>JAMXBD010000974.1:0-543570 GCA_024138025.1 Combretum micranthum | reverse complement strand
TCATGAACTAACAAAATCCGATACTACATGCCATCAAAACAAATGAAAACCTAACAAACTAGTCTCATAAGATTTCTGACAACTTATAACATTTAAACATAAAATCCAATAAGTCTTCTATACTATCACGTCCCGAGGGATACCCTAAATGTGGCAGTCCGCATACACAATACTAAAGCCTAGGAATGACTATCTCAATCACGCAAAAGCTTCCATATCATGTACAAGGTGTACATCACAACCAAGGGAACGCATTGGAGTAGCACAATTTATATTGATAATAATTAAGTAACAAGGCAAAGAGAATACTTATCATAAAACATAAACATATTTAATTACAATTCTTAAGGGCATATCCCTCTATTGTCTTCAAATAAATATACAGCTTAGAATTTCCAAAACACTAGCATAGAATACATTACATATAAAGAATCTTACAAAATAACTTCATCTTATGTTTTCATTGCCTTCATAAAAGCTTAACATCCTTCAATGACTTTCTTAACGTCCTGATCCTCAATTGAAGCCACGGGTATACCTGTTTTATCAAAATCTATAGGGGTATAAGCTACAACTAGCTTAGTGAGATATTCATTTTCATTCACACCATGTTTTCAAAAAAGTTCATTTAATTTTCACACATATGCTATGCGTACAAATGCAACAATCAGTGATTACACAAATATATATTGTTATCCGAAAACCATTATAGAACGGATTTACCCTTAGTATCGAAGGTTAAGGAATGGCGATGAAGATCCTCGATCTTCTACTACTAGTCCCCAGGTCCCCACCCAAAGCATTGGTTGGCTCAGCTCCGAACCTTAGAGTCGCATTCCCCTGGCGATTTCGATTCTCTAGGAAGGAACATGGCCCATGTCACAGCACGATAACAGTCAATCCAACTCTATGTGTAGGAGTAGGAGATGTGACTCGATGGATGCTAGCATGAGCATTTTATCTTTCTTAAGCCAAACCTTATTAAGGTTTATTAGGGGGCGATCAATCAATTTAGCAAATAATAAACAGTCATTAAGTAAGTAAACAAAAACACTTAAACAGGCAGTTTGAAGTTGCGATATTCTTAATTCTCATTGTCACGCATAAACGAAGAATCACATATATACATATCCCTGAGTCCCATACATATCCATTTTTATCTTTTTTGTATGCTAATGCCACTACTTTACAAGCACAAGCAAGGTAAAAATTAGAGAATAACTCACTCGTCTGTTCGCGATCTTCTTAGTCGTAGTAATCCTCAGGAAGAGTAATCTCGTATCTTTCGTCACCTAGATAAAAGAAATACCTAAGATGAGTATTTCGTAGAATTCCACTTAAACTTTCTAATTCTATTCACTATGTTTGTCAAATTCGTATAGAATGAAATTCCAATTTAAAAATGGCCATAACTTGCTCATTTTAACTCGAATTTCACATATTATATACCGTTTTCTACATATTCAAAAAGATCTATCCATTTCTAAGGTTATCTTTTTTCATATAGATCATTTGGGTTCCGAAAATGTTCGGTACAAATTTAAAACGAATATTCTAGATTTTGCAAAACCATTTCCTAACTCGACTTTATTCAAAATCCTTTAGTAAAATATAGATATATATATACACACACATAATTGATAAATCCTTTGAGTATATAAATAAGCTCACTTTATATGCAAAAATTCTAATGGTAGTGTCTCAACAATTTATTTCATAAAACAATTCTTTCTAAAGTGTTTAAAACTTATCTTGATAAATTCTTTTCAAGTATTTGAAGAAACTTTATATTTTCATAGTTATTATAAATGAGTATATTCTTATTTTATTTTCTTCATTCTTTTTCCAAAAACAAGTAAATTTCCTTTAATATTAGTCTTTCATAAAAGATCAAATTTATCAAAGTGTATTAAGTTTTTGAAAACCAATTTATAAATTTGTATTTAGAATGGTTTTAGAAAATTAGTCTTTTCTTCATATATTGCTTGTTTAAAATACAAGTTCTTGTTTTTCAAAATTTGATATTTCATTTCCTCTATTTTATTTGGAAACAATCTTTTTCATTGATAAAAATCCTTTGTTTTTTATCTTATCATACTTTGTATTCTTTCGAAATAAGTTCCTTCTTTAGAAACTTGAAAATCATTATTTTTCTAAGTGGGTTTATAACTTTATGAGTTGATTTTATCTTAACTTTGAAAACTAGTTTGTTCATTGGTTTTGTCATAGAGTTTAAAAGAGTTTAATCTTTAAGCTTTTTGTGAGAACTTTGAAAACTAACAAATTATTTTATTAAAACTTAGGTTGTCATAATATACAAAGAAAGTATTTATTTCTTATGTTTTCTTGGTAAGCTATCTTTGTTATTTAAGAAAACGTTAAGAAAACTCTATTTCTGTGTTGTTGTTAATAACTCCATTATTTTGTGATAAGTCACACAATATAAAATTTAGTTTTAAGTTCATTTAATAAAGTAAAATTCTACTTTTAAATTAGTTGAGACAATATCATTATGTAGATGCAAGTATTATGAGCATATAAAATAATAAGAACATGAGAAAATACTAGAAACAAATAATAATAGGCAAAATAATAAAATATCAAGTATTGAGAACTTTAGCTTCATCAAGGTATCCCGGTCAAGTATTGGGAGCCTTACCTTCATCAAGGCATCACGGGACTAAGAATAGACTAGTCCCAAAAAGAATAAAGAAAATAAAGAAAAGATTGTTTTGACTTGATATGGATAAGTCTAAGACTAGAAAGACTAGTATGAAATAAATAAATTGCATAGCATGAAATAAATAAATTGCAAAGCATGAAATTAAATAAATAACAAGTGAGCTTATATGCTCTAAAGATTATATATAAATACATAAATATATTTAGTTAGATATAAATAATAAAATCAACATAACAATATAATAAAATAGAAAGTTCATGTGCAAGAACAAAACATGAACATGTTGTTGCTTTTACTACTCATATGAGTTTCAAAACAACATCATAGTCATGTTAAGTTACATGACATGGATAAACTAAATGGTTGGAAGAAGTTTACCTAAAGTGTTTATGTGGTATGAAGATGGTAGATGAAAGAGGGTATTATGTGAGTACTGATATGTAGTAGATAGTTTGTGTATAAAGAATGATTTTTGTGAAAAATTAGTTTAAGAGAGTTTTAGTAGAGAGAAATCTTGAAAAGAGGATTTGTTGAGAGATTTTGGGAGAGTTTTGGTAGTGAAATGAATTGTGTGAAAGAATGAATGAGGAATGGGGTATTTATAGAATTTTGGAGTGAAAATTAGATGTAATTAAATAAATTGAAAAAGAAAATAATTGAAGAGGGAAGAGAGAGAGAGGTGGACGACATAAAGAGAGAGAGGAAGAGAAATTTGTTTAAAAATTAATATTAGAAAAAAGTGTAAGAGAAGTTTAGTAATATGTGGTATAATTTTTATAAGAAAAGAAAATTGTAAGAGATAGGTATGTAGGTGTAAGAATAAGTAGCAAGAAAAAGTAGAGATAGAGAAATAGTAATGAATAGTAGAAAATTGCTATGAATAGTAAACTAGACAATTAAAATATCGGTAGTAATAAAAATATGCGTATAAATGCGAAATCTGTAATTTTTAACTACCGAAAGATTATAAAACTGATATTTTTGAAATCATTATATTTTTACGAGTCTAATGGTATTTATAGAATATTTTCTCCATCCGGTATACCGAGGCATGATTTTTGAAAATTGATTCCATTCAGATCCGAAGGACACTAGAAATTTGCGAATCCGATATTTTTAAGCTTCCCTATATTATTATGAACTAATATCAATAATTTTTTTTTGTTTAGGGTTTAAGAGCGCAAGATTGCCGGATCTTAAACACTAGGGTTTGTTTGTATGCTTTGTTGACTTTTAAGGTTCCGGTTTGACTTCCGGTTTTTGTTGAGTTATTCGTAAGATATAATTTTAGAGTTTTTACCATATTATATTTTCAGTTCAATATCTATAGTTTATCTCATTTTATTTGTGATTATTTAATAGTTTTCAGTTTCGGGATCGTTTAACCTAGTCTAGGGTTATGAGCTGACTCAGTTTGACTTTTGGTGAAAATTGAAAATTCTGATTATAAAATTCATGGAAGGATTTAAGATCTTAGCATTTCGTTGTCAAGCGTTATTTGGATATATTGTCTTGATTTGCGTGTTAGGAATCAGGTAGATGATTTGATTGGCATACGGATGTTGATTCAACCAATAGTTGGATTTTATATTTTGTTTCGAAGGTTCTCATTTTCTCAAGACTAAGAATTCTCGTTTTTATCTTATTTAGAATTAAGTTTTAACTTGGTTTGATTTTTAGGGTTTCGATTCCAGGATTTTACTCTTAGGATTATTTTCTAAGAATTATGAAATTTTCAAGGGTTTACAATATCTCTCCACTATATCTAACGTTCAAAATCTACGAGTCCTCAACTGGATAGTCAAGTCCACTATCGCTATCCCCATAATCTACATATAGATCATACCTAGATAAATCATAGACAACATCATCTTCACCTGTACTTGAAAAATTAAAAGAATGAGCGAGAATGTCCATTACGCCATACCACAACCAAACACGTATGAACATGTGAACGTAATTCACATACATTCCTAAAGCTAATGCAATAGGCACAAATTATTATTTTTGATTAGTGAAACAAACAGCATAATTTAGAACCATATGCATCTAATCCTAAACTTAGAGTAACTCATGACTCCGATTCACAACCTTTATATGAAATAGTTGTATGTATATATATATATATGTTGCTGTTGGGTACTCCTCACACATCGTTGCATACCGCTATACAAACTGGAACGACTCATAATCTATCGGAATTATTTCTAAGTGCAACTCCACTAGGGATAGCGCCATATAAAGATCATGAGGGTGCCTCTTAGTGTCACACTCTGCGTGGTCTTTACTAACCAAAGCCACACACAAACAATACTCTTTACAATTTATATGTCGGATAGGATTTAGTCAAATTATTTTCTAAACCTACATGCACAAGCAGCAGATAAGGTAAGGTCGTACTTGATATTGCTTCCGACTCAAATCCACCAATAAATCTTCTTAAGGAAAGAAACCCTAATCTCATGAATATTCCTAATCAACAACATGTCTCAAATCAAACTCGGTTGTAACCACATAATCAACCCTAACCCTAATTTTCATAATCATACATAAAGATCCATAACCAAATCATAGATCTATAATGAGAAATTATCACACCTTTTTCCTTTGTTCACCATTCAATGAAACCTCAAACTCAACTCTTCCAACAACCCCTATTTATCTCCACAAATCTTTCAACATACATATAAATCTCACATTAACAACTTGAAAGAGATAAAGTTCCTTAAAACAACAAAATTGAATGGATTCTTACATACCTAGCGTTTGTAGATCTCAAATTAGAAATAAGAACCCTAGTTCCACAAATCTCCTGAGTGAAATTAATAGACTATGATTATAATCTTATAATCTATAGATCTTATAAACCACAATCCTAATAAAATCCTTACCTTTTCCTTGATGTGCAACCACAACTTCAAATCCAATCTTCTCCTCAATCAATAATCCTACAAACCCTTGTCATTTCCTTCAAAAGATTTCATAAACTTAGAATTTGCAACAAAAGACTACTAAAGGGAAAAGAGATGGATTAGAGAATTACCTCGTTTTGGTTTTCGAGAGCACTTAGGGTCTCCATAGACTAAGGCTCTTATATATAGACTTGGAGGAAACTTAGAACTGATTTGGAATTTAGGAATTTGCATGCAAAAGATAGGCTGGTGGCTCAGGGGCGGCTTTTGTCGAAACAAGCGAAAATACAAGGAAGGCCAACGACTTTAGGCCGACGTAAGCCATTCATCCCAAAATTGCTTAAATTTCTTCAAACTTTGCCGAGAGCTCAAAGTTGTCTATAGGCCGACGGCTTTCCAATAAAGGTTGGCAGCCTTTATTCAAGGCTGACGGCTTTAATGCTAGCCTTGACCGTCTTCACTTAATTTCTCACGTCCAAAATTCTCTATTCAAGGACAAAAATACCCTCTTAAACTACATTATATTACAATTATACCCTTAAATATTAATTTTTTTTTCGTACTTTACACAAATCCTTTATATCCTTCGATTGTTATCCTATATCTTTTCATATATTCTATATATCTATATGTCATAATCTTTAAACATCAAATGCTCTCTAAGGTTTCCTAACAAATCTAATATATCAGCTATGATGTACAATGTTTCAGCTATTATTCATATTATGAAAATATACCAAATAGTCATGCAACTTAAAGCTGTTTCATCTTATGAATCTTATTGTATTATTTTTTCAAACTTGTATCATGTTTCTTATTTCATCTACAAGCACGTAATTATGATATAAATTATTATATATGTTTGTTCTTTGTTAGGTACTTATAAAATTCTTGTTCGTTAGAATTGGATCTTCAAAGTGTAATTCTAAAAAACTTTCTAGCTATTTTATGTATCCTTTTGTTCTTCTTATAACACTTCTTAACCTCTTGTATTTGTTCTTATATATATTCTTCAATAAACAACATGTATAACAATCATAAAAACCATTCGTAATCAAACAACTCATCTAATAATGCTTCTAGAAAGTATGATTCTTCTATAACAAATATGTAAGCATAAAGGCCATATAATACAAGCTAGATAATCACTTAAATAGCTTATGTAATACATGTGTTAAGATGAAGATAGGTAATTCACACAATATGAACCAAAAGCAAGTACAAATAACTATATCAGATAACATAAGATAAGGATAATCTGGCTATAATTCCAAGTAGAGGACCTTTGTGCCATGGATGAAAGCCTCATGGTAAGGATGAATATTGAGGAAAAGATAGTTTATAGTTGTTTAAGAATACCTTAAAAGGTATACCTCATGCCCACGCCATAATCCTCGGGCTTACCATGGCTTCCATGCCTCAACAGCCTCATTATGGATATTTAGGCTAGTCCTTTTGGTATTTTTTCTTAAAACATCATGAACAACCATAACTTATGGCTCCTTAACATTCATCCATGTTATAAAAACCTTGATCTATGATATAAAGAACCCCGTCAAGGTTTTAGAGCTTGATTATCCTTATATCTTATAAGGAAATTAGCCTACCATAGTGAAAGATAACATAAGGAAACTTACAGATATTATTGATGATGGTATATTACACTGCTTGAAGGAAACTATTGAGAGTGCTCTCACAAATATGCTTACTTTAAGACTTGGACTAAGAAACTCGATGCTTACTTCTGAACAAGCTGGTCCCTTATATAGGTATTAAGGGAATCTATCAATAGTTCAAAAGATAAGGGTAAAGAAAAAGTGCTACAGTGATAATTGTCTTTCCTTTTGTCTTGTTTATCTTATTCGAATCTTATCCTTTGGTCTGTTCATCTTCACTCTTCAAACCTGTTTACATCTTCAACTTCAATTTATGTTGATCATGTGTTATCTAGTGTGAAATTTGGATCATAAGGATTCCTCCTATCATCTTTTTCTTTCATTTTATGGACTAAATCATGTAGATATGTGGTAAAGCTTCCCTAAATTACTCTCTTCATTCTAAAGACTATGTATTTGCTCTTTCTTGAAGCTACCATATGAAAATCAAGATCTCCCAAAATTTTGTTATTTATCATATCTATTGTGTGATACTCCTGTTGTTGGCTTCATGAGTTTTTGGATTCAAGCTTGTGAATACAATGGGTCATGGAGTATTTTTCCCTAATAAGAATAACCCAAAACCATGTTATGGCTGGCCTAGCTTCATAAACTAACCATTCCGGAGGGAGTGACATTTCTCCTATCCTGTATTTGACAAGAAAATCATGTTTTTTTCATAGCCCCATTCAATCTCTATTAGGTCTTCAAGTATTTCTTTAAGTTATTTACTTAATGGTTGTGCTATTAATTGTGGGTAAGTCGCTATAATACAAGTCCATAATCAAGCAATGTCTACAATGTATATATTTGTTTTTCTATCTCAAATCCTTTGAGATAGTTTAAATCTATTACAGCCTTATGGATGGTATATGTAAAATGTTTTGGGCAGTAATATTTTTCATTGTAACAGCTTGTATGTGCCACTTATGAACCATCTTATGTACATGTGAAGCATGGGAGTTATGGAAATTCCTTGACCCTTGCTATGGTCCTTATGTTAATTCCATCGAAATATAATTCTAGAGTATTATGGATGGTTTGTTAGAAAAGAATGATGGGTTTTACAAAATTTTCCTTGGCATAATTTTCTATCTTCCATTTTGCTTCATATGGCAATTTTGAAATCAATTCGTATATTTTGAAAAAGATAAAAGATGAAGCAATCTCCTATTGCTCATGTGGTCTCCTTCCTGTTTTATGGTTTGGAATGGAAATACTTCTTGAAAAGAAGCATAGTGTTCTTTTAATCGTCCTATATCTTTTCTCTTTTTTAGACTTAGAGTACCTATGAGGTGAAGGATAACCTGATTTCTTGTTCTTCTTTCAGAGTTGCAAGATTGGTGAATTGTTCATCGGTCTTTATTTTTCCTATTGTTGCCCTTAAATAGGCGAAGTTATCAAATGCAGGTTCTAAATATATGTTTTGTCTTCCGGACATCTCTTTGACCCAATTTTTTGCTCTTTCAAGATCATTAAAACCTCCTCATGTAGGATGAGGGTAATTTCTAACTTGAGTAAGAACATCTCCCTAATATTTAGATACTCTGACTATGTATCCTTTTGCAACTCCACATATTTCATAGTTTTTCTTGTATGTCTGTTTAGCCTGTATGCATGTAGTCTTTCCTTATGCTTTTTCTTCTTCCTGTTAAAAAGGCCTTGCTAGTGCACAACATATTACATATAGTATCGTCATATTCATCTCCTTGCCTTAATAATGTTCCCTGTAGCCTTTTTTTGTTCTTCTATCTTATCTTTTCCTCTTTCTAATTTTACAATCCTCTCTTTAATCTCTTGTATCTCTTCTTCCATTCTATGTATTTTATTGTCTATCCTCATAATTCTTTCTCCTATTGCATTTTGTTGATAACGCCTCCTAACCGTAAACCTATCATCATATTGAAATATTTCACCTCTTTTTTCTAAACATGTTTTACAACTTCACGCACTCCTTGCATTGGTATCTTAATTTGTTAATTGGATAACCGATACAGAATTTGCATGGATGGTCATCCGATCCACTTCCTTATGCCCAACTATATATGCATTTGTTTTCTTATTATGTATTAATCATGACATTTTCTCCTATGTCTTGTAACATCCTATTAAAGAGATCTAACTTTTCATTCCAATAGCTTATCCCCATCTATTCTTTGTAAGGATTTTGTTGATTTAAAAACATCCCTATAATGTCATCGTCCTATGTATATGTATGTATGTATTTTGCTAACTTTTGCTTCAGGAGTAACTTACCTTATGGCCGAAAAAGGACATATGCCTGGATCCTCTTTCATAATTAAATGCAAATAATGTGAATAATATGACTTCAGTATATATTTTTTTTATTTTTTATCATATATATCCATATGTATAATATTTACATACTTATTAATCCTAACTATCAATGAGTCATACAATTATAGAGTAAATTACACCGGAAGGTTCCAACATCTAGGAATAAGTTCATTTGAGGTGTAATCCCCAGGTTTTTGCCTTAGCCTAAGTTAAAAACTAAAGAATTAAATCTTGAATGCTTTGGTTAAGTAAAGAAAGTTCAGAAATAATTCACGAGAGCACAAAACACTGGAAATTAACTTTAAATTTGTTTTCACAAGTTCTGAAGCTTAAATTTCGTTATTAACTCTTTTATGTCCTAATATAATAATTTTTTTTGTAGTATATTAATTAACATTTATCAAGTATTATAATCCATTGTCTTATATATGTTAAAATTGTAATATAAAGATAAATAAATTATAAAAAAGGGCAAGTGTGTCATTTGATATAAAATAAGAGGATTTTATAGTCAACCCTAAAGTATATAAAGGATTATTAGGAAGGGTCAAAGTGTCAAAGGATATTAAATAAGAAAATTTGACAGTCAAAGTTTGAATATAATTGTATTGTGTTCACATGGCAAAGACTTGATTAAGAATGAATTTTGGCTGCTCAAATTAGACATGAACCTAGCGTTTTTCCTAAGCAGTATACCTTATAAATAGACCTTTTAACCTACAAATTTGTCACACCATTCCTTAGTCAAAACTCTAGATGAATTTGGACTTGAGGAAGATGCACGCGAATGATTTGACGATTTTGGAGTAGGCTGGCATATAGGTTGCTAGCCTATAATTCTAAGCTGCCAACCTAAATACCATGGATAACGGCCTAAACACCAGCTTATAGCTTCGAAGGAAAAATTATGCGAATTGAGAAATTGGCCGTATGTTGGCTTTTAGGCCACCGGTGTACCCAAGAAGGCCACTGGCCTAAGTGGCGGCCTTAGATGTTATTTTGCAACCCGAGAGTTTTAAGCTGCTAGCTTTGTTTTCCCATCATCCAGCCTATATCCCTTCGAGTTACAACCATATAAATATGTCCTATAACCAGTCCTAAGCCTCATAACCTCTCTTAAACATATAGAAACCCTAGCCAACACTCTCAAAGGTGGATTTCATCAAGGAATTGGGTACGTGATCTCTTCTAATCCTTTAGTTCATTTTAGAATGATTCTTTCTTAGATTTTCGTTGTTGTTGATGAAGGAGGTTGATTAGTGTGAGATTTGAAGGAAATCTAAGCGTGGAAATTAGGGATTTGCAGTTCTACAATCAATTGAAGGAAGGTAAGAATCAATCTGGAACTATAATTCATAGATATTAAGTTTTAGGAAATTTTTATCATATATATTGTTGTGGTTGATTTCTAAATGCATAAACAATGGTGAACAGTATTCTTGTGAATTACGGGTTCTCTATATCATTGGTATTGATTTGGAGATATTGGTTCTACAGTCAGGAAGGTGTGAGATCTAAGGTTCTAGGTAAATATTGAATCCTTTCAATCTTTGTTATGTTAAGAGATGAAATCTTGTCTGATAATTGTGCTATTTCCGATTGAGGATTTTAGGTTTTTTTTTTTTAGGAATTTGGAGAAATTGGCATTCTAGGGTTTCATTGTTTGGTGATCTTAGAAGACAGGTGTGTAGATCTAATATGGAAAATCTTATGTATTGAGATTGTAGATTTTAGGGTTAGGGTTTAAACATGAATGTGAAATTGGATTTTGAATTGATGTATGTTGTATTCAGGTTTTCGTGAATTAGGGTTTATATCCGTGGTAAAGGACTAGTGCTATTGAAGTTGTGGAAAGCGAATCCAGGTACGACCTTACCATGCTTGTATGTTTGTGCTTGTAGGATTAGTTGTTAAATCTGACTAATTTAGATCCGACTTTAATTGAATCGAGTGTTGGTTGTGCGTGGCTGCAGTTAGTATAACTCATGGTAAAGAGAAACCATGGTGGAGGGTGATACTAACGTTGGCAACCTGATGATCTTTGTGCTATTAACCTGAGTGGAGCCACACCTAGAGATGATTTTGGTAGATTATGATCATTACTAGCTTAATTGTGGAACGCAACTATATATATACACTATTTTATACTATGGTTTTCATCAAGGTCATGAGTTACTCCGGTTTAAGACTAGTCGCAAATGGTTCTAAACTGTGTTGGTTGCTTGGCTAAACTAAAGATAATAAATTGTGGTTGTTGCATTAGTTTTAGGAATATATGTGATGTATGTTGGCATGTTCATATGTATTTGTTTGTGGTATGGCATATTGGGTGTTTTACGCTCAATCCTTATTTTTCCCACAAGTACATGTGAGGATTCTATTATCTATGATTCGATAGGATGTAATGTATTCATGGACTATGGGAAAAGCGATAGTGCATTTGATCCTTCTGCCGATAGTTGAGATTAGTGATCTTGGATCTAATGGTTGCAAGGAAAGAAAAATAATATTTTATGTTTAGTTTTTATTATATTGGAGATTATGTTATTTTTTTAAAGTTAAATTGTTTTGTTTTAAGATTTAGATGAATTGAGAACATTTTATTTCAAGTATCCTTTATTTGAGAGTTATTGGTGATATTTGAGTTACATATATTGTGGATTAGAAAATATAGCCTTTGTGTATCAATCTTTGGTAATGATACGTGGCAGGCTGATCGCATTTAGGTTAGGGCGTTACAAAAATGTTTTGATTTTTATTTCTTCTAAATAAATATTTTCCAAAATATAAAAATTACTTTGCAAGCTGTCCATCATAAATTTCAAAGCATGGACATAATGTCCTTTCTTTTAATAAATTTTCTTTCATTAAATGTTGAAATGACAATTTCCAATCATACCATGCTTTTTTTCTTTTATGTGAAAGAAAAGTAACTAGAGAGTTAAAAGTTTACACCAACTAAACATCATTGTTTTTAGAAAATAAACACAATATTTTTGAGACTTGCTTTTCTAACATAATCTCTTTCACGCACAAAAAATCATATCTTCAAACCTTCGCCTTCTTGACTTGAAGAACCCCTAAGACAGTGTTTACAAGCTCCACAACTAGTGTTTTGAAAAGAAGTACTAAAGTAATCTCGAAAAGCACGATAGATAACTTCATTTTACTTCATTCTCAAAAGTTACAGAAAAATATATTTATTAAATACACTAGTACATGTGCATATTTTACCGTTCACGTGTGAAACATCGTTTTTAACATATGTTGTATGGTAGACAACCAAAACTAAGCCGTGTTTGCTAAGAAATGTTAAAAACAAATAAAAATTTGCTTTGTGAGTTTGTTTAGGCTTAGAGTGTAAAATGTTTATTAAAAGCTTATGAAAAAAACTAATTTAGCTCAACTAGAAAAAATGTAACAAAACATGCAATAGAACAAAGTAAATCCACCCTAAACTCTTATGCTAGAGCTAGAGATAGAATTAGAAGAAGAAGATAAAAGTCTCAAGATAGATTAGTACGCTGTGTGAAGCTATCGTATTGAGTTATCTCTATGCATGTCTGATGCAAGTATATGTTATGGATGGGTTAGTGTTGAAATGGAGTAAGTTAAGTTGTTGTTTTGTAAGTGTGTTGGAGATCGTAACCTAGTTTTGCCTATAGGTTGGAACAGTGGTAGACTTTGAGTAAGTATCGAGGGGTTTATGTTGATGCACAACTTCAGTCGAGGCTCAAAGTGGAGCCCTCGATGTACCCCACAATCGAAACTGAGGGAAGTTGTGGCTAAGATAAAATTGAGTGTTTAGAGCACAACTTCTATCGCAAATTAGGTCAAGCCCTCAATGTACCCCACGATCAAAGCTGTAACATTTTTAGATGTACGTAACCCCAATTTGCCAAGCCATGACTTAGTTTTCTAGTCGTGATGTATCCCCTTACTCTTCTCAACCTACCCTAGAGAGAACTTATGTAGTAAACAATAAAGAACCACATAAATTAAGAAGTTTATAACGTGAATCTATGACTTATGTTTTGGTAAGAGCTCCTTCTCAGTTATATGCATAGTAATTTATGCTTGTTGCTCTCTGGGATACCTATACCAAGATCTAAAATTTCTAGTAGACTATTACAATCTCTAAGCATGATGTACATGTAAGTAACTTTGATCTTATCACGTTGTTGTGCCTATAATGTAGCTGCACATGTTTCTATAAGAGCATAACTTGTCATGTATGGAGATGGGAATAATGTGTGTTGTATGGTGTCTAAATGGATGACAAGCTTTAATACTAGAATTGATAACCAAATTCTTGTTAATTGAGGTGTAATGTATATCGATGGTTGTTTGAACATTGTATGGTCATTAATAACTTCATCTAAGTCCTAACTAACCTATAAATAAAATGGACATACATTACACAATAACATACTTGCATTAGCATGGTACCCATGTTATGTATTGATATTCCGATTCTATGGTAATGCCTTGTCACGCCAATGAATCCGGGTGGGGTTATCATAGGGTTGTTAGCCTTATGATAACTAAGCCGACACCAAAGGACATCGCCCGACTTGGAGTTGGCTTTAGGGTATTAACACTTAGTAGAGTTTCTGAGGTTCTAAGGTGCAGTTGGGATTATGTTACATATGATATAAATATATATATATAATAATAGATATATTTGGAAAAACTTATCTTTCCTTAGTTCTTAGTCTCTCCTAAGCGTAGACTACTTGAGTTGGTCCTTCAATCCCCAAGAGATGGCGTAAATCTCCATTGGTTTGGATTATAGTCATCCTGTTCATTTCATATGGTTGAGTGTTGCATTACATATGATGGCAATTGTTTGAAGTTTGGTTAGATCATGTTATCTCACTGAGTTATGGTGTGATCACACTCCTATAGACTTTATGTGCTTTCAAGGAACTATAGAGTTAATCCATGCTTGAGGCAAAGGAGCATAGTAGACATATAGGGGAAAACAAAGGCTTGAGTGGGAGTGGAATATAGTGTGGTCTGTATAGGATTGTTGTGTTTATGTTTCTTATAAGTTGTAAAGTTATGGTTGGAGGCTTATCCTAAGTTTAACGTAAAGAACATGTTTTAAGGGATTTATATATGTGCAAAATTTCTTATCTTAACATGCTTATGGTCCTGTTTTAATTATCCATGCCATAGAGTGTCCTACTAGTTTGATGCTCACAGAATTTCTTGAAAGGCCTTAGTTGGCTTATTCAATTATGCAATTTCTAATGTGTTTCAAGGGAGCATCAATACTTATAGAGTACCTTATAGGGGTATGACATAAGGTCCCAACATTTCGAGTTGTTCAAAAGAGGTCCCAATGGTTAGAGAAGTGGGTCAATTGTGGTATCAATGTTTTGAGCTATTCAAAAGGAGGCCTCAATGTTTAGAAAAGTGGATCAATCAAGTTCTCTATTGACATGTGTCAATAGAGAAATATATAATGAAAACTTAGAAAACCCTACTTCTAAGGTCTTTATTCACATGTATCAATAAGAGAAATATTTAATTAAACTCATAAGACATTTTTCCAAACATTGAGACCTTTTTTGAACTTTTCAAAACATTGAGACCTTAAATAAACTTAATCTCAAATGTTAAGACCTTCTAGTGTAATTTACCCTATAATTATATGTGAATAATTTTTATAATGCCACTACTTGTCTTATTTTAATTGAAAAATGATAGTATTGTTTGTTCTATTATATGGTAGCTAATGTTTATATATTTGTATATGGGGTTATACTACTATGCCCCGATGTGAGCATTATTTGATTAATGGACTAACAATTCTAGGATAATTCTCCACAAAGAAAAATAAATATATAAATAAATAAATTTAGTGATTACACTGTATGATATATTGGGAATGAAGGAAAATATGGATTGAAATGAATTCATAAATGAATGTTGATAACATGTTTAATTAAATACTAAATTTTAGGTGAAAAGGAAAATATAATAATAAAATAATAATAATAAAGAAAATGTGGGGACATCAACATGGCAGTAAGTGTAAGTTGTGTTTGGCATTTGTGATAAGCCATTGATATTGTATTCTTTTGAGTAAATATTGTATAAAAAAATAAAATTAAATAAATAGGGTTAATGTCATAATTGCTACATGAACTTTGTCCAAATATGCAATTAAGCACCAATACTACTTAAACTAACACCATCAACTTCTTTATCTGATGTGACACTTCCAACTTATATAAAACTTTCCATGTGTCATTTGACATGGCATCTTGTTTATTTTATCATTATAATTGTTATTTTATATTTTTACTTATTATTTCACTATTATGATTATAATTGTATTAGCGTTAATCAACTTATTAAATGCATTTATGAAATATGCAATTAAGTATCAATACTACTTGAACTAGGATCATCAACTCTGTTAGCTGATGTGACACTTCAAACCTATAAAAACTTGCCATGTATCATGTGGCATGGCATTTTGTTTATTTTATCATTATAATTGTTATTATATATTTTTACTTTTTATTTCACTATTATGATTATAGCTATATTAGTGTTAATGAACTTATTAATAATCATATGTTGGTGGTGTAATGATGGTTAGCTCAGCACGTGATGGCTATTACAATGGTGAAGTAAATATGGGTTGGTTTGATTGGCATTGTGTTCAGTAAGTTAGCAACTTAAAGGTTGGTCAATTGGTTTAGTTTGCTACGTCTACGTTTGGGTTAGAGATGGCATGTAGTATTGAGTTTATGGCGTGAGTTAACTCAGTGGTGGAAAGTTTATGAGTTTGAGTTGGTGTTTGTATGTGAGTTTGGCTGGTGGTTTGTGATGTGGTTGTTGTGGTTATTTTGGTGGTCATGGATTTTGGTTTTTTGATGAAGGTGATTTAGAGTAGGCTTGGTGTACTATATCGTTGAGTTTAATTGTGGTTGTGTTTAATGATTTTAGTGTTGGTGTTTTGTAGATAGGAGTTTGCATGATGTCTTTGACTTTGTAGGTGGTGTTTTATTCTGGGTTTGTATTTTGGGGTTGAAGGCGATGGTTGATGGAGTGGAGTTTAGTTAATCAAGTTGAAGACGGTGGTGGATTTGCCATGGTGGATTTCTAGGTAGTTTTTGCATAACCAAACCCAGTAAAATTCAAGTGTAACCATGCCAATCCTATTAACACTTAGAGCCACTCTCACTAAAATGTGTGCATGTCTTGATATTGTTGAAAAATCTCTTCAATAAGTTAGGCAATTTAAGGTCATTCATTTCATCTTTTTCTTAGCAAGCTTTTATTAAAAAGAGAAAGATAACAATGAAAAGAAAAAACTCTTGTTATTTTCCATAGATCTTACAACTCCATATATAGGAGGAAAAAGCTTTGCTTAACCCTATACCTCTTTGACCTAAGAATATACAATACCAAATATACATTGATACAAAGTATATATAGTTAAAGAAAAAAATAAAACATCTACAAAAAATATGCACAACTGCTAAATAAAGACATAAAAGCCAATAACCAAAATATATAACTATTAAATATAGATAGATAAGATACTACTCTCCCTCAAGTTGGAGTGTATAGATCGCAAATGCCTAACTTACATAAAAGATAATGGAATTACTACTTCCTAAGTGCCTTGGTAAAGAGGTCAACAAGTTGCTTATGAGAATGTAAGTTGTGGCAATGGTGTGATCAAGAAACTTCTTGCGTACATAATGACAATCAAACTCAATATGCTTGGTTCGCTCGTGAAAGACAGAATTAACATCAATATGGAGAGTAGCCTGGCTATCACAGAAAAGCTACATAGAAGATGTATGGAAAACACCTAAGGAAGCCAAAAAAGATTTCAACTAGACAAGTTCACATTTAGTGCTAGCTATGCTCTATATTTAGCTTCAATAGAAGAACGAGAAACTGTCACCTGCTTCTTTGTCTTTAAGGATATAAGAGATTAACCAAGCATAATGAAGCAACCAATAAGGGAATGTCTAGTAAGTGGACAACTGGCCCAATCAGAGTCACAACAAGCATACAACTGCATGTCATTGCTAGCATGTAGCACAATAACTTGACTAGGATGAGCTTTCAAGTAGCATACCACACACATGTGTGCATCAAAATGAACTTGTTCAGGGGCCTACATAAATTGAGATAGAATATGAATAACATAACAAAGTTTTAAGCGAGTGATAGTAAGGTAGATGAGTTTGCCCACTAGACAACGATATTGCTGGGATCATGAAAATCTTTCCCAATAGTAAGAGCTAAAGAATGATTTTGGTCCATGGGAAATTCAACCAGTCGAGCACCCAACATACGATGTTCATATAATATATCAAGAGTATATTTCCATTAACAAAGAAAAAGACCATTAGAACCACAAGCTACTTCAATTCCCAAGAAATATTTTAAAAGACCCAAATCTTTCAATTTAAAACATGTACTTAAGAAGCATTTGAAGTTTGCACATACATCAGTGTTGTTTTTAGCTAGAATTAAATCATTCACATAGATTAAGATGCCAACAAATTTACCATTGTGATTATAGGTGAATAAGGAATAATTTGCATAAGACTAAACAAACCCATATTGTTTCAAGGTACTACTTAATTTAGCAAACCAATTACGAGGAGCTTAACAAAGTCCATATAAAGATTTATGAAGTCGACAAACTGTATTGGGGTAAGGAGGAGCAAAACCCGGAGGTAATCTCATATACACCTCATCGACAAGATCAATATAGAGAAAAGCATTATTAATATCCATTTAATGAAGTTCCCAGCCTTTAGCTACAACTACCGATAAGAAACATCAAACATATGTCATCTTTGCAACAGGAGCAAAGGTTTTGGTATAATCCAACCCTTTAACCTATGTATTACCCAACACAACAAGGTAAGCTTTAAAACATTCCACAATCCCATCAGGATTATACTTAATTCGATATACCTATTTGCAATTTATAGGTATTTTGTTTGGAGGAAAGTCCTCCAAAGTCCATGTGTTTGTTAACTCTAATGCTTCAAGTTCTTATTTCATTGCCTCACGCTACTTTAGATTTTGCATAGCTTTTTGAAAGTTCTTGGGCTCAACATTAACAGAAATAATAGCAAAAAAATTTTCTATGACCTACAGAGAAATTATTACAAGTAATATAATCAGCAATGGGATAAGGCATACCTGAAGAGACCTTTTGAAGCGGGGTTTGAGAGATGGGATGAACAAGTTGACTAGTGTAACATACATAACCTTGCAATTATGTGCTACCTTCTACCTGTAAGAGCTTGTTCATGAACACTATCACTAATTGATGATATTAGTGAAGCAGAATCCTTATCATGAGAGGATGAATCATACCCCTTACCCTCCTTCCCCCCTCACTTTGATATTTATCGGAGAAGTAGGAGTATGCACAATAAGCTCTATATCATCGATATATTCCATTATGTACAAAATTAAGATACTAGGATTGTGAACTAGATGAATCAGCAATAGTGGCAAAAGGAAAAATTACTTCATAGAAGATAATATCACAAGAAACAAAAAATTCCTCAGGTTCAAGATCAAACACCCACCAACCTTTCTTATCATATAGGTACCCAGCAAACATGCATCTTCTACTACGAGACTCAAATTTATCCTTTTGGTGAGGATTGTGATGCACATAGCATAAAGAACTAAAAATTTTAATATGACTATAGGTTGGTTTTTGTTGAAAAAGAATTTCGTATGGTGTAGGTGTTTGGTTAATTAAATAGACTGCAGTAAGGACACATCCCCAAAAATGAATAGGAAGATGTGCCTGAAAATGAAGGCTTTGGCTACATCTAATATGTGTCTATGTTTACACTCTACTCGTTCATTTTGTTGGAGAGTGTCTACACAAGATGTCTGATGAATTATATCATATTCTCTATAAAAGTTAGGCATAGGTCTTGCAGTGAATTTAAGTCCATTGTCGCTTCTAATACATTTAACAAGCTTTATAAATTGTGTTTTCATCATAGTGCAAAATTTAACTAATCTATTGCTTGCCTCAGTTTTATCACGCAATAAATAAACCTAGACACCTCTACTAAAATCACCAACAATGGTCAAAAAATAATGTGCACCACAAGATGAAGGTACATGATATGGTCCCCAAAGATCACAATGAACAAGCTTCAAATAATCATCAACTTTATTTTCACTTGTTAGAAAAGGAGATCTAGTTTGTCTTGCACGACAGCATATATCACATAAGTTTAATTTAGCATTGCCTCTCTATTACTACTTAAAACATCAGGTATAAGAGAGAGATGTTGTATTGATGGATGACCCATACAAAAATGCCACAAGGTATACGGGTCTATGTCTGTTGCCTTCATAGCCATATGTAATGCCACATCCTTATAATAATAAACTCCATCTCTCATTTCACTCACTCTAATCATGTTCATCAAGGTGAGGTCCTATATCACACAAAACTTGTTAATAAATATTACAAAGCAATTAATGTCTCTAATAAGTTGTCCAATAGACATAAGATGACATGACAAATTAGGAACATAAAGAATATTTGTTAACACCAATTCAGAATTCATCATCACTTTGCCACATTTGGTGGCTATAGCATAGGTATCATTTGGAAGACCAATAAGAGATGGTGTTGTTGTGATAACATTAGTTAATAAATCAAGGCAAACTATCATGTGATTCAATGCGCCGCTATCTATAATTCAATGGCTATTTATCATACCATTTGAAGACTTACCAAATAGTTTCTCGGTAGAAGGACTCATTAATTTCTGCACTTGTTCTGCAGTCAACATTGGTATGTTGATAGCTAAAGAGGTCACGCCAACAATTTTCTTAAGATTATTGCTGCCACCATCACCACTCATTGTACCACTTATGTATTGAGATTTGAGTTATAGAGGTTTAGGGTTTAGGCTCTGATACCATGAAAAGAGAAAGATCATAATGAAAAGAAAAGGCTGTTGTTATTTTTCATAGATTTTACAACTTCATATATAGGAGAAAAAAGCTTTGCTTAACCCTATAACCCTTTGACCTGAGAATATACAACTGTCAAATATATACTGATACAAAATATACATAGTTAAAGAAAAATAAAACATCTACCAAAAATATACATAACTACTAAATATAGACATATATGCTAATAACCAAATTATATAACTACTAAAAATATAGATAGATACGCTAATATTTATTCATTTTTGTATTGGAATTGCCAATGAAATGAGGCCTTAATTTAACTGACATCACGATTTTATAGTAAGCCTATGTAAAAAGCAGCAAACAAGAAAAACTACTTATAATCCTAGTTCTTGATTTTTTCCCCCTTAAAAGAGTTCTTAATTGAAGTTCCTTAGTTTACTTGTGAACATATACTTTAAATGGAGTGGCTTTTGCCTTTCATTAGTATACATTTCATTGAGGTTTTGCACCTTTGTTTTCGATTTTTAGTCTCACATTGCTCAATTTTTAGCAATAACTAAGAAGTGATCTTTATAATGAGTAATGAGATACTCTAATATTAAAGTATTAAAAAAGGCGAGAATAAAGGACTAGTCTAATTAGGATGTGTTGATTAGTAGGTGGGTTGGTCAATAAACTAAGGTCATTTTAAATTGTTAATTTATGTTGATTGAGTTTTAATTAATTAATGGGTGGGCTAGTCAATAAATTGTGATTATAAATTCTTAATAAGTTAATTAACCCTAATAAAATTATAATCATACTAGTGAAATAATGAGTAAAAATATAAAATAATAATTATAAGGATAAAATAAATAAAAAAATAAGTAAGATGTCATGTTAGCTAATAGAGTTGATGATGTTAGTTCAAGAAGTATTAACACTCATAAAGTTCAATTACGTATCAAATTGACTCTTTGAAGATGGGAAACGTATGGTAATGAATTGAACAATTATGAATTTGTGCTTAGTAGCATTTTTGGATTATGCATGAACAATTTACAAGGAACTTCACTACCAGTCATTCGAATGAATTGATTGAGTAATAACAAGTACACCCTACCTTAAGTGACATAAAGAACATAAGTAGCTAGTAGTTGTAAATAAGTAGAAAGCTATTATAATTCTAATAAACTAGTGAATTTAGCCTTAAAGAAATTGTTATACATTTCTATAAAAACCAATGGACCCAAGGAACAATTTACAAAATAATTCAAATTTTGATTTCAATCTAAGGCCATTTATGAATATTGAAACTTTAAGGTTCAAATCTCGAATGTAAATAATAAGGTGGAATAATTTATGAAATAAAACTTAATAGAATTGATTATACCTATTGTTATGGTAATACACAACTATTACTGTAATAGACATTACTCATTCTCATACTTGATTTTGTTCATCACCAAAGCTTTATTGTTATAAATACGAAGTCATATGCTTGTTGCGTGTTAAGGATAGAATTTAAGAATTTAATAATTAGACTAATATTCAAAATCGGCTAATAATGTGTGTTGGTTATGCTTAGTCATCTCAAGTCAAAGAGTGATGCCTTGTTAAGGTCTTAGACCCTGACATGATAGTTAAGCGCTTAGGCCATCTTGTTGTGGCTTAGTGAATAGTTGATAAGGAGAACAACATCAGACGTAACGGTCACCCAAAAAAAAGTTATATAAAGGCATAGTTATGGATCATGGTTCCTAGTATACTATATGAATATAGATGGACTGTGATTGTGGTGCTTGAATAACTGCTGTAAACTTTAGACGATGTTATTTTTTTGTTTTATTTTGGGTAAGAAGTCGGCTAC
The DNA here is from genome assembly GCA_024138025.1 of Combretum micranthum. Classification (NCBI taxonomy): domain Eukaryota; kingdom Viridiplantae; phylum Streptophyta; class Magnoliopsida; order Myrtales; family Combretaceae; genus Combretum; species Combretum micranthum. The sequence goes on along the minus strand of JAMXBD010000974.1, from coordinate 521,214 downwards.
TCTCATCAACCCCTGATATTGCTATGGTGATGTTAGAACCCAGATCTCCCGTTGTGTCACTCGAAATCTTAAGTACTCTTGTGTTGCTTGCTGCACTTAATTTAATATTTAAATTAATGTTTGCGGCATTAGTATAAGAATGCATGTATATATAGTATGTGTTTGTATTGCTGTGTACTGGGCTTCAACTCACTCCTTCATTTTCAGGTACTGATGACCTTGTTACTGATGTTTTTCATGATTCGTAGGGATATGGACAAGAGGATGAGATTGGGTTTAAGGCGTATGACATAGAGGACTACTATTAAGAGCTAGCTATTTAAACCAAAACTTTTGATATATTTTATTTATATTGATTTCAAAACTTATGGACATATTAGTTTATTATGTTTCGATTAGTTTCTAATGTCATTTTATTGGCCCTAGTGCCTTAACAATTTTACTTCTTAAATAAGGTTTTTCAGTATTTTAAATTCTAATCATGTTTAGAAAATTTTAAATCAAAAGGCTCACTCAATTATTTTCTAAGGTTTAATTGAATGTTTTTCCTAAGTTTAAAATTTGTTAAGGACACACTTTACATGGTGAACTGTCGATGCCATAATCTTTTAGGACATGATGGGTATGTGGCATTTGATGGGGATAACAAGAAATCAAGTTTTGAAATGATTTTGTAGCCTACGAATCTCTCTTGTAGCTAGAAACACCCAAGGAGGAAACTCTGAGCAAGGTAAGATCCTGAAATCCGACTACTTATATTGATAATTGTAATAATAAGAAGTTAGGTATGTCATAATGGTGCAAAATGAGAATTTTGAATGATTTAGTATTGGGTTTTGCTAGAAACGGTGATTAATGAAGGATGGTGTTCATGTGTGAATGTCCTTAAATCTTGGAGGATATAATTGTATGAATATGGGTTTTAGTGTGGATGAGCTTGAAAATGAAAAATGGTAAGCTAACGCTGTTGTTTCATAAAATCTCATAAAAACCTTGTTACTAGAGTTACTGGCAAACTTAAGCTGTTATGAATAATCAATTTTTAATTAAACATGCTTTTAGGAGATGGTGAATGTTGATGAATAAAGAACATGATTGAACACGATTATCTAACTCTTTTGAAACCTCTAAAGTTGCCCAAGAATCATTTTCTTTGAACTTCTCAAACACAAACACAAAACAAAACAACTCTAGATACATACAATGGGTACATAGGTTCATGTGCCAAACCGTGTAACCCTCTGACCTTAGAATTTTAAGTTTTCCAAAAATGCATGACCAGTACATAAGCTTGTGTACCACGTTATGTAACTCTCTAGCCCCTTAAAGAATTTTCTTAAGAAACATGGTCAGTACATAAGTTCATATACTAGGCCATGTATCTCTCTTACTCATGGAAAGCTTAAATTTGGAAGTGCACATCAATACACAAGCTTGTGTACTAGACCGTATACCCTTTTAATCCAAGTCTCTTCCGGAGACGTACAACCAAACATAGTCAAGTGCACTCAATTGCTTATCTCTTTAACCCTTAAGTACACGACCGATACATGGGCTTAAGTATTGGATTGTGTACCTCTCGAGTTTCCAAACTTTTCTCATCTAGTAGTGCATGATCTAATGCACGAGCTGTGCACCTGGGGTGTATTCATTGGAATTTTTGCAAAGGCCCATGCACCTCTCAAACTTCATCCTTAAGCCTAAGCAACCTTTTTAATGAGATCCCTAAATGGGTATAAAAGCTTAAATGTTTTAAATTCACAAACAATGTAAGTTGATTAAAGATAATTAAGCTTAAGCCGATAACTTCAACTGTAAGTAGTTACCGGACATTGGCTTTGGAAAGAGATTTGAAAACTTAAACCAACTAACAGATACACAGTTTTGCTTATTACTCGCTAAGGTAGACTAATAACTAAACTAATATTTGAACTTGGCTTAATTGCTTAGTGGTTGGTGTTTAGTCATTTACCTTAGGAATAAGCATCCTCAGACTGGGTTGTGACCCTGATTATAATTTTAGGAGAATATAATAGTTTTAAGCGCCTAGGCCCCCTCAGAGAGTGTGGTAAGGTTGGGTGCATAGTAGTTAAAATCGCAATTTTACCTATGCGATTTATGAGACCCTTCAGAGTTGACTCACGTATGGAATCGTTTTCTTGTAGAATCTTAGGATTTCAACTGAGAACTTACATTTTTATCCGAGTTTACTAATTTACATCAAATAAGCTACGATATAAAATTTAATGGAAAAAAAAAAGCTAAAATATAAAAGATACATCATACCTCATCAACTATTAAGATGATATATTTTTCTTATTGCATTTCATTTTGATTTCACACACTCTTCCTATCTCTATCCCTCCCTCCCCAACTCCCCTACTCTATATTTATAGAATTCATTAAAGTCAAGTTAAGAGTTTGCAAGAAAACTGATATATTTAATTTATATAATAAAAAAATCAATATAAGTTGAAAAGTTTGATTCCATTTTTATCAAAACCCTAAAGTCAACTTAGTTCTATATTAAGTCTAGTGAATCTAGGTTCGATAATCCTACACGCTAAATCCAAAAACAATAAAAATAAGATAACCTAAGAGTATAGTCCGAAATAATGCGTTATAGCTTAAAAAGATCATATTCTTCAAAAATTCGCTCGTTTTGGATCCGAATGGATCAGTTTTCGAAATCAAGGTGTGGACATATGAAACGATAAAAATATTTCGATAACATCATTAGACTCGTAATAATATAAGGATTCATAAAATATTAGATTTATAATTTTCCGACTTCTAAAAATACCAGATATAGCTCATTTACGCATATTTTTCTTACTACCGGTATTTTAATTGTCTTGTCTACTATTCGTTTATCTTTATTTTTTTTACAACATATAAACCTATTTCTTACATTTATATTTCCAATGCTACTTTTTACTAAGCTTCTCCTATACTTTACTTACTTTTTTTTATTAAAAAAATCAATTTTTATCATCTCCCCCTCTCCCTCTTCTCCATGGCCTACGCAAATCCTTCTCTCTCTTCCTCAATTATTTTTCTTTTTCAATTTATTTTACTACATCTGATTTTCACTCCAAAAATCTATAAATAACCCCTTCCCCCTTCATTCTTTACACATACTTATTTATCATACCAAAACTCTCTCAAATTCTCTCAATAAAATTCTCTCCAAAAATTTCTTCCCACCTCTTTTTTCTTGCTATACCATTACTATCTCCATACAACATTAATCCCTCTTTCTTCTACCATCCACTTCTTTACCTTAAGTAAAAATTTCTAAAATATTCTTCATATTCATATTAACATAACATGACCATAGTGTGCATTTCCTAAACCCATGGATATTATGGAAGCAACAATACGTTCATATCTTGTTTAACAATGTTCAAGTATTATTATTGTTGTTATATTATTATGTTTTATTATTTGCTCCTAATCTAACTTTTATATATTATTAAGTATATTTATATATATATATTCTTAGAGCCCATAAGCTCACTAATATAACTTTTATTCATACTCTTGCATCTTGTTTATCTATTTTATGCGATTTATTTATTTTATGTAATTTATTAAAACTAGCTCTTCTAGTCTTAGACCTGTCTTTATCAAGTCAAAATCATTTTCTTTTCTTTCTTTCATTTTCTTTCTTTTCTTTGATTTTATGGGACTCGTCCATAATCTAAGTCCAAGGAAGTCTTGACATCAATCTAAGAGTCCCATGATTTTCGAATTTTATTTCTTCCTTTTCTTTTCGGGACTAACCTACCTCTATTTTGGAAGCATTGTTGAAAGCTAAGACTTCTAATATTTGACTTTATTTATATATTCATATGCTTATTTAGTTTCTTATGTCTTTTATATTTCATATATGTTATCTTTTTTCATATAATATAATTATATATTTATGTTCATGCATAATCATAATGTTGTTGTGCAAATAAAAGGAAAATAAAAAGAGCTCTTTTCTTTTATTTAAATTTAAGACTAAATTCATTACAAAAATAATTTTGGCACTTAAGAAAAGTTTTCATTTAAAACTTAGGATTATAGTTCAACAATATCCTTTTCAAAAATTTAAATAAGTTCATTATAGACTTTTAAGTATTAATGTTATGTAAAGCTTTTTCCAAAACATAGTCATAAAGTTCTTTTACTCTCTTTTTTCAAAATAAAATAAATTTATTATTAAATTTTAATGTTGATAATTATTTGTTATGCAAATTTTTCTTAAAAACTTTTTAAATGAACTCATACCAACACTCTAACAAATTCTAAGGACTAGCTAAATTTCTAAGTCAAATTAAAATCAACTCACTAGTTAAGAAAACACTTAGAAAAATAATATCATTAAACAACATAAAGTAACAAGTTTTCAAAAATATAAAAGCTTATTTTCATAAAGTCTATGAAGTAGAAATGGTAGTTAAGATATAAAAAGTACTCATATGAAATAAACTAAAAATCTTAGTTTTCGTTTCAAAAACTTACAAAGGAAACTTATAGATTCCAATATTTAAATTCCTAAAGGAGATTGTTTGGACAACAACGCTTGAATCACACATGTAATGTGAGTTTATGTGTACAAAAAGGATTTTTCAACTATACAAACATCTATATGCTTCCTATGAGATTTTTTGTGGATAAAAAGTTTGGAAAATTATGTTTTAAGGGCTGAGAATTTCATGTAAGTTCTATACTGAGCCTTTTTATAACTTAAATGACTTTTTTATAATAAAAATAACTTTATAAATAGATAGATCTTTTCGAGTAGGTAGAAAACGACATATAATATGCAAAATCCCGAGTTAAAATGAGCAAGTTATAGCCATTTTAAGTTGTAATTTCTTATTATCCGAATTTTGACGAACATAGTAAAATAAAATTAAAAAATTTAACTAAAACTTGGATGAAATACTCATTTTGGGTATTTCTTTTTTCTAGGTGATGAGGACCAAGACCTTCTCTTTCCTAAGGATTACTTCGACTGATAAAGATTGTCATGATCGATTGAGTTTTCCTTTATGTTTTATGTATTTGAGCTTTTGCTTGTAAAGTAGGGTGAATTTAGAAAAAAGATATAATTGGTATGCATGTGAGATTATCATGGGAATTATGTACGTGATTCATTATGTGTGATCAATGAACGACAAGTATATCGAAACTCGATTGGTTGATTAATATAAATTGTTTCTACGTATTATGCTATGTGTGCGAATATTGATTGATTGCTTTAAATGAGATTAATTGTGGATCAGAGATTCCTTATAACTAAATTGATCATACATACCACTTAGAACATCATATTCGCATTTTGCTACTATTCCTCAGCGTAGGACCGAAAATGTAAGCTGCTTAGCTATATCTTAAGAAATTATGACGTTCGAAAAATACGGCCTCATGGTGTAGCTGAGCCGAATCGATCACTTTAGGGAAGAAAAGCCTGGGGACTAATAGTATAGTTGTTTGGAACCCTAAGATGCCCATGCAAAGGTCGTTAAACCCATTCAAAGCATTCCCTAACGTTGAATGGAGGGTGTAAATCCATTCTACGTACGAATCCGGATAGTCGTATGTATTTGTTTGATCATATAGTTATTGCATTTCATATGCCTATTTGATTGCTTTGTTATGGGTACTTTTGCGTAAGGAATATCTCACTAAGCTCATTACGCTTACCGCCTAATAGATTTTTTATGATTATAGGATCATTGTTTTTGCAGGTAGGACTTACGCTTTTGAGAAGCTTTTGGGGAAATTCTATTTGAAGACTTTAGAGTACATTTCCTTTAAAATCTTTTGGTTATATTTATCCGTTAAGTAAAACTATGATATTTTGAGAATTATCAGGAGAATTCCCCTATGATATTGTAAGGCTATTAACCTTTAAGTAATGAATATGAATGTTTAAGTATTTTTCTTGATTGCCAAATTTTTACTATCTTAAATAATATATCTCACCGATGTTTCCTATTGTTGTGAAAGTACGCTTTGTATATGGTGTTGAAGCTTTTGCATGACTAACGAACGTTATTCCTAAACTTTAATATCGCATGCAGTGGATTGTCATGTTTAGAGTATCCTTTGGAGTGTAATAATGGATCCTTATATAAAACATTGCAGTGGACCATACTGATTGATGGTCGTTTATGGAGAAGTGATTAATACGGGGGTATTTCATTTTGTTTACCTCATGGAGAGTTGTAAGGACTCATCAAACCTCATTCTTTGGTACATGATCAGTTGAGGGATCTATACTAAGTATTCCTATGCGTGTTAGTGTTTATAGGATACTAAGAATGCCTGCTTGTTGACCTTATATTAAATAAGATTAAACTTATCTTGTTGCATTAGATTAGGTATGTGTGACATACATGAATTTGGTTTATTACAATGCACTAGGCTTCGCCACTTACTTTTTACTATTTTAGGTGCATACGGTGATTTGTACATGGACTTTCATTATGATTCCATGGGTTTCAAGATTGATGGTCTTGGAGATTGACTCAGAGAAGGAGGGGACATTTTAAGACTTTGAAAGATACGATTTAAATATTTATGATTCCCTTAATTACTTAGGATGACTATAAAACCTAATGTTACTTTTATTATTTTTTGGCCAAAGGCTAAACCTATGTGACTCGGATTGAGCATAACTGTCCTAATGGGCTAAATATTCTGAAAGGTAATTTCTTATAATATAAATGAACATGTTTAATTTATTAGGTTTCTTAACCTTATGAGGTGAATAAATAGATGATGCTTTGCAAATTTCTAAAACCTGAAGGGGACTTTCTAAGTAAAACTTATTTAGAAAGCACCTAACTAAGGATACCTTGCACATATCACTTAGAGGTGATATGTGCGGTGAGACTGTTACGCCTTAAGTGCTTAGGGCATAACATCCAGTATCATATTAACTTAACCATCAAAGTGGCCATACTGGATACTTCCCTATTGTCTACTAACATGTTCATGTTTTGCTAGCACATCTACTGAGAGGCTCAAATCCAGTCTACTTAACTGGTAAAACTAAAGCATCAACATTTTTGCAACAGACAACCTGCTAGTGCCTATTGACATATTCTTGTTTTGTAGACCTGATTTACTCTATTAGGAAAACTAAGGCACTAACAATTTGGCATCATTCATGGGAAACGACAAAAGGTTAACTTCACATCTTCTCTTAATGCCCATAACTTATTTTATTGACAATGGTTCAAAAGCAATCCAAGAACATGCCTTGGCCTTTTCAAGCTTAAGTAACCTTAGCAAAGTTACGAGAATGGTTGAATCCATGGAACTCCCATTTGATTACCTTGTCAAGCCTTTTGATTCAATGGATTTGGATAACCTCAATGAAACACCCATATGTGTGGATCAAATCCAAGGAGCCCCACTCAACACCTTTTCAAAAATTTTAATTTAATAAATTCAAGTAATCTCGACAAAAACACTTGTAAGCTCAGTCTTAAGTTAAATCTAAGGAACTCCCATTTATTAGCCTTTTGAGGCCGCCTTAAGCTAAGCTTCAGCTCATTGCTCTCCAAGAGCTCCTCTTGTCCTCTCAAACCCCCTTTGCGCTAAGCTCTCTAACCTCCCCTGGATCTTTAAGCCACTAAGGTTACATTGTCTATAGTTACACGAGTCTCAAGTCAACAATAACCACTTTAGTCTCACCAGGTTTGAGTACGAAAGCTCCATTCAAATTTTAGTCTAAGAAAGCTTGGAAGCAGTCCTCAAAAGCCCCATCATTAGCATACTCTCTTTTAATCTATTACTAAAGAGAATAGGGGAACCGCGAGTAGGAAGGGAGGATAAGGGGACAAATGTTGATAGAAAAATTGGTGCATGGACTCCTAGGCCTAATCCGACCTCTTCAAACCTTGGGAAGACTTATGGGATGACCCATTCAACCTATTAGATAGCCGAGCTAACCAATTGGATGTACAAGTCAACATATTAATTACCTGAGCCAACTCATTGGATGGTCAAATTGACTCATTGACTAGCCAAGTCCAATCATAGGTAGCTGACTTATCAAGCCAAATAATAGAAAACTAACCTATCGAGCTAACTTATCAACTTTCTCCAATGCATAATTGAGAATCCCGAAACATGTCTTAATAGATAATTACACTCTCCCATGATGGACAATCACTCTCAATAACTACTCGGAGCCTTTCCTCTACAAATACCTTATCAAAGGGCTATGGGAAAGAGGGCTAGGATGCCTCGCACTAACTTATTTGTTACTTTGTGAAGTTGATAACATCTATTCAATACTATGTCATGTTTTCCACTGATTAACTCTAACATCATACTAACTTGATCGTTGGAGCGACTGAATTGGATAACCCTCGAGTACCCACTAACTTGTTATTGTTTTGCAATCCTAATTGTAAGAGGTCTAGATCCAATTTATCGTACTGACAGAATTAAGATAGCATTAGAAACTAATTTAATTATATAAAATTTTAATCTCAAAATGAAAGTCGAGCTAAAAATATTAATCTTTATGCCATTTCCACATGCCAATTTCAAAGATTTGCATTTATTAATACACAATCACTTCCCATTTTAGTTGTAATATCAGTGTCATTAGATTAAAATAAACTATAAAGAAAGCTACAAAGATAAACCTCATTATTAATAAATGAGATGTTCTTTTGATATATATAAAGAAAACCAAACATGTTTTTTAAATACATTTATTTCTTTTGTTGTTATGAATACCTCATTAAACACGGTGAATAAACAATAATTCATTTCTCTTTATATGAAAAATAGTCTAAATAATAAATGTTATTAATTTTTGAATTAATCTTTAATTAATACTTATGTATGTTCCTTTGAATTTTTTTCTAAATAATTGGGTTTAGATTGAACTGTTCAAGTTAGAGCGGGTTGCAAGAAAGACCTGCCTTATGGGAGTATGTTTGTGGTGATACACTTGGAACTCGAAGGTTGTCAAAGTAAAGGTTTTACTTTTCTTGCTTTTAATTTTGGTATTTTCTACAATTAATTTTTTCATAGGGAAATTTATTCAACTAAAGTGTTGTAACATCTATTATAATATATAATTTTAGAATTATTCTGAAAAGAATATTTTAGAAAAATATTGAATTATAATTTATAATATCTATAAAATGTTATTTTTATTTTTATTTTTTTGGCTGAAATAAAAATGTTATTTTAAGATAGGGTAAATGTCACAAATGATATTGAACTTTAATAAAATATATAATTAGGTATGTGAATCTTGAAATTGATAAATTTAATATCAGAAACTACTATTCATGTATGCTAACCAATATCATGAAGGTACTGTTGGCGTGCAAAAAAAGTTCTTTTAGTAACTAAATTAATCAATTTCAGAGTTCAAGTACCTATTTGACCAAAAAAAATGTTCAAGTATCTAATTACATATTTTTATCAAAATTCAGGTATCATTTGCAAAACATTAACCCTTTAAGATATACATCCTTTAGAATTTATAATCTTGGTATGTCTATGAAAAGTTATTGAAAAAACTTCATACAAAACCCAACATTTTTAATTAAATTATAATAGTTGTATCATATTCAAGATAATTTATTCATAACTACATATTTTTGAACTGTTAACTCTATTACATTTTAATAAAATCTATTACTTTTTTTTTTCAATCATTACGACAAAGAATGAGGATTTAAATTAAACACGAAACACCTCATTTGGAAGATGTTATTAGATTAGAAGGCTATTAACAAGTCTATTACTTATATATACATATATATATTATAATGGCTCTGTTTGTTTCATATTTTTGTAGTTTTTTTATATTTTATTTTTATTATTTTCAAACAGATGTTTGTTGGAAGATAGATACAGATGAAATATAAACACTTTTACTCATAAATAGATTAAACACATCAGATAGGAAAAAAAAATAAATGTTGATAAAATACATATTCAAATTAGACATTGAAATGGTTTCGTACATCTATTTATAATATATAAATTCCAAAGCCTTAGCATTGTGTCATTTCAGTGTTTTCCAACAAATACAACTAATCATAAATTTACTATATATATTTATCATTTTACTTTTATCTTTATTAATCTTTTCTTATTCTTTCACTTCTCTCTTTACCTAATTTCTTTCATATTTTTTCGCTCTTTCTCTCTTTTTTTTCTTCAATTCTATTCCTACATCTCTCTTTCTTTCTATATTAATCTTTGTTTCTCTTTATTGTCTTCTGCAATGCACTCTCTATTTCAATGGTTTGTTTATCAATGCTGTGTTCATTTTCCAATTTCATCTATTGAATTTTTATTTTGTTTATATTGCTCTAAAAAAGAGACTATTCATAATAACAATACCATCATCATATTAAAAAAAATCCTTTTATATATTTAAAAATCTTACTTTTTTATTTTATTCATTTCTTTCAACTTTTTCTCTCCTAATTTCCTTTTAAATTAACAAAATTAAGATAATTGTTGTACATTATCTATCTATAACACTGATGATCTTAATAAGTCAGTTTAATTTCAAATTTAAATTTATATATAAACATACATACATACATGTATATATATAGAGAGAGAGATATGTAAATTTTAAAAACTTCATTTTTTTAACACACTTTATTTTTTTTCTACTTATATATATTTTTCATGTGAAATCTTCATTGCAAAATTTTTTTTTGTTACCCTAAATCCCTGTAATAATTGTAAAAAAAAGTATTACAAGTTTTAAATTCTCACTTTTATTGTATGTTTTTGTAAATGGCATAATGTTATCAAATAACCCATTTAGATCAAATTATCTACATACTCTTTCATGTTATTTTTTAATTTTTATTTTAATATCATTTCTATAAACAAGATAAATGAAATTTGTGCACAAGTTTTGTAAATAATCTATCACTATAGAAACCATCTTTTGAAGTGTTTATAATTGCTTAAACTAATTGCATTCATCTTGTCAAGCAATTTCAAAAGACATTATGTTGATTGCTAAAGAGACACGTCTTTTGACACGGACGTAATTTTTGGAATAGTTGTTTTGTTTCTTCTATATAATTAATGTAATATGACACAATCTTGAATCTTGGTGTTTTCACAATCATTTTTAAATGACATATTATTTCATTCAAAAATTGATATAAGAAATATTGATATATATATATATATATTATACGAAAAGATATAATAGTAATTGCGTTATATTTATCATGATATAATTCTTTTTATTTTTATACATCATCAATATATTATGATATTTGTATATTATTATTAATGTTATTTAATCACTCATTATGTTTTTTTATTACTTGTGTCTTTTTATTAATTATAGTTAATTACTTTATTTACTTTTTTATATTGGTTAAAAAACAATTTGCAGTGGTTAAATAAATTGTGACTTTTAAGTTTTACATAAAAGAGTTGCAACGTTTGCATTATGGTATTAAATGACATAACTCTTAACATACAATATTATATTTCCACAAATTAAAAGATTACAACTTTTCTCACATAATATTAGATATAATATATAATATATAACATAACATAATTAATATATAATATAATTTAAAGGATTACATATACTGCCAACACATAATATATAATGAAATAATAACATACATACAATATTATAATTAATTTATCTACTTACATCGTTGAAGTGTTAATCATGACAATCTTTTAAAAAAATTTAATATTTCCTTTAATGTTGTATGCAAAAAAATAAATCCATACATAGTATAGGATTTTATTATCTTTGTTATTATAATACCTTTTCAATCTTACTATTGTATTTTTTTTGTCTTATTTTTTCTTTCAGTGATATATTTTTAATTTTTTTACACAAATTGAATTATATATATAATTTTATCATAATATTTTCTTTTATTGTACCTTTTCGTTCTATTTTTTATCATTATGCCTTTTTTTTCAATTATTTTACCTTTTTATCTCAAGTGTTACTTGTTTAAAAATTTCTAATAGTTAAACATTATACCTTTCTGTTCCAACTTCCTCTTTCAAAATCTATTTATATATATAATTTCTAAAGCTTTTAGTGTTTTAGTATCCATTTGTTTATAATACCCTTTCAATATTTTCCAACAAGTACAACTACTCATAAATTTATTATGTACAGGTTATTTCCATCTCGCTTTGTGGTTTTTGATCATTTCACTTTTATTTTTATCCACTTTCACTCTTTCTCTTTCTCTTTCTCTCATATATTTTTCTTCCATTTTATTTCCATCCTTCTTTTTCTCCTAAATATTTTTTCTTCGTCTTTATTATTAAATTGGAATTCTCAATCTATAATGTGCTCTTTATTGTAATAATTGTAAAGACCTGACTTCATCCCGATAGTTAAAATAGGTGATTACGGATCCCCAACCACATATAATCTGTAGTATTATATGTAAGGTTGTCTTCCAAGAAGTGTTTGAATACTTGTTTGTCTAAATCTTCTAAATAAAAAATTTGAAAACTATTGACTTTAATAATCTCTTAAGAAACATACCATCCTTATCATCACAATTCATAAAAGATATAAACTTAAAACATACATACTTAAGTGTATACATTACAAACATAGGCTAATAACAAGCCTTATATATAAAAGACATAAAAGATAGGTAAACTATAGTATTTAATATAGATAATTAAGCTATATTAAGCTAATCTATTACAAAAAGAAGGTCCATCAAGGTCTATGGCCAACTTCTAATCCTTCAAGTCATCTAGGAAGTCCTCAAAGTTCGTACCATATCCCATTCTCGCATAAAACTCATACGAGTAATCACCACCTGAAATTAATAAAATATGAGCCAAAGGCCCAATACACAAATAACTAAAACACAAGCTTAATGGCATACAAACTTAGACTACAAGCAAATGCCACAATCATTAAGCTATTAGATAATCTTTAGTTAATCAAACAACACGGGAGTATTCAAACTCCGAACAACAGGGGTATCTAGGGAACTTGAGTAATGATCTTGATGCTCAGGGCATTGGTATAAATAGCTCGGATACTTATATCTCCTAAATAAATCTATCTAATAACAATTAAGTAGCTTCCTCTAGGGTTTTTAACCGTTTTACAACTTTACTTAACTTAATCCATAATATCACATAATTCAAATGTTCCCATAAACAATTGAATTAAATCATATTATATCTCCCTAAGAATAAGCAAATGTTATACCAATACCAAATACCCTATCAACTACCTGTTGAACCACTTACGAAAGTCATTGCATCATGACATATGTAGTTTAAGCACCTAAACTACCATGCCCCCAATCTGAGCAGGGTACTGCTCCTCAAACCGGATTCAACGGCATAAAAGACAATTATACAAACAATTCTTAAGTTTTTCTTAAATTAGGGTAAATTTTAAAGTATGTCTATCCTATGCAAGGAATCAAACTCATTACTGCGTATTGGAATCAAATCGAAAATTAATAGGGGTAGCCAAGCGAGAATCTAACATTGTTCCAAGAAGAATCATCTCAAATCAACGTTCTAATTTTAAGTCATACATAAACAAAATTAAATTTACACAAAACACTCAAAGAAATTCAAAAAAATTCAATACAAGGTCATAACATAGTATTTATACATCATATAACATTATACATGCTCAACAAATACTCAAAAGATTATATATCAAGCTTTGGAAAGTTTTTTAGAAAGTTTTTGAAAATGGAAACTGTAGAGAACATGTCGGCCTTCAACGCCGACGGCATTGGAGCGGTGTAGTCTGCACTAAAAAGTCTACACCTGCCATTGCCGGCAGCATTTTACTAAATGCCGGTAGTGTTGTGGTCTACGCTGGCGGCATTGAGACAGTGTAATTGCAACTCTAATTTTCTAAAATTTTTTAGAGTTCCACGGAGATGATTCACGCCCCTGGATAAAACCCAACACCGGTAGTGTTGCTGTGTACGCTGGTAGTGTTGACCCTGTACCCATAACGTTGGGAGAGCACACACTGCAGCGCAGATTTTTTCAAAAAAATTGCATACTTCCCATGCTCAAAACATAACTTTTACTTAAGTTTTCATTTCTAAACTTCCTCTCAACCCATTCCAAATACCAAACCTTCATCTATATGCATTCTAACTTCTTATAACACACAAAATCTATACTTTAACTTCATCAAATGCTCATATTTACCATTTCAAACACAAATCATCATCTAACCTTCCTTAAGCCAATTTACTATTCTCTAAATCATTCTAGCTTTACTCATTTCTAACTTCATATACTCCAACACTACTTGTTACCTATTTAGCACTTACCAACAACTCTTATATCATCAAAATATGCACTCAATATACCACTAACACTTGTATATCACCAATACTCATTTTAACATGTATATTCGTAATAACATGAAATTCATATGTCTAGAGAAATTTAAACAAGAAAATAAGTTTTCAAACAAGTATAAACTTACCTTAAGAAGCTTTAATTTGTTGGAATACACTAGATTCCAAGTCTTGTTCTTGCTAAGGTGAGGGGGTGCAACACATGAGGAGACAAATGAGCAAAGTTTGAAAGAAATAAAGAGGAAATTCGTATGAAATTTTGGTCTATCTTGGAAAGTGTCTTTTTGATAAAAAAATAAGGCTTATATTTATCCAAAATTTGACTTTAGGGGTTGCCTGAGTATGGGTTTTAATTGGCATGGGTTTGAGCTTGATTTTTGGCCTAAAATCAATGCTTTTGGGGCTTGTTTCAATCTTAATTTTCTGCTATGCTTAAGAATACACATTAAGCATAATTAACTTGTCTTAAGCAAATTTTTACATACTTCACAACACTTACATCTATAAACCCCCAAAGTTTTATGATCGACTAAGCTTAAACCCTAATTAGAATGTCAACCAGAAATCCTAAAGTCAACAAAACCTTAGTTAGACGCAACCATTTAAGTCTGGCAATCTGTATTCATAACCCTAAGTAAGTAAGTAAGATATTAGTATGTAGAATAGTTCGTAATATTATGAGAAAGCTTGAAAATATCAAATTAGTTAAACCGCGATTCGTTTTAAGCCCGATCGGATACAGTTCTTGAAAAGTGTGCCATAGGACTCGGAATAGTAAATATATTCCGAATATACAGTTAGACTCGTAAAAATATAAGGTTTTCAAAAATATCAGTTTTATAATTTTTTGGTAACTAAAAATATCAGATATCGTAATTATACACGTATTTTCTTACTACCGGTACTTTAATTGTCATGTCTACTTTACATTACACTATTTATTACTATTCTACACTATTTATCTATCTCTACTTTTTCTTATAACTTACTCTTACAACCATACATCTATTTTCTTATAATTTTCATTCCAATACAACTTTACATCTCTCATATCTTACTTTTCATTAACAAAATACAAAAAAAAATAAATTTCTCTCCCTTTCCTACTCTCAATTTCCGGCCTCCCTCATGCAATACTCCATTTGTTTTATTTTTCATTTATTTAATTAAACACAAATTACTCTCCACTTTTCCTATAAATACCCCATCTTCCTTCCATTTCCTTCACACCTTTCATACACTAAAATTACTCTCTCAAAATCTCTCCAAGAACTCTCTCAAAGTTCTCTCTAGTTTAGCTTTCATAAGTAATGCTTTTTTAAGTTTCCTTTATGTTCATTTACTTAGTATAAGCATAGTATGTGTTTTCTGAAACCATGGAGGTTAAGAAATCAATAATATGTTCATACTTTGTTTTTGTTCATGAAACTATTTTCCTTTATGCTGTTCTTATGTTTATCTAACTAATATATAAGCTCATTTGTTATCGCAATTTATTTACTTTCCTTGCAATTTATTTACTTAACTTGCAATTTATTTACTTTTAAGTTGTTTTAAGACTGGTCTTTCTAGTCTTAGACTTGTCCTCATCATATCAAAACAATTTTCTTTTTCTTTTGGGACTAGTCTATTCTTAGTCCCAAAAAGCCTTGAAGAAGTTAAGACTCTCAATACTTGACAATTATTATTATGTTTATTTATTTCTTATGTTCTTTATTATTATCTTAGCTTGTGATATTTTTAGCTTTTACATGATCATATTCATGTATGGCTAATAAGTCGTTGTCCAAATAAGAATGAATCTTTTTATGAAAGAATAAAATTTGATCAAAGTTCTTCTAAAGACTTAGAAAAATATTTTCAAATAAATCTCTTTTAAAAGTTTATGTAAAACACATCATGAAATTTCAAACTATTAAATAAAGTTTCCTTAAAGTCTAAAGATATCTCCTTTTCAAATAAAGTCTTGATATATAGATAGTAACTTGGTATTATTTTTATCAACTTTTTAAACCAAAAGCTAAATAAGTTTTCAAGAAAATTAATTTACAAGGAAAATGAATTTTCAAAGAATAAACTCATCATGTACTACTAAAGAAAACTTTTGGAAAATCTATTTTTCAAATCCTATAAATAAATTTAGTAGATAACCTCAAAAGACCAAAACTATATTTTCAACTCGCCTTTGATAAACTAAAGAATCAAAATATAGTATATTAGATTTTGATAAATCCAAAAATTTTATAAGTTACTTCACCGCATAAAGTAAAGTTTAACAAATCCAAATTTTCCAAAACACTAGAAAAATAATATTCTAAGGAAATAAATTAAACAAGACAACACCTATGCTTCATGCATAAATTGTGAGTATATTTATGTACATAAGGAATTCTTTTCAAAGATATACATATTTGAGTTTTGCTTAAATAAGCCTTAGTAAGGAAAGATTAGAAAATATTGTTTTTCAAGAAAGAAAATTTCGTATTAAATCTGTACCCGTCTAAATGAGACCCAAATGACCTTTATAGTAAAATTAATCTTAGAAATGAATAGATCTTTTCGAGTACGTAGAAAACGACATATAATACGCGAACTTTTGAGTTAAAATGAGTAAATTATGGCCATTTTAAGTTGGAACTTCCTTCAAATCCGATTTTACCGCAAATTAAAGTTAAATTTAGAATCTTCAAAATAGAAATTCTATGAAAGACTCATTTTGGGTATTTCATCTTATTTAGGTAAGAATGAACCGATATCGCCTTTCCGGAAGATTATTTCGACTAGGAGCGATCATCATGGAGTGAGTTAATCCCTTACTAATTATTTTCCTTATTTGTGCTTGTAAGTAGTAGTACTAGAGATTAAGGAAAAAGATAAATGAATAAATGTTGTGTGATTTGGATTCTTGATTGATTGATATAGTTGTTGAATAAAAATTAAGAATATCGAAAGAGGAATTGATAAATAACTTATGTTTTCTTGCAATGGTATGATGAATATTTTTTGGTCACCGTTAACTTGAACTTGACAATAATTGAATAAACCAATATTAAAAACAATTCATGCATAGTATATTGTGAGTCATATTAATTTTTCGCTACTGTTCTTAGTGTGGGGAAACGATGAATCGTAGTGGTGGCTAGTAGGAGCCAAAAAGTTTACATGGCTAGTAGGAGCCGGAAAGTCTACAGGGCAAGTAGAGCCGGTAAATCTGCAATTATTGATGGTCGTATGGGTCGGTAACCACCCAACCCTCGACATGAGGGCATAAAATCTATGCTACACATGGTTTTCAATTAATTATGTGTATTTTGTTTGCTCTTGATTGATGCATTCTCATATGATTATTTAAATACTTGTATGTTTTATGGAAATGTTTTGAAGATGGGAGTTATCTCACTAAACTAGTTTTACTTATACCCCTATAACTTTTTGTTGTAGTTTGATTACTTGTAATTGGCACCAAGGAGCCCCTTTTGTCAGGTATGAGCCAAAGCTACTAGGAGTTTTTGGAAGAAGTTTATATATTTAGTTTTGGATACAGACTTCTAAGAAAAATCTCTATAGTAGACTTATGTTATAATCATGTATGTTATTAAGATGGCTTAGTCTAGCAACTTTAAGTACGGGGAATGCCCCTAAGAAGTTGTAAGAATTTTATCTTAATGATTATTACATATTTACCTTTATAAGTTCTTGCATACTTTTATTATCTGCTTAAATGTAATACCCCTTTGAGTCTCCTTATTATCTTTGAAGCACACCTTGCACGTAATATCGAAGCTCCTGCGGGACTAAGGTTGTCATTCATTGGCTTTAATATTATGTGCGGCGGACTGTCACATTTAGGGTATCCTTCAGGACGTGACAACATCAATACAAGCACCATATAAATATCAATGACACTTATACTAATATTCAAATTCACTAATACAAACACATATACTAGCATAAATCATCTTCATTATACTTTATGATCATGCATAAATTCATTAACATATTTATAAAATATGATTTGGGAAATTTATGGCTATTTTAATAATAATGGTTTATTCATCTCCTATCTTCATCCATAATGTTTGAGTTTTGCTTTTTCCTCTTTCTTTCATGTTCCATCAAAAGAGAGGTTATGTAATATATATTAAAAAAATCAGTTACAACATTTGTTATTCCAGTAGGTAGGTTTAATTTCAATTTTAGCATCACATATATACTTAGGATTTTGAGAACTTAATATTTGATAATACGCACTTCATTACTTCTTTTTAGTTTGCATGTAAAATCTCAGTTGTAAAATTATCTATTTTATTATTCTAAATCTATATACTGATTGTATAATGAAAATATATTTTAATAACTAACGTAATGTTATAAAATATCATATTTTTTCATTAAATTATCCATACACATTTCTCTATTTTTTTAAGTGCATTTTTTATGTACTTACTTAATCCATTACACAATTTTGATTTATAACATTAATCCATTACAATTAGAGAGTTATTAATTTTGAAAGTTTAGGTATTTAGTACATCTTAGTTATTAATGTTCTTTTTATTTTTTAATCTTTTTATAATTTGCAATTTGTAATATGTGGTAGTTTTACACAATTAATTAGAAAGTTATCAAATTTGAAAGCGTTAGGTATTTAGTACATTTTAACTATTAGTTATTTTCTCCTTTTGAAAATCTTTTTATGATTTGCAATTTATAAGATGTGGTTGTTTTCCAGTTGCAATGCTTATTTTTACGTTATTTTACGCGATATGTCTTAAGTATGATCTATTGAGATTTGTGAAATTAAACATTTTGATTATTTCAATATGTTGACATTACTTTCTTTCTTTCTTTTTTTTTTTTTCTAATAAGACGAAAATAACTATAATAGCAGTATTGAAATCACATGATCGTTGGTTTATTATGTTTTCTTTATCTTTTAGAATCTTTCCTATATCAAGTTTTGCTTATGCATCTCTTATTTTTTTTCCTAGAAAAATGTGACATTTAAATTTTATGGAAGTTATTGCAAAATTTTGGTGATGCAACTGTTGACATAATTTCTTTTAACTTTGGTACCTTGTCAAACAAAGCTTTTTTTTTTTTTATCACTTATATATTTTTCTCTAATTAAGTTAGAATGAATGGTTGCAACTTTTAAGTTTTATCAAAATTATTGTAATATTTGAGTGATATAATTTAAAGTGATGTGATTCTTTACATATCATATTATTTTTCATAAATTGAAGTATTTAACACTTTCCACATTTATTATCTATTAATATTAAACGAATACTAGTGATATATAGTTTCAAAAGCTTTTCTATTATTATACATTTTCATTTAAAGTATCACCTATTTAAAAATTTCTAATAGTTAACCATTGTTTTTTTTCTTTCAATCATTTTAACAATGTCAAATCTTTAAAAATTTCTTTCACCTCATGAACAAGTATATCATATATATATATATATAGATATATTTTAACCTTTTTTTAATTTTAATCATTTTGAAAATATTGCACCTTTTCAGGATTAAGTTTTTGCATTGACCTTTTTAATATTACCCTTTCATATTACTTTTTTTTATATTGATTCATTTTCAATATTATACCTATTTATTATTACCTTATTGTATTATATTTTTGAAATAGCCATAATTTTAATATATTTAATGCATGCTAAATTGACAATTACATGTGTGTATGTGTTTGAGTAGGTTAGTGTGTTTGTAATGTTGGGTGTGTTATAACATATGTGATTAGATAATAAGCTATGGTAAATATATCTAGTTTATTCATGTTAGAAATTATCATGTTAGTGTTAATTGTTATTGTAATGAATTATATGTGTTGGATTTAAACTTGTTTTAGGCCTAAATTAGATACTACACTTAGCAGATTTTTTTTTAGCTTCTCAAGCCCAAACTTAAGTTTAAATCAAAGCCCAAATAAGGCCCAAGCCTTCTCCAAATCTGCCTCCTCAAAAGTCAACAACATTAAGATAGACATCAAAGTCTAATTGCACTATTAGACCATCCAAAACAGAACAAAGAAAAAGAAAATTCGTAACTCAAGAAGGCAAAAATTTTTCAAGACCTAAATCAAGTTTTCTTGGACTCAACACACCAAAAATCCTTCCCCAAGCCTTATATATACATGGAGGTAAGTTTATTTGATGTTTGAGATGCTTTATTTCCTTCTTAATCCATGAAATATGCATGTGTGGTGTAATATAAGTAGTTGGTATGCTAAATTATTGTTGAAATGTTTTAGAGTTGTTAGGAAAGTTTTAGAATGCTGGAGTTGTTGCAGATAGGTTGTAGAAGGCTCTCATGTGGTTTGGAATTGAAGTGTTGAAGTATGATAAGTATTAGAATTGTTTGAAGTGTGCTAGGGTTGGTGAAAGTTGATAAAGAAGTGTTTGATTCTTGTGGAGTAGTGTTTGAACTTGTTTGATGTTGAGGAGTGGAGATCACTCTTGTTTTATGTTGTTAAATGTATAAGAAGTGTTGTATGAAGTTTGTATAGGGTTTAGGACATGTTAGGAGTTGAGAAAAGTTGTTTTTTTTTTTTTTTTTTAAAGTTAAAAGTGTTAAAGTTTGAAAAAAATTCGTAATACTGTCAAACACCTGTCAAACGGCCCCATTTAGAAAGGTGTTTGGAGCAAACGGCCTCGGAAACGACCCCGTTTGCAAGGGTGTTGTGCTCTCGGATCAAAAATTTCATTTTCCCTGAGTTCAAACGGTCTCCCAAATGGCCCCGTTTGCAAGGGCGTCGCGCTCTCGGATTTCTTCCCTATTGCGACACTGTTTTGTAAATTAGTCATAACTTTTTCATACAACCTCCGATTGAGGTGATTCAAATTGCATTAGAAAGCTTAAAAAGAGATCTAAAACTTTTATGTTTTGAGTTTTTACAAAATAAAAACTTATCAAAACCGAATTTTCATTTCTTTCCAGCTGCTCCATTCTCCAAATAAAGCTAAAAGCTTATGTTTGCTAGTTAATGTAATTTTATGATTTATTATTGAACTTGTATGATGATTATATGATATATATAAATCATATTATGACTTGAATGATTTTAATCAAGATCCTATGATTTCCTAGGCTTTAAACTAGTGGATATACGCTTGGCTTAGGATAGTATTATTAATATGATTTGATTTATGTGAAACAGAGACAGATACTCGGTTGGAGACTCTCTTTTGAATTCCAAATCGAATCAGGTACACAATACTTTGATTGATTGTTGCTTAGGATAGGCATATATCAATTTGATCTTAATCAAAGATTACTAAGAGATATTGAAATTGGTTGTGCTTTACGTCGTTGAATTCGGAACTAGGAAGCGACAACCTTGTCATGATGCAATGGCACGGTAGTTTAGGCACTTAGCCCAATTTTTTTTTGTCATGATGCAATGACTCAAATCCATGATGCAATGGTTCACCATGATGCAATGGTGATTTCTTTTATTGGCTAAATGGGTAGCTAATAGGGTTAACTGTATCGGTATATCCTCTACTTAGGCTCGGAAGAAAATAATATGTTTTAGTTCACGGGTATGGGACCGTCGAACTAATTGATGTTATAGACCGGGATAAGTAGAGTGTATAAAGGAGTGTGAACCCTAAATGATGCTATTATAATCTTTTTCTATTAAATATAGGAGATATAGATATCCGGTCTATCTATATCAACCCACTGAGCAGCTGCTGTTACTCAGGACCCCCAGAATTCCCAAGCTTGAATCGGAGTTTGAATACTCCAGTGTTGTTCTATTCACTTAACTAAAAGATAATGAAGTTGTGGTGATTTATTGCATTGTATTTAGTTAAGTGAGCATTGCATATGTATTTGTTTGCATTATTGTGTACTGAGCCTTTGGCTCATGTTGCAATCTTGTAGGTGACTTTGATGACGAGCCCTATGACGATATGGGTTATGGAACTAACTGGGATGATTCTATGGATGATTAAGAGAGAGAGACCTAGTATATGCTTAGGACATCTTTTGATATAAAATTTTGTGAAGTGTTTAGGTTTATTTGTTAAGCCTTGGAATATAATTCGTGTTGATTGTTTTTGTATATAGTTGGGATGTAAGTAGGATTTCTATTTTTTGTTTCTTGGGAAGTTGTAATGTATAATATATTATGTATGGCTGTATATAGTTAAGATCCACTGCCTATGTAGTGGTAATGTTTTTAATTCTAGCATATGAATGTTATATCTGTTTTAAACAAGTAGCCATTTCAAACATCTCTTTTAAGACGACCTTAGTATAATACTTGAATATTGTTCCTAATATTTGAGTATTATGCGTGGTCGGGAGACTTGGCACACTTATAATTGGGTTAAGTGGGCCGAGTCTTTACAATTTTTTTCAATGTTTTTTTTTTGTATTATTGCAATTTATAAATATTATGCTATTACAATTTTTTTTAATATTATAGTTTTTTATATAAACATTGGTAACCGTATAAATTATAATATTTATATATTTTGCAAATGTTATTTAAAAATCTATGTATCGTGCAGGGTACTAATTAGTTTTAAATTAAAACCAGAAATGACCCTAAATATCAGAATCAGAGAGTTATATGAGGACGGCAACTGGCCAGATACTGAAGTTGGAGCGGTGGCATTATAGAACTAGAACCCAACATTAGTGAAAACCAACCATCGGCCCAGAGAAAAGACAAACCAAAATGAACCGACCATATGATGTCGGCCTTAGGCTTTAAATTCCAGTTGCCCTAAAATACCAAAAAATTACAAATAGCCAAAGCCCCAGCTAACTAATAACTAGGGTTTTTATATCTTCTTCGTGTTGTCTTGTCACCTAACTCAAACCGGGGGGCATTTCTCCTCCTTTCATCGCCGCTTCATAGCTTAGTAAGCTCGGTATTCTCTCTTTCTCTCTCTCAAAAGCATTTGATTTACACTACACTTGATGCTTTGTTTCTTCGGTTTTTACTTTATGGTAATGTGTAATTGAAAAAAGTGTCTGTTTATTGCAAATTTTAGTTTTTGTGGTGACAAGGTGATGCCTTTGTTCATGTGGATCGACTTCATGATTTTAATATTTGATTTTAAGTAATGGGATTCTGCTTTATTATTCGTTGATTTGCAATTTTATTCATTTGTTTAGCCTTTGGTCTTGGTATGAAAAGGTGATATTTTGATAAGGAATTTATAAATGAAAAAAAAAGGGAAAGAAAAAGGAAAGAAGTAAGGGTTCTTAACATTGTATATCATGAGTTAAGAGGAATTAATTTCCCCTTTTCTCATGTATTGGCCATTGTTCAATATAATCTGAAGGCCTTCTATGTGAGAACCTGAAAATAAATGGAAAGGGGCATCTCAGAAAGCCAGTGCTTAGTTCTTGATCAGCTCGTGGCTCGCTATGGTGCCTACACAACCCTCTTATTCGTTGCTTATGAATTTATATGAAAAGATGGCTTTTTCATGCCGAAATTGATTGCCCGTGTTTTGTATCGTCTTCTGATTAGAGCATGAGTCAGGATGTATGAATCCAAATTGCGCCTACTTATTAGTTATGGTATTTTGATCCTACCCAGTCTACTACACCTTCATGATTTGACAAGAAGCTTAAATTCTCTAGGACTTTGCTATATTTATACTTTTGTTTTTGGCTACAGCAAAGTTTGATTCACTTGCATATTTCAATGCTGTTTGCTTCTGTAGGTTTGTTAAAGATGGTGCAGTATAATTTCAAAAGAATTACGGTTGTACCAAATGGGAAGGACTTTATTGATATTATCCTTTCTCGCACCCAGCGACAAACACCGACAGTTGTTCACAAGGGTTATGCCATATCACGTCTCCGTCAATTCTATATGCGGAAGGTGAAGTACACCCAGCAAAATTTTCATGAGAAGCTGTCCACAATCATTGATGAGTTCCCCCGACTTGATGATATCCATCCTTTCTATGGAGATCTTCTTCATGTATTGTACAATAAGGATCACTACAAGCTTGCTCTAGGCCAAATCAATACTGCAAGGAACCTCATTGGGAAAATTGCCAAAGACTATGTGAAGTTATTGAAGTATGGCGATTCCCTTTATAGATGCAAGTCTCTGAAGGTTGCTGCGCTTGGTCGTATGTGTACTGTGATTAAGAGAATTGGTCCTAGTCTGGCGTACCTCGAGCAGATCAGACAGCACATGGCAAGGCTACCTTCTATCGACCCGAACACTCGCACGATCCTCATCTGTGGTTATCCAAATGTTGGCAAGAGCTCTTTCATCAACAAGATCACAAGGGCTGATGTGGATGTGCAACCTTATGCATTCACCACAAAGTCACTTTTTGTGGGCCATACGGATTACAAGTATCTCAGGTACCAAGTGATTGATACTCCTGGAATTTTGGACCGCCCTTTTGAGGATCGTAATATCATTGAGATGTGCAGTATAACAGCTCTTGCACATCTTCGGGCTGCTGTATTATTTTTCCTGGACATCTCAGGTTCATGTGGCTACAGCATTGCTCAACAAGCAGCGCTGTTTCACAGCATCAAATCTCTGTTTATGAATAAGCCCTTGATCATAGTATGCAACAAAACCGATCTACAGCCATTGGAAGGGATGTCTGAGGAAGATATGAAGTTGGTCATGGAGATGAAGGCTGAAGCCATGAAAACTTTGATTGGGCAAGGTGGTGAGCCCGCAAATGATGGGGAGTACTTTTGACCATGAGCACTTTGACCGAGGATGGGGTTATTGCTGTGAAGAATGCAGCATGTGAACGATTGTTGAATCAAAGGGTGGAAATAAAAATGAAATCCAAAAAGATCAATGACTGCTTGAACAGGTTCCATGTTGCCATGCCCAAACCACGCGACCAAAAGGAAAGGCCTCCTTGCATTCCTCAAGCTGTATTAGAAGCTAAAGCTAAGGAAGCTGCAGGGAAGGAAAAGAGAAAAACTGAAAAGGACTTGGAGAATGAGAATGGTGGTGCAGGTGTATATTCTGCTAGTTTGAAGAAGAATTATATCTTAGCAAATGATGAGTGGAAAGAAGATATTATGCCAGAAATTCTTGATGGGCATAATGTGGCTGACTTTATTGATCCTGACATTTTAATGAGGTTGGAAGAGCTGGAAAGGGCGGAAGGGCTGAGGCAGGCTGAGGAGGATGAGGAGGATTTTGAAATGGATGGTCAGGAGTTGAGTCCTGAAGAGCAAGAAGCATTAGCTGAGATTAGAAAGAAGAAACGCTTGCTTGTTCAAGAGCACAGGATCAAGAAGAGCACAGCAGAGAGTAGGCCTATTTTGCCGAGGAAATTTGACAAGAGCAGAGAATTCACATCTGAAAGAATGGGCAGGCAGCTATCATCTTTGGGATTGGATCCAAGTTTGGCTATTGAACGAGCCCGTAGTAGGTCTCTGTCAAGGAGAGGCCGCAAGAGAGAGAGATCACCTGACAGGGCAGCGGGCGATGGTGGTGATGCTATGGATGTGGATGGCGACAAAGGCAAGAAATTGCGAAGGATGGCATCTAGATCTAGGTCTAGGTCAAGATCAAGGGCACCCAATGAAGTTTCCCCTGGAGAGGGATTCAAGGACCCTGTCCAAAAGGTGAAGGCACTGAAACTTGCTAAGAAATCTGTCAAGGTGAGAAACAAGAATGCCCGTCGGGGAGAGGCAGATAGAGTAATTCCTACCTTGAAACCGAAACATCTGTTCTCTGGAAAACGTTCAATTGGGAAAACCCAAAGGCGGTGAAATATTAAGGTACATCAGCTATTCAGAAGTTGTTTAACTCTGTTACTCTTATTATCTGGGTTTGCTGTAAATTTGATGGATATGTATGCAGAGCTATTTGCCACTATGGATAGATATTGTGGAGAGTTGAGGATTGATATCTTTGTATCAGGTTGGGATGGTTAGCGCTCAAATTTTTGTTATCATCTGGAAGACTTGTGCTTTGGAGCCAGAATTATGGACTAGAAGTGCGCCTACCATGGGATGCATTTCCATTTTATGTAACATTTTTTCCCCTTCTTTTTCACTCAATATCAGCAATTTTGAAGCATTCTGCATGTTTTGAGCTTGGTAAATTTTTGGGAGTTGAAATAGACAAGATTCACATTTAGCACCTTGTAGTATTTGTATAAGCCGGGCAATATTCATTTGTAGGTGATATTATATTGGCTGCTGTGGTTCAGCATAAATTTGAGGAGATCTGATAATAGTGCTGCTCACTCTCTCTCTCTCTCTCTCTTTGCGCCAGTCAATAGGGCTGTACTCTCAAAACTTAGTTTTGGGACATTGTTTCTGTCATTATGTGCTAGTGTTGAAGATATGACAATAGTGTTGGCGGGCAGGGAGGGTTCTTTCTTGTTGAGAACCTTGAACTTTTAAAAGAGGATTACTTGAAAAACAGGAAAAAGAGTAGTCTATTGCTTTTGCAGCCTGTTAGTGCAGCGGCTGTTTGGATTGTTGGATTTTATCAGTATCGGATCTGCATCTGATTGGTATCGGTTCGGTATTGATTTAGTATCTGCTCAGTTTAAAAATAATGTCAAAACGATACTAAAACGACGATCAAAACAGGCTCAGCTGGTATTGTTTCTCAATTAATAGGAGCATTCTGCTGTTATTGTACGTGGATTAACGTTGGAAAAAGATATATTTCGGTCCGCTCAAAGAGAAATGATATAAAAATAAATTTTATAGAAATAATTATGAAAATACTGATGTAAATTGCTTTTAGTAGATGCGATTTTGTATTTATAAATATATTGCATGTTTCATATGCAAAACTAGCGGAAGCAAAATCACATACGTCAAATTTTCCGGTTACGTTGGTTTGAAAGTTTTGAAATCGTAGCCAGTAGCTGTATCGAAATTTCATATTTCAAGTCACATCTGTTAGATGCTATGTAGCATGATGTACAAAAGTTATGTAGCAGCATTTAATGAATGCAAATTTTTAAGATAATTTTTTTTTTTAACCTGAACAAAAGTTATGAGACAGCATCTAATAAACGCAAATTGTTAAGGTATTTTTTTTTCCTCCCGGTTGATATGCATGTTTGATTTAATTTCAAAAGCCACGATAGATGCACATCTTAGCCGAGAAACAACTTCAGTTTGATCTTTTGATTATAAAGGGGAGAAAAAAAGGAAAAAGAAAGAAAACAAAAAGGGTTCAAAGAAAAAAAATCGCAGTAAATGGCACGCATCATGATCGAAAAATAATCTCAATGTGAGAAAACAGCACTCAAAATGGAGAAGACATGATACAGTGCAATGTAAAAGGATATATCTAGAGTCTAAATCATGGGTGCTGATGTAAATGAGCTGTGCCAAGTTAAGTATTTTATTGAGTTTGAAATTTAGGTTTGAGCTTGGCTTATTTAGCTAAATGAGTTTTATTTTGAATTTGATTTTGATTCGTTTACATATTAAGCTGTGCTGAGTTGGGTTTTTTATTAAACTTAAAGAGCTTTTATCGAGTTTGAAATTAAAAATGACTTGTTTAAATAGTTTTTTTTTTCAATTTTTCCAAACCTAAAACTAATATATAAGAGTAGCTAAACATATATACATATATATTAAATAGAAGTTAGTTTTGTTATTTTAAATTATATATTAATATATTATAAATATAGAACTTCTAAATTTGTTAACAATTTATTAACTACCCTACTCGTGAACCTGTCAACGATCTTTAAATGAGCCTGTTTATGAATCGGCTCTTAAACTGAAACAAAACTCGAGCTCAGCTTGTTTAGATGAACAAGCATTATCTTAGGATTTGGAATGAAATGATTATAAATGTGTGTGTGTGCGTGTGTAAGATCTAGAAAATCTTTACGAGTGGGCACAGTGCAGTTTGATATGATATGATTTTTCTATTAAATTGAAATTTAACCATATGGTTCAGTTCATAAGTTTTTCAAAAAAAAAAAAAAAAAGTTCAATACGATGCGGTTTGTGGTTCGAACTATTTTTTATTCTTAAAAAAAACACATTCTATTAAAAACTTCAGTTACATATTTCTTATCAACAATGCAAATATAAATAATATATTTGAAATTAACTATTTACCCAAATAAACAAGTACCACTTATAGTAGGGTAGAAATTTCATCTAGTATAAAATTATAATAATTTACTAATCTCATTTTCTTTAATTATATTGAACTATAATGATATATTATACTGGATAAAATAAGAATATACTATTCTAATATAGAAAACTATCTTTAGCAAGACCCTCTATTGAGGGTGTGCCAACTAGGAAAGCAATCTACATGTGGTACAATATGCAATCCCACTTTTTATGTGACACATTCTCAATGGAGGGTCTTACTAAAAATAGGTAGGCTAAAAGCCTTCATACCTTTTACTCCCCAATATGAAGCACAAATTTTAATTCAAACTTCTAATTACACTTTATTAATTATATAAAACAATAAATAACCAAGTAATAGAAATTGAATGATAAAAGGGAAAATAAAAATGTTAAGAACACTAGAGATTAAAATCTTAACATTATCTTATTTGTAGACACGCTACAACAATCAAACATCTAAATAAAAAACTTCAAATTTAGTCAATCTTTAATGTTACAGTTGAAAGAAAAGAAATAATATGTTTGAATTTTTTTATGAATATGTAAAACGATTTGATTTTGTTTGAACCATATGGTTCGATTTAGGGTCTCAAAACAAATTGTGAAATTTTTTCACTCTTTATTGAATCATGAAACAAACCATGTCATAAAAGAACTAAAATTTTAGTACGATCTGATGCTTGTCAGTTTCTTTTTTTTTTTTTTTTGTAAAGTCTTAAGGAAAAACCATTGCTGCCCTTGACATTAAATACATTTATTTAAAAATTTAAGAATATTATTCTATGCATTTATGTAAAATAATATATATTTGGTTAACATAAACAAGGCAAGGTTTAAAAAAAAAAAAAGGCAATGTAGTTTTCCCACAAAAAAATAAAAAATACAAGGGATAAAATCCAAATAGGTATTTGTAAATATAACTTTTTGTGATTTGGTATGTCTATATATATACACACATCTATTTTTTAATTTTATTATATAATTTCATGTCTACAGTTTGATTGAAATTGTAATTTAGTGTTTTCATTAGAGTGCACACTAACAAACATTTTATTTTATTTTCATAATCTATTATCTAGAGAATGACCAAAGCCAATTAACATGTATTTTTTTAAGGGATCCTGCTAGTGCATGGGGTAAAATAACACTGCTTATGTAATCTAAAATAAAATAAATTAAATTATAATGAAGGGCAAGAAGTGTAAATTCACAATTTTAAATAGGGGCAATTTAGTCACTTCAATTTAGTACTTATATAAATACGACCCTTCTACCTAAACCAATATCTTTTATATTCCCCAGCCATTTCTCAAAGTCCCAAACCCTACAATTTTCTCCCTTATAGTATTTCCATTCAAGAAACATTCAGAGATTAAGAGATCAAGGTGATAATGTTTTGGACCAAAATAGGAAAAGAATAAAACTTTCTCATTGGATTTCACAGTAAGGATCATCGAATATGTTTTTCCACTAGTTTAAGTATTAGATTATGTGGATTAGTTGTAATTGAATGCAAAATCCTTGTTGATTTCAAAAGGAGAACAAAAAAATTTTGAGTTAAGGTAATTGATATGTCTTTTGTCAGTCTCAATGTTTCTTCGTATTTTCTAGTTATCTGGGGCATATGGCGTTAAATATATTAGTGTTTGGCATAGGAAGGGGAAGTTTATTTTTATTTGGAAATCAAAGAATGGATCTTTTTGGAGAATTTTCGCATTTTAGGGCGAAAGAGGTATGGACAAGGGGTTACAAAGTGATACGGGACATGATCCCCTTGGGTTTAGTAAGTTATGATCGATTACGGTTGTGATATAGGTCATGATGGTCGTCACCACCTACATTACGGACGTGATATAGGCCATGATGGTTATCATCGCCCACTTCAAGGCTGTGACAAAGGTGTTTTTTTATGTTTTGTTTTTCTAGAGCCTATCACGACCCCTAGCATGGTTGTGATTGACAAGAGAATGTTGTAACCTTTTTCAATTCATGTTTTTCACCTTCTTAAACTCCTTAACTCTTAGCCTAATATTTATTATACCTAAATCTAAGTAATAAGGCATATCTTGAACCTAGAGTAGTTGTAGTTCTTAATAGTTAGGAGGCTAAATCATCTCAAAAGTATGTTTTCTTGTTTAAATAAAGTTTTGAGTTAATGTTTACTTGTGTTCAGGTGTTTCTGGTGAAGCTAGGTTATCCGTTCTAAATGCTGTATAAGGGACGTCCTTACCTTGGTTATTGTTCATGAATGTAGGCTTAGAAACAACAAATGAACTTAATGATATTCTGCTTTAAATTGGTTGTTTCTTGTGTTTGGCTGGGTCTAGTGGATCGGGAGTAATGGTGCCACTAAAACGGTGCCTTGATGATCTGTGTGTGGCATTGCCCCTAGTAGAGTTATGTATAGAGATGATTCCGGTAATTTAGGGGTGGTACAAGCATAATACCCATAGTGTGCGAGGAGTACCTAATACCAATATATATATATATATAAGTATTTATGTATATGTATTTGTTTTCATGGAGTCATGAGTTACTCCAGGTTTATGGCTAGTTGCAAATGGCTCTAAACTATGTTGTTTGTCTGGCTAATTAAAGACAATAAACTGAGATTATTGCATATATTATTATTTTACATGTGGATTTGTATGATGTTGTTCATGCACATGTGGTTGTGGTTTGATGTATTGGGCCTTACGCTCACTCCTTTCATTTTTTAGGAACAAGTGATAATCCGATAATATTTGATCTATCTGGTTATGATGTTTTCGTAGATTATGAGGAAGATGATAGTGAAGTCAACTTTTTAGACGACTATTAGATGTTTTGTATTGGAGATAGCTAGAGCTGAAGACCTTATGAAGTCTTAATTAGTAATCATGACCCTTGGTGTTTGGATATCAGTTTTTATGATTTTTGATGTTTTAAGATTTTTCATATTATGTTTTTAAGTTGGACTGTAAGTTGGTGTTTGGTTTAAGCCAAATGAGTTTTTGTGGAGTTTCATTTATGACACCAACCTTAAATAATGGTTTGGTTTGAGATGGAAAAAAAATGGACTATAAATTACGGTTTGAGTTTTAATAAAAATCAAACCAAACTGATCCATACTTACCTCTACAAACAACTTGTTATCCCTTTTCGGCCTCCTTAGCTTTGGAGTTTTTCTTGTTGATATAATCCTATGATTCATTATTAGAGATATTGTAAAGCAGTTTTTCTTTTACAAAAGATAGTGCAGGCTAATCACTTGCTTGTGCATTGAATTTCATAGAAACATGATTCGACTGTTCATCTGTTGTGTCTAATTGAGTGATAGGCAGAGGAATACGATTGTGGTTGCTTGTGGCCTACACCCATGAGTTCGCTCTTAGTAAAGCAAGGTAGAAAAAGTGAAGGAGTTTTGTCCCTCATCCACAACAACTATAGGTGGGGGATTGTTGCTCTGCTGGGCCACTGTCAATTGTGCTATGAGTGCTCGGATGCTCTATAACACTTACTAGTACTTTATGGCTATTTGTTGATAGTGTCTCTAAAATAACGAATTATAGCTCAAGTGTAGTGGAAGCTGTAGTCACTTTTGTATTTAATGTAGCTATGTTTAGATTAACCTCTTGCATCTAAACCCAACAGAAACAATTCCTTAGGCAACGTCCTTACTTTTGGTCTTCTATCCATCTTTGTGATTATTTGAATCTATAGGAAAGCGAAATCAATTCCCACAAACGACACTAAATGTTCCAAGTGTATTTTTGCTAGTAAAGATATATCGATCCAATGTAATGAAAGTTTGCATCCATTAGGCCTAACAAGCTTATGATTTGTTGTTCCTAGGCTTGCAAGATGAATTATGGTTCGTAAGCATCAAAGGATTGCCCAGCTTAGACACTTCAAAGCTTAGATTAATAAGTGTGGAAATAAACCGATAGCAAAGCGACAAAGAAGTAGAGAGAGTCCATCTAACTCTACTTGAACTCGGTAGGGAATATTTATTGTAGTTATCTCATCATTGATTATGAAAGTAAACAAACTCAAATTAGGAAATTGTCTCCATATAGTTTAGGAAAGTGGATCTAGGAGCATTTGGCAAATGTTAAACTGAAGGGTTCAAATTGGATTTTGATGAGGAAATGCAATACTACTATAACACCTAAGCTAAAATTTAAGAGGCTTTCTATTCCAATTTTAAAGCTCAATTATATCAACCTTCATCTCTTTTAAAAATTCAATTCCAATTCATTTAATTTAACAAGATAAGTAATAGAACTACAAATTACAAGAATAAAGAGATAAAGGATAGAGAAGATAACACTAGATATAATGCAGAGTTTGATCTACCCTTTAGTCTCTACGATCTCATAATTGCCTCCATTAGAGAACTTCACACATAATCTAGTTAACACAAACAAATGCTCTTAGGGACCCATACCACACAAAACATGAGTCGTGCATTTTACACTCAACAACACACTTATAAAGCATAAGTCACTCACTTACACAAATACTCAACAAAACATAATACAAACATAAGTAATGTCTTGTAAATATTTTTCAACTAAACCTACAATGGTACTACTCATTCTCTCACTCAAGGAAATACAAAAACATAATTTGGAGAGATGAACTAGACTAATTTCACCATTTAAGCACACACTTTCTCAAAATCTGCTCTATAACCCTTGCAAGGCCCTCACAAAAGCGACGTTTGCCCATTTTTCTCTTTAGAATGTCATTGCTATATAAGCTCTAACTATTAGTTTTCTACAATTAGCATTCGGATGCCATCTACTACCATACGAACATCATCTAGAAAACCCATGTCTTCACTTATTTTCCTTGTTGTTCGCACCTTACATTGCATAAAATGATTCAACCATTTGGATACCATACCTTACTGTACCTTGGCGTTAAGACGCTAGCTGCAAACACATGACTAGTTCTTCTGGTCATGCTAGTGTTTGGTCACTATGCTTTAGTGTTCCAATGCTAGTTGTATTGTACCTACATCCTATAAAACACAAAGCAAACATAAACAAACCTATATATCACAAATAAAAGCCCAACATAACACACATATTTTGTCTATTTTGTGTAACGTCACTAAGTCATTTAAGTAATTTGTGCAATAAATTTCCTCATCAAAATTTGACTTAAATTCTCCAATTCAATAAGAAATGAATTGTACAATTACACAAAAGTTATTAAAAAAGTTATACATACTTAGCTAAACATGTGTGCAATTTGATATGTTTATAGTGTGCAATATATATATGTTTTGTATTTGTGGAGTGTTAGGACCTAGTTGCATTGCAGCTAACACCCAAAATCTAGACATGACTCGAGGCATGGCATGCATACGCTAACATGATCAAAAGTCTAGTCATGTGAACTGCAGCTAGTGTCTAAATATTAGGGTTTGGCATCCAAATATAAGATATGTTTTAAATAATTAGAATGTTTCTAATCATGGACTTGTGGGCTAGTGTTTAGATGCCAAGTTGTGGCATTTGGACAGTCACATGGTCCATAACTCTCTATACCCAAGTTTTCAAGTGGCATCTGGACAGTCGCTTGTGACATAACGAACACTAATTTCGAGAAACTAGCCGTTGGAAGTATTTAATGCAAGGGCAAAAATGAGAGAAATAAGCCAACATCCACAAGACTTGAAGAAACTATAAAAAGAGGATGTTGGGCTAAAGTTATGAGTCAATTAAGCCTATTATTTTGCAATTAATCCATTTGTGTTCCCCTCCTTATTAATTTGCTCATGTGCTTCATTTGCAAATCCTTCTTGTAAAGAGAGAGTAAGTAGTTGCATTTAGTTTGTTATTTGTTGTAAGGCATTACTCTAAGAATTTTTTTTTTTTTGTGTGTGCTTGAGTGATAATATAAGTTGTGCCTTAAGTGTGCTATTGTGATACTATGAGTGTATTTGTTTGCATTTTAGAGGTATGGTTGTGGTTTAGCTCCTTTGGAGCATTTTATTAGAGATAAATAAATTGAAGTCTTCCATTGGGAGGCATTTATGCGAAAGTTAAAACTAAAAGGCTATTCGAACTCCATGTAAAAATTTGGGCATGAATTGTCTATCCATTCTCTCTTTATTTATCTTAGTTTACATTATATTGTTGTTAAATGCACCTTCCAGATTAGGATACCTTCTAAAAGCTTGCCATATTAGCTGGAGGCAACTCCCTAAGTGATTTGCTTACCTAAAGTATGTGGATAACCTTGGTAGGCAACATTAAGATAAAAAAGAGACTATTGAATTGCTATTGAGCAAGGCAGTTCAGTTGCCCTTATGATCGTTATTTAAGGCCTCCTGAGTTTCCATGGGATTTGAATACGTGATCACCATATAATCTGGACAAATCAACTTAAGGGCTATTAAGTCAACCCATGGGTTTGGGAGGCTAAGCCCTATGACCAAAATTGTCCAAGAGTGGGTATTAATGTGTAATTATATCATTAATGCGATATTTATAAATTAAACTTTTAAGTATAAGGTCTATTTGGATGGTTTGTTTTTCTTTTGTATCTGTATCAAAATGAAATGTATATATATGTCCAATTTGTATCTATTTTTTTTTTATCTATAATTAATCTATTTGATCTTTTTATAAGAACTTTAAACTTTTTTTTATCTGTATCTATTTCTTGATAAATAATTTGTTAGAAAAAAAAGTGTTTGTATCTGCTAGAAAAAAGCTAGCCAAATAGATCCGTAATATGATATCAAGTGTTCTTATATATAAAACTCGGATCATCACTAAATCAATGCGCAAATAAATTTAGAAAATTAATGCCCTAACTCGAGGGGATTGGTTGGATAATTTCAAGGCCAACCCATTTTAGATAAATTAACTGCTAGTTCATTTGCTAAATGAATGAGATTATAATAAATTGTTATCACTAAATAATGAAAATAGAGAGTTGTAATAAGATTTTCGTTTGTTAATTTTTCGTGTAAATGAAGATATTTTAGAAATAAAATAATTTCATCCTTGAATTATTATTCATGAAATTGAGTAATGAATAACTTTCAATATTTTCATAATAAAGAATTTTTATAGGATTATAATTATGATTAACTAAACGTGGTGATAGCTAGGATTATAGTGAAGTTGTTATTAAAGTGATATCAACAAGTAGTAAATTTATTGCAAAACTAGCTAGGGAAAAAGAAATTAGATGATGATGATCCTCGTATGACTTGAGAATGAAGAAAAATGTAAAAGAAGACAAAGCTATCATCATCCATGGAGTCAAAGACAACAGGAAGGTCCCTTTTGCTGTTATTTTTTGCCCCCTCTCTCTCCTATACTCATTTTAGGTAAGGTACCTCTCTGAACCGTTTTGAACTCAGACCCATCACCCACCCTCTCTCTCTTTCTCCCTCTGACCTATATTGTAAGCAAAGCCCACAACCATAACTATAATCATGATCAACAGCACATTATGTTCCTACCCCGAGAAGCCTCCTCTCTCTCTCTCTCTCATGTCTCTATAAAACATACACCAATCCACATCAAAACAGTTGGGTGGAAAAACTCATAATATTATTATACTCTCTCCCTCTCCCTCCCTCCCTCCCTCTCTCTCTCTCTCTCTCTTTCTGTCATGACAATGAGAAAGCCTCCATCAACTGATTCTTCCACTGGAAAAAGCAGTAACAACAACAATAATGACAACATTAGCAACAACACCGTAGGTTTGAATAAGAATACATGCAAACTGAGAAAAGGACTTTGGTCACCAGAAGAATGACAAGTTGATGAAGTACATGCTGAAACATGGACAAGGGTGTTGGAGTGATGTTGCTAAGAATGCTGGATTGCAAAGGTGTGGCAAAAGTTGTAGACTCAGGTGGATTAATTACCTTAGACCTGATCTTAAGAGAGGTGCTTTCTCTCGTCAGGAAGAAGACCTCATTCTCCATTTGCATTCCCTTCTTGGCAACAGGTGAATCTTTTTTTCTTTCTTTTTTTTTTTTTTTGCATTTACTGCCAAGACAAAATAATAGTTGCATAAGTGGAGAAAATTCAATCGCAATGATTAGCTACTATTAAAGTATAGGTGCTAGACAATTTGCATTATACTGTCCCTTTTTGCATATTTATTGTGTTTTTTTTTCCTCTCCATCTTTATATTTCTCTTATAAAAAATTGTTTTATAAGTTTCATTCATCAATTTTTCAAATCTTATACGGCGGAATTGCATGCTACTAATATATATTTATGGAAAAATATTTGCTGTCTCAAAAATACTGTATTCATTTTATCTTAACTAATAGATACTTGATATGTGTTAAATAAATTTTTAAAATAAAAATATTTATAAAATAAAGTAAATAATTATTATCACTCTATATACACGTTACGTGTTATTATTACTTGGAACATAATTGAAACATAATAGTTAAAGACAACAAAACTTTTTTCATATACTTACAGTGATACACACACCCAATTGTGCGGCATCTAAATGGTCTCCTCATTGATGAGCAGATTTTTAAATGACTGTTTTAGAATTTTTTTTCCAGATTTAGTGCTAAAATAATTAAAAAAGAAGACCTTAATCAAATTGAAAAACAAATACTCGAAGAAATATATCTAGAAGGAAAAAATTACCATTGGGCACACTTATTTTATATTACAATGTTCTCAATATTATTCTATGGAAGTCCAACAATCTAGTACTGGATTTATAGCCGAAAAGGCCACATGGTATAAGCATATCGAGAGGTATCGCTGTCTGTCCTTGTCCTTGGAGTTGAAGACACTCCACTGTTTCGTATGTTTTAAGTACGAAGAAGGACTAGAGACTTCCTAGCTCCACGTCAGTTATGCTTGAAAAAAAAAAAAATAAAACAGAAAGAAGAAAGAAAGAAAAGTATTGATCAGGTAATACACAAGTTAACATGTGAAAAAATGGTATATAATCTATCCGTAATTTACGGATATCATTACGTATCAAATAATAATTGGTACTTAATAATCACGTAAATATTACATACAATATGTATATATTAGTTATTGAAACTTTTCTCGATAAAAATAATTTTATTTACAATTTTGTTAACCCTAAATCGATTCATAATAATTAATTAACTTAATAAAATAACTTATCAAATATATTTAGTTACTTAATAAAATAAAATATAATATTAAAATATTTTTAATTTATAATATAATAAATTTAATAATTTAATATTAAAAAGAAAAAAAGGTATAGAACAATTGTATGTACAAACTCAAACCACTTTTTGATCAACCATTCTAAAACAAATTGGAAGCTAACATTAATAAAAATAGATTGATGAAGTTGATAAAAGTTTTACTTATTTAAAATTAATAAAATATTAACAGCCAGATATGTAAATTTCCCTTTTTTTTTTTTTTCTGTTAGGAAAAGATTATACTTCTTAATTTAACATCCAAATTAACTTTTTTTTTTTTTTTTTTTCCATACGCACTATGTTTCTACAACTAAGGTGGTCTCAAATTGCTGCTCGTCTACCAGGACGCACCGACAATGAGATTAAAAACTTTTGGAACTCAACAATTAAAAAGAGGCTCAAGAACAACATCTCTTCTTCTTCCACTACACCATCGCCGAACACAAGTGACTATGGATCTTCAGACCGTAAGGATAATCAAATCACAGGAGGAGGGCTCTTCTTCATTCCTCAACAAGGACAAGGCATTTTGCCTGTGTTCATGGATTCCATTTCCTCATCAACCTCGTCATCCTCTTCATCCATGCAATCTTTTGTCCTTAACCACCTTAACATCCATCCACCAACAACAAACCCATGCGGCTTGATCACGATGGTTACTCAACTCGTGTTATTAGGCCAGTGGAAGGGATAATGAGTGATTGCCCTAATAATCTTGAGGATTATGGGAATGATCTTGTTGGTGTTGGAGTAGGATTACTAGAAGGAGATATGTCTCTACCTCCCTTAGAGAGTATTATAAGCATTGAAGATATGAATAATGTCCAGAATAATGGAAAAGAAAACATTAGGACCCCAAGTAATGACTTCTTTAACAACATAGATAGCCTCATCACAAATTATAATATTAGTAGCAATATCAAGACAGATGATTTGCATGGGTTAGGAAATTTCTGGAATAATAATGGGGAGGAGACAAAAATAGAGGATTTGGACTTAGATTTGGAGAATTTAATGAAATTAGATGTTTCCACTTTCCCCCTTATTGGTTTTCATGGTCACTAGGATTTCATATCCCAATATAGCCACTCTTTTTTTTTTTTTTTTAAATTCCCCTAATACCCCATTATATATACAGATGAAACACCCTTGATTTTGATAGGAAGATAAAAGTTTCATACTTCCAAAGAAAGCAGCCATACATACGAAATATACATATATATATTCATTTGAACCAACTAGGAGTTGAGCTTTATTTTTCTTTTGCTGTTTTCATACACAAACTTTGTACTTTAGTGTAAATTCTACGTAGCTATAAAAGGGCTTGTGATATAGATGGGGAAGGAAGCATGCACACTGCACGTATATGGATATGATTTGTGCTTTTGAAGAATTTCCTGGACATTTGTACAATGTGATGCTGCAATAATTAGTAATTCACATGGAAGGTTATCTTTTGATCTCTCTTTCTTATCTTCCACAAATAATGGCCCTACGTGTGAAGAACAAGAACGTGGATAGTGAATAAAAAAAAAGTCGAAAGGCCACATCAAGTGAGGGTTACTGCTAAATTGTAGTTACTAAAAGTTGTCATTTGTGGAGAGTTTTTATGATCCAAGTGTGTAATAAACTTCAAATTCATGAATATACTCTCTCTTTCTATCTCTCTTTCTCTGGACAAAAAGTTTTGTAATAAACTTGAACTTGAAGGGAAAATGAAAAGTTGGGCCCTACTTTTACTTTCTTACTAACACTATTTAATTTGTTTTGTAATATGAAAAAAGTCATCTTATTGCTCTATGATATTAGAAGAAGTAATAAAAATTTGACGAAATACTATCCCTTCCAATTAAAGTAAAAAAAGTATTAAAAAAGTAGTAAAAATAATCATAAAAGTTTGATTAAATATTGAATTTATCACTATAAAATTTAAGTACTAGCTAAACTGAATTTTTTATACAAAGTTAGATGCTAAATTTGATATATATCAAAACTTAAAAGCACTTCCAATTATGCATAATCTATTATTGTTATTTTGAACACCCAATAATATATATATGTGTGTGTGGTTTGAATTATAATTCCCAATCTCTTTAAGATGTTGTGCAATTTATTCAAGAGTGAGATTATTGAATAGAATAAATAATATAATAATAATTTATAAATTGAGGGAAATTGAGAGGATGAGAATAAAAAGGATCTAATTTTTATACATGCCACAGAGGCACAAACATTAACGTAAGATGCTAATTATCACATTCCATCATATATAATTAAGAATGGAAACAAAGTATATTTTGAAAATGGACCTCTAAACTTTTTTTTTTTTTTAATTTTCATTAATTTAGCTTTTAAAATATTGTTAGGTGTAATAAGAGGTGTGAAAAAGGAATAAAATGTATATTTTTTATATATTCTTAATAAAACATTTACACAATACATAGGTATTTATATACGTACAAGAGGTATAACTCTACCAACTCTACCTACCAACTCTACCTACCAACTCTACCTACTTTACATACAACTCTACACTCCCCCTCAAGCTGGAGCATACAAATCATATGCACCAAGCTTGTTACAAATATATTCAATACGAGAACCTCTTAAAGATTTAGTCAATATATCTGCAAACTGATTATTTGAATTAACATAACTAGTGAAGATGCAACCAGATAAGATCTTTTCTCGGATGAAGTGACAATCAATCTCTATA
This sequence comes from Combretum micranthum, assembly GCA_024138025.1. Lineage (NCBI taxonomy): Eukaryota > Viridiplantae > Streptophyta > Magnoliopsida > Myrtales > Combretaceae > Combretum > Combretum micranthum. The sequence goes on along the minus strand of JAMXBD010000974.1, from coordinate 480,839 downwards.
TGCTTAGTTCTCTCATGAAAAACTGGATTGGAAGCTATATGTAATGCAGCCTGGTTATCACAAATTAGCTCCATTTGTGAAGTTTCACAAAATTTTAACTCCTCAAGCAACTGTTTCAACCAAATCAATTCACAAGTTGCCAAAGCCATGGCACGATATTCTGCTTCTGCACTTGATCTAGCAACAACATCTTGTTTCTTACTTTTCCAAGATACCAGGTTGCCTCCAACAAGAATACAATACCCAGATGTAGATCGTCTATCAGATGGAGAACCTGCCCAATCAGCATCAGAATATCCAACCACTTTAGAGTGACCATGATCCTCATATAGTAAACCTTTACCAGGAGCATTTTTCATATATCTAAGAATTCTGATCACTGCATTCCAATGACTAGTGCAAGGAGACTGAAGAAACTGACTGACAACACTAACTGCAAAACATATATCAGGTCGAGTAATAGTAAGATAATTGAGTCTTCCAACCAAACGACGATATCTCCCTGGATCTTCAAAAGGCTCCCCCTGTCCTGGTGACAACTTCACATTGGGATCCATAGGAGAATCCACAGGCTTGCAATTAAGCATCCCTGTTTCTTCCAGTATATCTAAGACATATTTTCTTTGAGAGAGGACTATACCAGAACTGGATTGAGCAACTTCTATGCCAAGAAAGTATCTTAACAAGCCAAGATCCTTAGTTTGAAAATGTTTGAAAAGATGTGCCTTCAATTGAGTAATACCATGCTGATCATTACCAGTTATGACAATATCATCTACATACACTATTAAGTATATGCATTTTCCTTCAGATGTGTGCTTATAGAAAACTGAGTGATCAGATGTACTACGAATCATTCCAAACTCCATTACAACAGTACTGAACCGACTAAACCAGGCACGTGGAGATTGTTTCAAACCATAAAGTGAACGGCGAAGTTTACATACCAGATTAGACTCCCCCTGAGCAACAAAGCCAGGCGGTTGCTCCATATAAATCTCCTCCTGGAGTTCACCATGAAGAAAAGCATTCTTAATATCCAATTGGTACAAGGGCCAATGGCGCATAGCTGCAATGGAGATAAACAAACGAACAGAGGACATCTTAGCAACCGGAGAGAATGTGTCACCATAGTCCAAACCATACACCTGAGTATAACCCTTGGCAACCAACCGAGCTTTGAGCCGATCAACTTTACCATCAGGACCGACCTTAATAGAATAAACCCATCGACATCCAACAAGAGACTTACCGGGAGGCAAAGGAACTAAATCCCAAGTACCATTGGCATGTAAAGCAGTCATCTCATCTACCATTGCCTGGGTCCACCCTGGATCTGAAAGAGCCTCACTCACATTCTTAGGAACAGAAATGGAAGATAGAGATGAAACAACGGTACAATAAGATGGAGATAACCGATGATAGCTAAGACAATTATAAAGTGGGTGAGGATTACGAGTAGTACGGTTACCTTTTCTGATGGCAAGAGGAAGATCGTTGTCCGGTAGGTCCTCAGTAGGTGGAGACGTTGGAATAGAAGATGAGTCAACAGGAGCCTCTGAAACAGGTGGGATATCTGATGTAGGAGAGCGTCGAGAGCGTCGATGGTAAACCTGAAATGGTGGAGGGGAAGGAATAGACTCAGAGACAACGGGAATAGACTCAGGAAGAACTAACTGAGAGGGAATAGGTAAAACCTCCGACAAAGGAGTCTCAGATGAAGAGATGGAATAAAAAGAAGATGATTCAAAAAATGTTACATCAGGGGACAAATAATAACGACGAGTAGTGGGTGAATAACACTTGTAACCTTTTTGATGTTTGGAGTAACCAAGGAAAACAGCCTTAATAGAACGCGCTGATAACTTATCCTGACCAGGAGCCATATTGTGAACAAAACATGTACAACCAAAAACACGTAGAGGAAGCACATACAAAGGTTGATCTGGAAATAAGATCGTGTGAGGAATTTTGTGCTGAAGAACAGATGAGGGCATTCTATTAATGAGATAACAAGCAGTGAGAACAGCATCAGCCCAAAAACGAATAGGCACATGGTGATGTAAAAGAAGTGTGCGAGCAGTTTCAATGAGATGCCTATTTTTACGCTCAGCAACTCCATTCTGTTGAGGTGTGTAAGCACAAGAGGACTGATGTAAAATGCCATGAGAAGATAGAAACTCAGTAAATTGAGCAGAAAAGTATTCAGGAGCATTATCACTGCGCAAAATTTGTATAGAAGCATTGAATTGTGTTTTAAGTTCAGCACAAAATGATTCAAAAATTGAAAATATCTCAGAACGACTTTTCATTAAATATAACCAAGTACAGCGCGAATAGTCATCAATAAAAGTAACAAAGTATTGATGACCCAAAACAGACACGACTCGACTAGGACCCCAAATATCAGAATGAACTACAGCAAAAGGAGAGGTAGCCCGATTATTGACCCTCTTAGGAAACGAAGTTCTAGACTGTTTCCCAAGTTGACAAGACTCACAATCCAAAGAAGACAATTGAGAAAAATGAGGAACCATCTTCTGAAATTTTGAGAGACTGGGATGACCCAAACGATTGTGGAGAAGAGTTGGAGAGACTGTAGCAGAACATGCCAGATGAGAAGCCGAAGGGTTGGTGAGGTAGTAAAGCCCCTGTGACTCACATCCTGTGCCAATCGTCTGTCCCGTACTGAGATCCTGAAAAACAACAGAATGAGGATCAAATTTAATAGAGCAGTTTAGAGCACGGGTGACTTTACTAACAGAGATAAGATTAAACGGACAATGTGGAATGTAAAGAACATGTTTCAAAGGCACAGATGGTAAGGGTTGTGCACTTCCCACAGCTTCAGGTACTGCATGTGAACCATTTGCTACAGTAACAGAAGATAATGGTGTAGACTTTAAGAAATGAGAAAACAAATGAGGATTACCAGAAATGTGTTCAGAAGCACCAGAATCAATCACCCATGGACCTAAAGTAGAAGACTGAGTGAGACATGCAACAGAATTACCAGTGTGAGCAAAGGAAGCAGGAGAAGATGAAGACTGCTGTGAAGCCTGATACTGTAAATAATTCTCAAGATCAGCTCCAGTGAGAAGTAGAGATTCAGGATGTTGTGCAGTCGAAGAGGCAGGATTGGTCTGAATGATATTAGCTCGTGGAGGACGTCCATGCAATTTGAAACATTTTTCCCTGGTATGACCCCAACGATGGCAATAGGTACACCTAGGACGAGTTCCCTTAACACTCCCACGATCTTCACCTGGTCCTTCTCTGTTAGTCATGTGATTTTGAGAAGTACTTTGAGAAACTAGAGCTGAATTATCCGGAGAAGAAAAACCAGGTAGAGGTGCATTAGGAATTGATGAGGTACGAAGAAGTCGAGAGAAAACTTCATCCATAGATGGAATCGTAGGACTAGCCAATATCTGATCACGAATGGAAGTAAGATCAGGACCAAGTGTAGCAAGGATGCAAACCATGAAAAATTTGTCTCTTTGAGCTAAATCATCTTGGAGAGACTGACCGGGAGGAAGTAAAGAATTGTACTCAGCTTTTAGAGATGCCCATCTGCCAAGAAAATCAGTAATTGACATACCTGTTTGTCTCAGATTAAGCAGATTAGATATAACTGAGTACAAACGCTGAATATCATTTGTATAAAGTCTCTTTGCCTGAGTCCAAACATCATAGCAAGTTGAGTAATGGCTGTAAATTGGATGAAGAGATGGATCGATGGACTGCCACAAAAGACTTAGCAAAAGAGCATCAACTCTTATCCATTGATCATTATCCTTCTTCGGATCCTTCGTTACATCATCCAATGTAGTGGTCAAATGGTCTTGTAAACCTTGACCGATGCACCATAAGTTCACAGCTTTAGACCAAGATATGTAATTTGAATTTCCCAGCAATTTCTCAGTTGCAATGGCAGGAGATGGAGATAAGACACTTGAAAAAGGAGTAGTTTTCAAGGGAGAAGAATCAGCAGCCATGGAGAATAACCTGGAGAAAGGAAAAACCAACAGCAAACGGCAGCGGATGGCGGTGAACAGTGGTACGGGGGGAACAGTGCGGATGAACAGTAACGGCGTGAACAGTGCACGATGAACAGTACCCCCGTGAACAGTGCTCTCGGTGAACAGTACGGCGATGATCAGTGCGCGTGAACAGCGATGAACAGTCGCGTGAACAGTGACGCGATGAACAGTGCGCGCGTTTCCGGAGGTGAGCTTCCTGGGCTTGGTCGTCGGAGAAGAGAGGAACACGACGACGGAATCAAATGTGAAATTCAACACCAGGAAGAAAAGATCCAGACACGAACAGCAGCGAAAATTAGGGTTTTTTTTTTTTTTTTTTTTTTGTAAATTTGTGAAAATTAGGGTTTATGTTTAGGGTTTGTGTTTAGGCTCTGATACCATGTGAAAAAGGAATAAAATGTATATTTTTTATATATTCTTAATAAAACATTTACACAATACATAGGTATTTATATACGTACAAGAGGTATAACTCTACCAACTCTACCTACCAACTCTACCTACCAACTCTACCTACTTTACATACAACTCTACAAGAGGCATCATAGTTATATCCCATTTAATGATATAAAAAGAGTTTATATAAATTTAACTATTAATATGTAAATTCAAAAAAAGAGAGAGAAATTAAATTTATAGATGATTTTCCCCCTTTTCCCATAAGGAAACTGGACATTTACCTATTAAAGATATTCCTCTTTCACTTTTTCCCTTTTCCATATTTATTCTTAGAAATTTGTTTAATACTGGATATTAAATAGTGGAAACTTCTGTGGTTGCATTGTGGGACGATTTGACCTATAATACTATCATTTAATTAATTATAAAATATTAAAATTTCAATTATAAAATAGATCTAAACCACTCAATAATATGAGACAATAGGGTTTTCCTTCAAAATAGTATAAGTAGATGTCTGAAATTTTAATATTTTTATCTTGAATATCTCTTCACATTGCTCCCGATAACTCCCCACAAATATCTATTTGCAGCTTCATTTTTTTCCCCTAAAATTTGCACCTTCATTAGAAAGGGGTTTTTCTTCTAGATTATCCCAAAAAAAGGGAAAAAGGTTTTTATAACGTGTACGAAGGAGCAAAGCAAATTTATTTGCCTAAACTAAGTACTGGAAAAATCTGTTGTAAAATTACACAAGATAATTTCTTTTTCCCGATTAATGTAATTCCTATATTTTTCCATCAGCATATAGTTTACCATCTTTGGTACATTGAAAGATTAAAAAGGTATTTCAATAATTTAAGGCCAATTGGATTATTATGATTTAATTCTTAATCATGGATTTATCAACACAAATTACTTTGTAGGTATATTTCATTATATAACATTACTACATTCCTGTTTTGTAAAATGAAATTGAGTGGAAATAGAATTACTATTCTTATGGAATAGAATAAATAAGTAGTAACATTTTTTTTTATTCCTTTGAGATATCTTGGATGGATGTTGAAAAATATATCAAGGAATAATTATTGCTTTGACCCTATAAAAGAATTGTGATCCCTTATCTTGAATTAATAGGGATTTTGTGAAACCACCATTCCACAAACTAATCAGTTAAAAGTTTTTATTAGATAAGTTGATAACGTTGGCCTGAACCAATTACTGAAAATCGCAACAGAGTCTAATCTATTTGATTGGCATTTTGACTTTCGATACCCATAGCAGCACTAAGGAGATAATATTATATTTTTATTTAAAATTCAAAATTATTAGTTCTTTTCAATTTTAAAATAATTATCTCACATTTTTAAAGCCCACCCATATCCTTTTTCACCTGAAGACAAAGGGGGCATGTGAAAAAGTCTTTTATGATTTATAGCATCTCTCTAAGGATGTTTGATGCCGCTATAATTATGTTGAATCTTAGATTGTACCAAATTTTATAAAAAAGTGCGATATTATTATGGTTCTCGAAAAAATATTAGAACTTGCACATCACTCAATCGATATATTAATAGCAATGTAGCATTGAATCTTTTTTCCAATACCAATATTGCGTTTGCTCTCTATCTAATAATTAGAAGTTGAAAAGTTATAACAAATCACCTTATACCACTATACCAGCTTGAAAATTGTACAAATCCTCAGCCGATTGTGAGCTCATCTGAGCAATAGAAAATGCCCAGATAGACTTCTAGATCACCTATATTTGAGCTGCCCACCTGCAATGAGAAGGCCAACAAAAGGGGTATATAGTCAGCTATCTATGATTGTATCAGATATCTTCTCATTATTCTATTAGTTAGTTAGCAAAAGGTATGCTAGAAGTCACTCTTCTATAATTATTGCTTGAGAAGGTGATGCGAAATGCAATTTCATGAGAAGATGTAACCAGAAAGCAACCTTTAAAAATGAAGTCAAATCAAATCACTGAAACCATAGAAAAAAATTACTCTGGGAAATTGATTATTTAGTCTTAGTCATTATTATGGATGGACGATTGGCATGGTTGTTCAAAAATTATGGTAGATTTATGAAAAAAAAAGAAATTCTCTTTCTAATCATGCATTAGAAATTATGAGTATGTTTATGAAACGTCACTTTTGGGGAAAGGGAATCTTTGAAAATCATAAAGATATATGCACATCATCTCTATACCAATATGGTACTATTAAAAATTAAGGGTTCAGTCAAGCTAAGTCAAGTCTTACTTTTGAAAACTTGAGTTCAACTTGTTTAACAAATTAACAAACTCTAGTGGTGCAAAGTTTTTAATGAGCTTGAAATATATGGGCTTGAACCCAAACCCATTAAGGATTCACGACCTTGAAATTATCTCGTTAAACTTGTTTGGCTAAACGAGCCTAGTCGTTTATGTAAATAATTATATATAATCATGTTTATAACATTAGATTAATAAATAATTTTATATGATGTTGATATATTAATAATATTATATTAATATATTAAACGAGCTATTAACGTACTTGTTCGTGAGCTCTTTACCGGTTTGTTTGTGACTCAGCTAGCGACCCTAAAGAAAAGCTCGAGCTCGACTAGTTTAATTAAATGAGTCAAGTTGAGTCAAGCCAAACCTAAAATGAGCTGGCCTCAAGTAGCTCGCAAGTAGCTTAGTCTGTTTGTAGCCCTACCTAAAACAATCCAAGTGACAATATATTATGGAATCTATGTCAATTCATATTTTACTATAGATTCAATCCCATTTACTAATAAACATCTCAAATTGTGAGGTACTGCAATCAAGTTATTGAGATATTTATCATATTATTTGTAATGATTATTTCAATGATAAGAAAAATAGGTCAGATGGACCAATCAACTAGACCGTCTCATATATTATTAATACTGGAAGTTTTTTTTTTCACCATTACTACTATTAGTATTGGAAGTTTGATTAGCTTTTTTTTTTTCAACTCTTTACTAGGGATGCAATTGGGTCGGGTTTCGAACGGGTCATATAAACCAACAACCTAACTTGCTATCTTACAGGGTATACCAAACTTGATCCTATAACCCTATAGGGTTTTCTACTATATCCAAACCCGTTCTACAGGGTTTACTCTAAAACTCGATACCCACCCAAATCCCAAATACCCACTCGATTATAAATCCTATTTTAAAATTTATGCTTTAGATGAAATTACATATTCTCCTATAGAAACAACTATTTTTAACATTTTTCTGCAACAGAAAAAGAAAAAAGAAAAAAATGATACTATAGCTTTTTCTATAAAGTAAATGAAAGCAATCATCAAATAGATACTTAAGACTATATCATAGACCCTTCTTTCTTGTGTTTTATCTAATTTCAAGCAAATGGAAATTCATAGCATTAACATTTATGTGTAGAATATTCATGCTGCCATCAAAATACCCTAGCAAATATGCTGCTAAGTGAACACAAGCATACACCTCATTCTCCCTAAATCCATGATCCAAAAAAGCACTAGCACTTTCATGGAAGAAATTGGCCAACAGTGACTTTGATGGTTAAAGATTACAGCATTGAAAATGAATCAACTAGAACTCAATCAAAGGGAGCAATAAAAAAAGGTACACAATCAAGTCAGAAATAAGTTTGTTCTATAATTTAATTTATAACACATCGTGGAAGACAAGAAACCATCTTTGGGGTGGAAAATATATTTGATTCCTAGGCTATATTGAACACTAATCTCCTTTAATTTTGAAAAACCATATCTTGATAATTCCATGATAGTGTCTTAATTTTCCATCCAACACATGAGATGTAATTTTCGAGCCCTATGCAGAGCAATTTAAACACACTTTTCTAAGATGATCTTTCTATCATTAGGAGCCAACTTTAGCCCTAAAGTTTTTTCTTTGTCATATTCTATTAAATAATTTTTCGTAGTCTTCAAACCATCATCTTTCAAAGTCATCTTTCCTTTATTAAAAGATTCACCTCTCTCCGATTTGTCAAAGGTGTCTAGCACCTTTACAAAAGTTGTGAGGTACCAAAGAGAGTGAAAAATCTCATTTTTTTCATTGATAATAACAAGTGACATGTCTACAAATTAGCTAGATATGTCAAAATGATATGATAACGGTTATGTGGAGGAGGAAAGCGGAGTTGTAGTGGCGAAGAGCGCGAAGCAAACCAAGAGTGAAAGAGTGAGAGGTGGGCAATGACATTGACACGATGGAGTGACAAAGGGGAGAGAGAGAGAGGAGAGAGGGAAACAAGAGTAGCGATGTGAATTTGCTGCTAACTAGTTAATAGGGTTTCCGGTTTCAAACTTTAGTATCAATAACCTTTCTTTGCATTTTTTATTTATTTTTTTCATATTATTACCAGGTTGGGTATTTGGGTTGGGTATATAATAAAACCCAAACCTAACCCTATAACCCTGCATAATTTAGAAATTATATCCAAACTCGATCCTAAAACCCTATAGTACAGATCGAATGGGTCGGTAATCCTATAACAGCTAATTAGTTGCATCCCTACTTTTTACTATGTTTAGTTAGATATAGGCATATAGGTAGATAGAAGGCACATATAAAGCTTAAGACATACTAAAAAAAAAAAAAGAGGTTAGAAAAAATAGAAGAACACAAAATTTCATATATATTTTTCCTTTCTTGTTTTGGCCCACATGTATGGTGTGATAATTTCTTTTATTGGAATAGGAAAAAAAAAAAAAAAGAGAAAGGGACATCTATGATTGCACTATAATTTTTTAAGCATAATTAGACAATGAACACAAGCTGTAAGGAGACTAGAAGGGGTGTAAAATGAAACAAGTAAAAGAAGTTTCAAAACTAAGTCCAAAAAAAAAAAAAAAAATTTCAAAACAAACGTCGCCTGAGAGATTCGAACTCTCGCGGGGAAACCCCATGTACTTAGCAGGCACACGCCTTAACCACTCGGCCAAAGCGACGGTGTTGGAATGTAAACGAAACAGATTTATTATTTACAATAAATATCAATTTTTTCATCATCCCGAAGTTATCTGCAAACGGTTTTTAACTGCCAAGCATGAACAAGTCTTCTCCATGGCGGTACCCCTCTCTTCAACTTCAAGCTCCAGTTCTTCGAAACCCTATATTCCACCTAAACAAGACCACCAAAAAGACTGGAACGCCCTTATCAAACGTCACGCCAAGCTCAAAAACAACCATGCAATCCTCAAAGCATATACCCAGATGGAATCTCTTCCTGATAACGCTACGTTGCCCCTTGTTCTTAAAGCCTGCTCTCGCTCAGTGCGGTAGAACTCGGGAAGAAGATTCATACTAGAATTTTGGATACTAATGATTCGATTCGAAATGTCCGAGTGGCCACAGCCCTCGTCGATTTTTATTCAAAATGCGGGTTTGTGAAGGATGCGAGAGAGATCTTTGATGAAATATCTGAGAGAGATGTTGTGTTGTGGAATTCTATGTTACATGGGTACGTCGGTGCAGGTGAGTATGAGGAGGTGGTGGCTGTTTGTGAGATGGTGAGTAAGGGTTTGATGCCGAACTCGAGGACCGTTGTCGGGCTGCTTTGGCTGCTAGGGAAGTGTTTGAGTGGAGATTGGGGAGAGAGGTTCATGGGTATTGTCTGAGGAGTGGAATGTTCTTCACGGAGCCGCACGTTGGGACTGCTCTTATCGGTTTTTATACGAAGTTCAATCTGGAAATGTCTTGGTTTGTGTTCGAAATGATGGTTGTGAAGAATGTAGCGAGTTGGAATGCAATCATTACTGGTTGTGTAGAAGCTGGGAAATGTGTGGAAGCCTTGGAGCTTTTTGTGCAGTTTTGATGGAGCAAGTTGGATTTGATTGCGTCACGATGTGGCTGTCATTCAGGCATGTGCTGAGTATGGCTGTCTCGATTTGGGGATGCAGATTCACCAAATTCTCACAAAATCAAAATAAGCTGTGATTCGTTTGTGGTTAATTCTTTGATCAATATGTATTGCAATTTTGGTATGGTACATACTGGATATAATGTATTCAAATCTATCCCTACACCTGATGTTGCTTTGTGGAATTCAATGATATTGGCATATATTGAATTTGGTTTTCCTGAAATTGCTGTGAGATTGTTCTTGCAAATGCAGACACAAGGTGTTAGACCTAATGAAAGAACTGTGCTCGCTATGTTGTCCTCATGTCCGGATTTAGCTGATGGACTTCGAATTGGTAAAAGTTTGCATGCACATGTAATTAAAGTTGGCATGAATATGGATACACTTCTTGGGAATGCATTTCTTCATATGTACAAAGAGATGAATGTGTTGCAGCTGTCAATCACATTTTTTCTCAGTTAAGTGATGTTGATGTAGTTTCCTGGAATACTTTCATTGTAACATTGGCTAATAGTGGATTGAAGGTTGAAGCATGGACGTTTTCAGACAGATGCAGGAATCAGAGGTGGAACCCAATTCTCACACTATTATATCTGTTCTTGTTTCTTTTGCTGATGAATCTAGCTTAAGTATTGCGCGTTCTCTCCATGGTTATGTAGTAAAGCATGGTATAGAAATTGACTTACAGTTGAACACTGCATTGACTGAGGTGTATATGAATTGTGGTGATGAAGAAACTGGAAGGAAGTTGTTTGACCGGTGTTCCATTAGAGATATTGTATTTTGGAATTCCATGATTGCCAGTTACATTAGGAACAACCAAGCTCACAAGGCTCTGCTGGTTTTTAGAAATATGATCATGGAAGTTGAACCAAACTCGGCACATTTGTGACCATTCTTTCATCTTGTATCCATTTAGCTGATCTTCCTCTTGGTAGATGTATACATGGATACATAAGGAGGAGGATGCATTCTCTTGATCTAGATTACCACTTGCAAATTCTTTAATAACAATGTATGCAAGGTGTGGCAGTTTGCAAGATGCTGAAAAAATTTTTAAATCCTTACCCAGAAGAGACATTATCTCATGGAATGCTTTGATAACTGGCTATGGTATGCATGGACGTGGATATGAGGCCATATGTTGCCTGTCAAGTATTCAAAAAGATGGTCTGCAGCCAAATAGCGTAACTTTTGTGTCAGTTTTATCTGCTTGCAGTCACTGTGGATTAGTCAATGAAGGATTACAGCTTTTCCATTCTATGTTACATGATTTTAGCATAACCCCTGAACTTATACATTATGGCTGTGTGGTTGATCTGCTTGGACGTGGTGGCTACTTAGACGAAGCTCTGCATTTTATCACCTCAATGCCCATTGAACCTGATGCCTCTCTATGGAGGGCTCTGCTGAGTGCTTGTCAAGTTTATTCCAACATCAAGCTAGTCAAGTTTGTCTTTGGAAAGCTGATTGAGTTAGAGCCTTAAATGAGGGCAACTATGTGTTACTTTCAAATATCTTTGCTGCAGCATCTTTGGTCAGAGGTTAAACAAGTAAGAACATTGCTCAAGGAGAAGGGCTTGAGAAAGCCTCCAGGAATCAGCTGGATAGTCCTCAGAGCCAATCACACTTTTTCACTGCTGAGACCAATCACATACTGATACTGACATAATTTATGCAACTTTAAATTCTTTAACATGCACAGCTAAGGATGCTGGATATGTTCCTGATACTCAATGGCTATTGCTTGGTGATGAGACATAGATGAATATATGGAGGATACTCCTTAAGGCCAAGATCACTATTTCTACTGCCAAAGATCCATAAGTTCATAACCTGACATCAATATGCATCCAACCAGTCTTTTGAGCTATAATCTCAATGACAATGTGTTTGTTTTTTAAAGTGTAATTTGTAAAATTTTATTCTGATTTGGGATTATGTTAAAGCGGTATCTGAATCTTGGGTATTTTTTCAATTACACGAGTTGGAAGTTGTTAACACTCAGACCCAATCAAAGATTCTCTATCAAATTTACATTGCAAATTTACTTTCTTCCTTGTCTTTCGAAAGATGTATAACAGACACTCATTATTTGAAGCATACAAGGGGATGATGACCGTTATAGAAGACAATAAAAGAAACTAAAAATAAGAATATGTTTTAACTGAAATCTGAGCAGTTTCTGAAGCTACCTTACAAGAATCATTGTCTCAAAGATTTTAAGCTAATGGGGCACTTGGGCAGTTAAAATTGGATTTCTTCAAGAATGCCAAATAGATTTTATGCTTGATTAGAGTTTGGAAGGCTTTCCTTGAACAAGAATGAATCCAAAGTCTCTAGGTGAATCCCATGCGCTGCTAGTGCAAGGAAGAAATTTCCTACGATCAACCACTTATATCTGGATCCATTAGGAGATTGCAAGATTGTGGCAGTTAAACTCATGGCAAGCTGTTACAGTCAAGCGCTCTGCTTCCTCAATGTAGATACATGTAAAGCAGTTTCGACATGTGCCATTCATTCTCTGTCTATGTAACAGGGTCTGTTTGGGTAATCTATTATTCATTTGTATCTGTATCTGATTTGTTTATAAGTAAAAATGTCTCATTTTCATCTATATATGCTTTTTGACAAATAATCTGTTTGAAAACGTCTGCGTGTCATCTACACACGAATGAAACAAACCGACCATAAATTTGATTCTCCCCCCCTCCGAATTCTCTCTCTTTATTAAAGATGGTTGTCATGATTGCATAGAAAGGAATAGGCACAGCCTTCATATGCATTTTACCAAACCAGTGGAACGAAAGCATTGTTGCATTACCCTATTTCTTTTCATCTGATTTATCCCCATGTCTCATAATCTCACAGGAAGTTTCTTTTGATTGAAATGTCCAGTTTTTAGATTATTCCTCTTATAGATCTTTGGCCTTTACCTGCCGTAATTTTCATTCGGAATTTCATGAGCCATTCATCCACATAGTATATAAATGGTTTTTGTAAGATTCTTTTTTTTTTTAAACTCATTTTAATTGTTATATAAGGATCCTTAGCAAGTCAGTAAATTATTATAAAGATGGATTGCCTTGTTGTCAGATAAGAAAAAATTTAACATATATGACCCACTACCCGCAATGTCTGAAATCAAGTTCCATAATTTCGACTTTAAATATCTCTCTCTCTCATTTCTTTTTTCAATATCTCCCATCATTTTTCCTAGAGTTGTAATTGTTTCCTCTTTCATTTTCCAACCCACCTATACTTTTTATTCAAATGTCCACCCATGTTTTCTTTTTTTTTTCATTTTTTTAAATCTACTAATTTGGCAGGTTGGCAATCTTGAACCATATATGACTCCACTACCTGCAATGTCTTTAGGCGGGTTGTGACCTGTATGACCTAAGGTCTATTCTCAACAACCATTGGATTAAATGTCCCTCTTCTAATAGTTGTGTTCCATAAATCTCATTAAATCTAACAAGGGTGATGTCCTAGCAATCTTCTTTGATTTTCAAAATCCTTTTTCTGACTCTACAATCTTATTTTTCTTTAAATCCTCCTAAGATTACTTTGGTGTTCCTCAACGAAGTTAACCTTCCATTATATGTGCATACACTTCAGCATCTAAAACCCATTTGATCTAACTCGATGCTCTTGGTTTTAGCCATAGGCAAATATATCTACATTCATGTATTTAATGTATCGAATTGAAAGATTAAACCATCTAAAACAAGGCATTATGTGTGTCTTTTATATTATGGATCTCAATTACTTTTATTTATTTGTACTATAATCTTGTACATGTAATTCAATTGCTGGATCTAAGATTTAATCCCAACAAGTGGTATAAAAGCTACTATGTGTGAGATTAGAGCTATAAGATTATTATGATTGAAAATGTGTATAAGGTCTCTTCCATAATCTTTAAAAGATAGGGTTTTAATAGATTAATATAAACGAATAATAATTAAGATTTGAGGTCAATAAGGGTATGTTGTAGGTTTTATTCATATAACAATTGTGTTATATTGATAAAACATGAATAAATGCTAGTTTTACCCCTTCTTCTTTTGGGTACTAATTAATTGCCCCCTATTTATATAAGGTAGTTGACTTTGTGACTATGTTATCATTGAATCTCTTTTTCAAAGATCCTTTATAAATACTTGTCATCTTCTTCTAAAAGTTTACTTCTTTTCTTTCCATTTTCTTGGAGCTTTTTTCATTGTACTTTGCCTTTGTGTAGTATTAAAACTCTAACCCCTACTCTTCCTTTAAAGGTAGTAATGGAACCACGATGTCTTTAAAATGTCTACTGTTCACCTAAGAAGTTAGGGTACTTATTATCATATCGATAGATGTTTTAACTATCTAAGTGATCGTTGTTGTGGTTTTAGCCATACAGGAAAGAATTGCGTCTTGAAGGTTTTTATACCTCCTAATTTAGGACTAGTTACCAAAGCATTGTCCATTTTCTTTATTGGTTGAAAGCTAAAGTCTCTCATATATAATATGTTGGTTGAATATACAAAGGATCTTAAACCACTAATTTCTTTGGGATACTTTTTCTTGGGCTTCTAGATTGGTGCCTAAAGGTAGGGGTAGCTATGAGTTATAATCTACCACTTTCTGCTTAAGTTAAGCCTATAGTTTTGGTTTTTTTTTCAATTTTCACTATGCATTACCCTAAAGCTTCATCCCTTTTTAAGTTTGCACTTTTGTCTTCATTTGAGGGCATGGCTTTGATGACAATCATATGCCTTAAAAGTGTGGTTTGTGCTCAATTGCTGTTGTCATGCTTTTATAGGGTAAATTAAATTGAAAGGTTACAACATTTAGGGGTAAGTTCATTTGAAATCACAACATTCCAAGTGGTTCATTTGAGGTCACAATATTTAGAGAAATTGATCAATTGAGGTCACTATTAAACGTGATACAACGTGGCAAATCTTCTAAATTTTAGGTAAATTTTTCTTTTTGATATATGTTAATGGTGACCTTAATTGACCCACTTCTCTAAACATTGCGACCTCAAATAAACCACTCGAAATGTTGTGACCTCAAATGAACTTACTCTTAAATGTTATGACCCTCTAAGTATAATTTACCCTTCTTTATAATCATTATGGAAAGTAAGGGAACTAGCAAGGGTCATCTTTTTCCAATT
The DNA here is from genome assembly GCA_024138025.1 of Combretum micranthum. Taxonomy (NCBI): domain Eukaryota; kingdom Viridiplantae; phylum Streptophyta; class Magnoliopsida; order Myrtales; family Combretaceae; genus Combretum; species Combretum micranthum. The sequence goes on along the minus strand of JAMXBD010000974.1, from coordinate 465,328 downwards.
CTTGTGATAGTGGATAGAGTGGTGATCCATTTTGTTAAGATGCAAGAGCTCATATGCATTCATATTCAAAAAGCACTAAAAGTCAGTCTTAAGTCGTAAAGTCTTGTAGTAGTAACTAGAAGTTTGTGCTCTTTGTAAGCATCCTATTAAACTATTTGTAGTTCTTCTATTGGAATGCCAACTTGTCTTTTATAAGTGTCGTTATGTGAGTGAAAATTAGATGTCCTTGTGTGCTTCTTCCATACTTTGTTTTTTCTTTTTATCTCTCTCTCTCTCTCTATTCTTGGTTCGTCATAGGATTCCTACATTGTTAATTGTGTTGTAGAGAGTGTTTTGGATATTTATATATGCTTTTGATTAATAAAGCATCCAATGTGGGTCTTAAACCCATCTTTTGAATGTTGCTTGGTTTAAGCTGACTTCTTTATTAAAAAAATATTATCTTATGTTAAGGATGTCTACTTTAGAAGGAACCTTAACCAATGAGTTGTGTTGATTTATAAGACTTTTAGTAATTTGATTCTAAGACCTTTTGTCTTAATCTATTAGATGGTGAGATCGTTGTACGTTTGAAGTTTTGATTATCCTTATGATGAGAATCAATTTACAATGGACGCAGTTGAGAGATTATACCTCATTGATTTGAGTGAAAATCGTTAACAACCCTAGGAAAATGATGGGAGTCAAATTACAAGAGATGATGGGAATCAGACTACAAGTCCAATTACTTAAGAATGAATCGGAAGATAACACAATCATGCTATTATATTTCTTCAAGATAGAACTTATATTATTTACATGAGTGGAACATAGCGTAATTACCGAGTTTTTCTTAACTTAAAATTTGAAATTAGAAAGTTAACTCTCATAGAAATAAAAGATACCAAAGAAAAAATTACATGACATAGGTAAAATTATACTCGTATTTATATAATCCTAAAGAATAGCGTGAACTATTAAATTTAGTATATTTTGGTTAATTAATGATAGTTTAGAAATAAACTGCATAAATATTAATAAAAAAATTAATTTTTATGAAATTTAGAATCTAAACTCTATCTTTAATTTTATTGTCTTGAAATAATTATTAATTTGTTTGCATATTCATTAATATCTGTCTAATATCATAAAGTGTTCATCTTATATACATTAGATACTTAATTTTTCATAGTTTACACCTATTTTTTTTTTTCAAAATTGTCTAAAGTGTCTGATCTCATATGTTTTAACGTGAGTATAATAGAGAGGGCAAACTTGGCCACTTTTCATAAAGTATTCTTCATTAAATGCTAAAGATGATATTTTTCAAACTAAGTTTATCTTACTTTTTCTTGCAAAAGAAGCAACTGAACACAAAGGTAGATAAAGACAACTTCTTTTGCTGTTATTTTTACTGTAAAACCCTCATTTTCAGTTTACCTATATTTATAACTAAACCACTTCTTTAAACTTTCACTTTCAATATAAAAAAATCTCTAAGAAAACATATACAAACACTATTCCTAGTGTTTTTGAGGAAGAAGGTAAAGCAATCACACATAACACATAATCTAAACTAAGATAATTTTATTTTTAAAAGTTACAATAAGTTATCTTTGTCAAACACACTTGTATACATATATATTTTATTGTTTAGGAGTAAAACACTAAATTTAGCAGATATCTTGAGTTAATAAATTAAAACTAAATTTACTTAGGAATAATAAAAACGTGTGCATACTTACACTATGCATTTGACTATGTCTAAGAGTTGTAGTATAACTAGTAGAAATTTATGAATATGTATAACTTTACTTAACAAACACGAACATAAAGTAAAATAGAGAAAAACTACACTAAACATTCATACTTGAGCTTTGGACACCTAAAAGAATGACAGATTTAAATTTACCGAGTAAGTTTGCTAAATTTAGTTATGTTTGAAGTATTTATGTCAAGTCCATCTTTAGCTGCGCTTTAATTTGTGTATCAGTTGAAGAGAAGTTAGTTTGTAAAGTGGAATAAGTTGAGTTTGTTGTTTTGATCGTGAAGCAAATCGTAGCCAAGTTGCACCCATGGTTCTAAATCGTGGTTGATACTGAGTGAGATCGAGGGGAAGTGTTTTTAGCTACAACTTTAACCACGGCCATGGTACCCTGCAGTTAAAGCTACATGACTACGAACCAAAAATGAAAAATGAAGAGTTTGAACATAGCTTGAATCACGGCATAAATAGTATCCACGGTTAGCCCCACTATTTAGGCTATGAGTTATACGAATGACCATGATTTGTTATCCTATCTAACGATGGTCACAGTGACACCCATGATTCTAAACTGTGGCTTTTTCTCAAGATTTTTTAAACCCAAATCTTCAAATTCATTTTGCTTTCCAGGGCACTACCCTTGAAACCCTATAAGAGCCATTGTCCCTTTGACCCCTGTCTACTAACCAACTAGTGAAACCGCCATATTCGTAGCGGCCTATAATTCCTTAAAGACAAGAAAATTACAACTTGAGTCTTGGACATTTAGGCACTAATAGGCACTCTTATTTAATTATATACTTAGTAATGTATGTTTGTTACTTTATATGCACTATAGATCAAGATTCTCCCATAGACTACTATAACAACTAAGAAAAAATGCACATGTAAGTAATTCTGATCTTTTCACATTATTTATGTATATAAAATAGTAGATAAGTTCTAATTACAATGATAATTGGCAGTCTATGGGGATGGAAATAATGCATGCCATATGGTGATTGGATGAGTGATAAACTTCAATATTAGAAGTGGTAATGTTTGGTACTGATTGTGTAATGTGTATTGTTGATTGTTTGAAAATTTTATGGTCACTGAGTAATCTGATATAAAATTTTAATTGACCATTGAATGAAATAGACATACATTACACGACTATGTAAATTGCATTTATATGGCGTTTACGTCATGTAATAGTATCTCGGTTCTATTATAATGTTGAGTTATTTTAGTGAATCTGGTTCTATGGAAGTTTGTCTTGTTTTATCGGTTTGACATGAGGTGGCTAATACTTAGTGGAGTTCTTGAGTTCTAAGGTTAAGTTGAGTTATAATACTTATATGTATATATAAAAAAATAAATAAGTTTGAAAACAATTTCTCCTTCCTTTCTTAGTCTCTCTTGGGTATGAATTACTAGAGCCGGTCCTTCAACCCCCAAGAGAGGGCATAAATATTTATTGGTTTGGATCTTAGTCATTTAAACTGTATTTGTCATGTATGGTTGATTGTTGCATTGCATATATTTGCTAATTAAACTTTCTTGGCATTGTTTGTATTATCTTAAGATTTGGTTATTCACTAAGTTGTGGTTTACTCACCCTCCTATAGATTTGAGTGATTATACAGATTACTAAATTTGATCCATACTCAGAAGTTGGTGCTGACCTAACTTAGCAAAGAAGTCAAGACTTGGATTGGAGAAGTATAACATAGTATTTTGTGTAAAGTTTAATATAAGAACAAATACTGTCATGGTTTGTAAGGTACCCTAGTCACGACAAGCCACCATGAATACTCATTGGGATAAAGAATTTCCACTTGACGCATTTTAAATCCTATTGAGTATTCATGAAATATATAAAAGAAGATTTTTTCCATAATTAATTTACTCAAAAACATACCTTAATAACTTCAACGAGTACCATGTCTCCAAAATAAAATAGTACAACTCATAATTGATTACAATCATCCTAAAATACTAAAACACATAGTATATTAAAGATAACATAGCTTGACAAGAAAGAGTTTCTTAATTCCTTCCTCACTCCTTATCCTACACCCAAACCCAAAGAGGTTGTTTCAAAAACTTATAAGTGGTAGCCTCCTCGCAGTACTATGCCGAAAAGAACCTGAAATGTGAATGAGTTTATAAGGGTGTAAGCAAAAATCATGACTCAGTAAAGTGGGGCACACTCTAAAACACAACAAGCACAAGCAATTTTTCAAGCATATGCTATTCATCGACAATAATATGAATGCAAACATCACACGTGGTCCTCCGCTAACCAGTGTGAAGTCTAGGGTTTATCCCCTCTTGACCTTGGGTTGGGGATCGATGGACCACCATCAGCTCCCATGTCGTACGCTACGATCTACCACTATTTCCTTTAGCTTACGATTGCCTTCATTGGTCTTCTTTGATCCATAATCACTCTTTTCGCTCGATATCCTTCTATCGCATTCATCAAGCAGACCCATCCCGAGTCCAAACGTAATGGAATAAACAGTAGTGAGGTCTTTGGCTCCTCCATACACACTACGATCCTAAATCTCTTACTTCGTGTATGAGGGAGAGTGGTCCCCTTGGGACCTTCCACAAACTCACCATAAGAAGTGATGGCTTTGACAATGTAGAATGCTATGCAATGCATGCCGCGTTTTATTATGACTCAAGTTAATAATTAGTCTCAATTATGGGGTGACCAATCCACTAAACATTCACAAAATCGTAAAATCCAATGGTACATATACAATATGACTCAAGGCATCATGGATGATCAAAACGGGACAATAACGATCTTATGCCTAGCCTCAAATATATTTATTGTATATTCATATATATAAGATTTAAATGTCCTCAAATATATTTATTGTATATTCATATATATAAGATTTAAATGTACTTGTGGTATTTATGCTGGTACAAGTATGTTGGCATACAACATTTTATTTATCTTATTTATTTAATTTACTTTAGGATGCAAAATCTTGATTTTTTTTTTTGGAATTCGTTATTGATTTATTCATACACACACACACACATATATTTTTGAAAATCACGTGTCATACATAATCATATATCTATACGTGGAAATATAATTTTCGAATAAATCAAGTACTACGAGAATTTATTTATGAGGATATTCCTTTTTCATGCAAGTTTGTATGTATATGTAAAATATTTATTATATAGCATCTATCATTTCCATTAATAATTAAAATTTATATATATATATATATATATTTAATTCTTCTTATAAGAAATCGTTATATATATATATTATATATCATAAAAAGATATTACTTTCCCCAAAAGAGTTTCATGCAAATACATGTGGCCTCTCTCTCTCTCTCTATATATATATATATCATCTTTACGTTCTTCTAATTTCCCTCTTTATTTTAACCTTCTACTCATTAAATTAAAATCTTTACAGTTACTGGCAATATATATATCCTACATCTACGGTCATCACGACCTTAATTAATGTAACTACACAAAATTGACACTTCGTGAGAAAATTTTAGGAAAAGGAAAAGAAAAAGAAGAAAATAAAGTATTTTGGATGGCAGTATATCTCCTCTTATCCATGTAATGTGGAAAGCAAACATTCAGACCAATCTCGTCCAAGAACAGCATAACATCCTACGGTCCTACCACATTCGTGCATTTACCATACTTAAAACTCTAGTCAATCTGCTAATTCAGCTAGGGTATTAACTATTGACATTTATAACAAAAGTCTTAGAAAATGTGGACAAGACTCATGTTTAAACACGATTTCTACAGCTGTCACTTCAATAAAATCATAAACCAACTCACGAAAATTTCATATACTGAACATAGATCACATATCCTCAAAATTCCCACTCAATAACATCTATTCAAGTGGTCAATTATTGATACAAATACTTGTTTTCAAACATGTCCAAAAATCCAGCAAGTGCTCATGCAACCCACTATTATGACACCTCGATATCTACAAGTTTGAACATTCATAGGCTAAAACCAACACACGCATAGCACGTTGACTAGTCATAGATCATATTTCATGGGAACACATATCAAAGAACATATTTGTATCATATTATAATCCATCAAGAAGAAGCAGACTGACATATTTACATGATAACAATTTAAAGTATGAAAATCTCACATTTACACAACATAAATTGTCCAAGAGTCATTCCCACTCACCGTGGCCGATAGGGCATTGTTCAAAATAATTCAGAGGACATTCCAAACCGTCGACAAAGCCTAAGAGACAAATCAATCGAGTTAAAATCAATAGTTTAAACTTAGACTCTTTATTTTTCTTATAACTCAACTTATAAATTTTCCCTTGTTGTATCTACTCAAAAGTCTAGTTCTTTAAATATTACTAGTCCACAAAAATGTTCTGTGGTTACATTAGAGTGTGTTACAAAGATTAGAAATAGATTTGAAGTTGTGTAAGTAAACAAAGTGAGAGAAAAGTTGTCTTCTAAAAAAAGTTGCAAAATCTCTGCAGAAAATTTCGTTTTTTGTAAACTTTAAGTGAAAATAACTTATGAATGTGTCACTTCTGGATGGTGCTTGTGGCCTATTGATATTATCCTGTACCTACAATGGAGTGATGGTGGTTTTTGAGGTTGTGATGGTTGTATATACGAGTACTAGTGGCGTGAAGTGGGTGGAAGTGGGTGGATTGGATGGGTCCTGACACTTAAGAAAATTTGCCTAAGTGTTAAGAATCAGCTTGAGGGTTCGAATTTGAGAGATATTTCTCCGTGATATAGGTGGCTTGATTACAGTGGTGGTGAGGATTTCAAGGAGGGTATGAGGAGGTTTCAATGGGTGATTTTGGTTCGTCAAATGCTAAGTAGGTTTAGTGAAAAATAGGAAGGAAATAAAGGGTTTGAGCTGTCTTTATATAATAACAGGAGAAAGAATAGACAAAAAAGGTACCACATTGTTTTGCATCTGCTCATTAACCTCTACATAATCCGTAGCATCACTTTTCACGCACGGGAGGGTAAAACGTAGGGTTGGCAAAATACTTGTTATGGGATTTGGAAATGACTTGATATTGTTTGCATGTTGATCAAATCTACGTAAATTTTTTATATGTGATTGCTGTTTGGGTGCTATTATAATATGAGGAGCAACAATGGTTGATGAGGGTGGCTCTATGGTAAACATCTCCGTGTACCTTTCTTTAATTATTATCATTTATATATATTATGGTTCCAATAGCATTTATGTTTTTCTCTTCTTCATTTTTTTTAAAACATTTTCTATTAATAATAAATTTTAAAAAATTTATATTACCATCACCAATATTTAAAATTTGAAATTTAGTTAATCAATTATATATATATATATATATATATATAATTTTAGGTTCTTCACAATACTTTATATAGTCTTGATGTAATAGTTAAGAACTCAATATAAAAATATGGAATGTTATTCATGTATGTGAATCACATGTATATAATGTATTTCTTATTCTAAACAACCTTTTAATCCTATTATAACCGTTCACGCCACATGACATTCTAGTTGTACAATGCCCATATATCTTTCTAGAAGCCTCAAATAGTCAAATACAAATGTCTATGATTCCAGTTTGTTACATAACGCATCAATACTACTAGGGTACCCTGTGGGAGTATAATAGATAAAATTCAATTCTATGCATGGAAGAAGATGGTGAATTCTATACGAGTGGCAATGCAACTAGTGTTGGAAGAAATGCTAAGATCAGAGGTGAAGGTGACGAGAACCAAAATACATGAGTTGTGCTTGAAGTTGTGTAAAACTTCTAACCTTTTCCAAAGTTCAACACGAGCAACCTACACAGCTTATGTTTGAATTTGTGTAGCACAATAGATTGTGCTTTTCTTCGTACACGAGCGATCGACATGACTTATGATGAGAAGTTATGTTGAAACATAACTGTAGACACCCAATTTTTGCCCATTTAAGGTTTAATTTATAATAAAAATTAATATTATATTAAGCCCACAAAAAAATCCACATAAATTATTACAAATTTTTTTGAGCTTAATATGATATTAATTTTCATTATAAATTAATTATGGGTTTAATTAAACAATTTAATTAATCAAGTTATTAAGTTAAACCTATTTTTGGAAAACCTTAAATACAAATTAATTGCACAACTTGACTAAGGAACATGCCAATGACCTGTTGGATAAGTAACCACATACGCATTGAGGAGACTAGGGTTCGAATCGCGCGAGGGGGACAGAAAAATTTTTTTACGCATAGCGCATGAGGTACATGCGCTCGTGCGTATTGCGCATATGGCACACGCGTATGCCACACGCGCATTTTCTTCCTTCCTGAGCTAGCATTCACCCGCTCGAACAGCTCATTTTAAGTCCATTTTTTATCCACTTTCAAGCTCGTTTTCTTCAAATTGATGAAGGGATTTGGAAGTATGCATGGAGTACTACAAATTAGAACCAAGAATCAGATCCAAAAATCGCAATTTGGCCTTCAAATTTCAATTCAAAGTTCGTAAAAAATTCGTTTTTCACACGTAATGAAAATTGAAAAAAATTCAAATATGATTCGTTGGGGCTTCTAGAATCTTCATATGATGTTATTACTATCCATCTAGAAACCTAATCTGGTAGGTAATCACCATATTCTATCCAGATTTGCGCGAATCCAACCACCACCACCAACCACGACGGCTACCACACCTCAATTTGAATCCTATAAATAGGACTTCAAATTCACTATTCTGGCATCATTAATAAGCAATCAAACACATAAAAACACATCCACAACTTCAGAAATCACTAAGAAACACTAGAGAGAGTTCAAATCTAAGATCGGAGTTCTTAGGTTGAATTCGAAATTTTCGAATTCATTAGGTTTAGGAAGTTTTCGAAGGAATTGAGTTTGATAGGAAGCATTAGGGGTTCTTGATCTATCTTTTTAGAGCTTTAGATTGATCGTAGAAGCTCAGCCACCACTTCGAGCAAGAACCACTGTTGGCCTCCATTTCAAAGTTTCGAACCACTCTCCTCCACCCATTTTCGAACCAAATCATCACCCTAGGAGTGTTCGCCCCCCTTTAATTGGTCTGTCCAGCGATTTTGGCCATCCAAAATCATCCAAAGTGGTGTTGTTTTGGACTTCTCCAACCGCCCTGATGCTTCTTCGACAAGCTACTCGAATCAGTTGTCTAAGATCCGACCTGAATGCGACCAGATCCGAATCCGATCTGCTCCTGATCCAAGTTTGACCCGATCTCTAGGTAAGTTGTTGTTGTTGTTGTTATATACAAGTTTTTTCTCAAAAAATAAAAAAAATATAAAAAGTAAAAAAATAAGAAATACGCATAGAAAAGGTTTTGTCACTTAGAATTTTTTTTAATACAAATAAATGCGATAACTTATAGACTCCTATTGAAAAATTCTTTATTTTCTTAAAAACTCAAAAGTTAAGAAAGTAAAAATGAAAAGAATTCCGAAATCTAAAATGAACCAACAAATTAAATTTTCATCAAAAGAATTACATGTTGTTTGATCCCGATTCGCGGGTAGGTAGGCACCTCCGATGTGACATAAAAAAAAAAAAGAAAAAAAATATTTTTTTTCTTTATTATTTCTATTTTGAATTAATTCATTGTCCATTATAAATACTGTAAGCTTTCATGATAAATTGTAAATATCAATGTTATTTTTATTTATTTGTAATTATTAATGTGAATAATGATCATTTTTTTATTTATAGGTATTATAATTTGTAAATATTTTTTACATTAGTTGATCTTTGAGCGTTAAAAGGATAAATTCTAAATTATGATTTTTAAGTGGTAACCGTATTGTTTTAATAGGGTAGCCCCCCGAATCCAAAATTTATGGTTTATAAAGTTTGGTATTAAATCAATTTTTTTTGTAGACTATTAGCTAAGTTAAGATTAACCAATCCATTAATCTTAACTTATAATTTTTCCCGATTCTAATTAGGTGGCGACTCCAAATTATTTTCAAAAATTAAATTTCTTTTAATTCCTAGTCAACGGTTCGTATTGAATGGGCTTGGGTTTAATACGGAACGGATTAAAAGAAATTAAACCAAGAAATGAAAAATCCAGGCTCGATAATAACAATTCCAAATTTTCGTATTTTAATTAAGTCTTTTATTAAGAACATTATCAACAGTATTTTAGTCATTTATTGGTATTTTATTATTCCTTTGGACTACTATAAATAGTCCTTGACATGTAAAAGACAACATGACTTTTATCTCTTGAATTTGAGTGAAACTACATTTTTGGTACTTTCACTTTCTTTGCTCTTATCAATCAACCTTCTTGATTGTGGCAAGTTATTACTCTCATCAATTGTAAGATTGTGGCGAGTGCAAATACGAGTGAATCTTTGTTTATAATATCAATGATTCATAAGTGTCTCAAGATATTCCTTTCTTGGTGAGTAATATCCAAGGCAAGCGGGGATTTTTCTTTTATCTATCAATTTAACCCTAATTTCATCTTGAGATTAGGATCTTTATTAATTAATTACCTTGATGCCCTAATGATAATCTTCCTAGTTGTTATATTATTGATAATGTATTTGTTCAATAGAAGGCCTAGTGATTGTCTTCTTAGGTATATCATATTTTGGCATCAATATGTTTTAGGCACATCATATTCATTGGATTCTTACAGATGGATACTTATATTGGAAAAGTGTTTTATGTTTGCATGGTACTATAATGGAGAGGGTTGTGATGTATAGAATATTGACTGCTAAATTGACATTTGATAACTATAATAAGGGTCGATGACTAATGGATTATGCTATACCTCATATTCCCCATTTCAAAGTAGCAGTTCATTTGATAGTTGATCCTCCAAATTCTATTGTGCTTTTTCCATCTATCTTGTGTTTAGGAGGATACAATGCATAATTGCGGATGCTATGTTAATATCCTACTTTCTGTCATTCAAAGAGAATTTCATGTTTCTAGGATTGTGATGATCAATGAAGGAAACTCTTATGCGAATATGTGTGATTATTTTGGGAAGTTAATTTTCTATGGTTTCTACTGTATACCTTGTAAGATGACTAAAGTGAAAGTTTGAGTCAGTATACGTGCAAGTATGGTTTTGTTGAATTATATGATGGAATATTTGTGGTAGAGAACAAGGCATTTAATGTTGGATGAAATGAAAATGTAGTAATTAAGTTGATTTTCCATAATGTGTTGGAAAGAGTTGAATTTTATTATTATGTCTTTATTCTTGGAAGATTAATTAAAATCAACTTGAGACTATAGGAAATAGTGTGTTTTAGAGGACAGGGTGTTTGAAAATACGGTTAATGTCATGAATGGTATATAAACATTGACAAAATATACATTTTGGTATCTAAACTTCAAAATTGATCAATTTATTTCTAAACTTTAAAATTAATCAATTTAGTACCAAAAGAACTTTCATGCATGCTAATAGTCCATCAAATTTTTTTAGGTTAAATTGATTAATTTCAAAGTTTTCAAATACTAAACTGATCACTTTTAAAGTTTTGGTACTAAATTAATCAATTTCGAAGTTTGAGTACCTAATTGCATATTTTGTTAAAGTTCAAGTACTATTTATTGTAGAAATGATATTCTCTTTTCATATATGTTCATTGTTGAATACATGTCTATTTTTATACTATACAAAAGTGCAAACAAAGGAAAGAAATAACTATTTTACATGAGTTATGCCTAAAATTATGGTAATACATTAAATGATCATAATTCCTTAATTTTAGCAAAATAAAAATAGTCAAATCAAAGGCAAATTAATGATAGGCAAGTCAACACTCCCTCTCAAGTTGGTGCATGGATATCTTTCATGTCCAACTTGTGAGCTATAGAACACTTTGCTAGAAACAGCTTTTGTGTGAATGTCTACTAGTTGGTCTTTGATTTTACAAAAGGAAATCGAACTATCTTTGCCTCAAGTTTTTTTTTTGATAAAATGTCGATCTACTTCAACATATTTTGTCCTATCATGTTGAACCGAGTTATGTGCAATCTTTATGGCAGCTTTGTTATCACAAAACAATCTCATACTTGACTCAGATAAGTAGCCAATTTCTTTTAATAGCTCTTTTAACCAAAGCAGCTCACAAAATCTCTTTACCATACCACGAAACTCAGCCTCTACACTGGATAACGCAACTACTTTTTGTTTCTTACTTTTCCATGAGACTAAGTTACCTCCAACAAAGGTAAAGTACCCACTTGTGGACTTTCTATCAGAAATGCTTCTTGTCCAATCTGCGTCTGTATAACCATCAATTTTTAAATGATTACACCTTTTAAACATAAGCCCTTTTCCTGAAGATGCTTTTAGATATTGCAAATTTCGAGTTACAATTTCCATATATTCTTTACTCGGATTATGCATAAACTGACTGACTAGGCTCATGGCATAAGCAATATCTGAGTGTGTGTGAGACAGGTAAATTAACTTCCCTATAAGCCGTTGATATCTTTCTTTGTTGGTGGGTATCTGATCTAAACATTCTCCTAGTTTGCAGTTTTGAACTAATGAAGTGTCTGTTGGCTTACAATGAAGCATGTCTATTTCAATTAAAAGGTCAAGCACATACTTTCTTTGCGAAACACGAGGCACCTCAATTCTTAAAAAATATTTTAAGCCTCTAGGATTTTTCATTTCAAACTCAATTACTAGATGTTTTCACAGGCTCGCTGTAAAGTACAAATAAATAATTCATAATGAAGGGTATGTATGTAATATAATGTTGCTAAGAGGGTATTTTTGTCCTAGAACAGATGAATTTAGACACGAAGAACTTATACACGAAGAGTTGGACGAAGATGGCCAAGGCCGGCATTAAAGCTGCTAGCCTAGAATAAAGGTCGCTAGCCTTTATTGGAAAGTTATCAGCCTAGATATGGCTTTGAGCTCTCGGGAAGATTTGAGGAAAATGGCCCTACGCCGGTAAGATGGCTGCCAGCATAGCAAGGAAGGTCGCCGGCATATCAGGGTAGGCCGCCAGCGTACTGGTCGGCCTACAATGGCGTTTTTCCTAAGCTAAGTTTCTCTATAAATAGACCCATAGATCTTCAATTTTCCCACACTTCTTTCTCAACCAAACTCAAGGTATGTAGGTTTAATCTTGGTCTTTTTCAATTCCTTTCCATAGATAGATAAATCTAATTATTGTTTTGTATACGATTGAAGGAGATTCGAGAACCTATTGGAGAAAACCCTAAAGCGGATTTTGAGAGTTTCGATTTCAAATCAAAGTAAAGGTAAGATCTCTAACAAAGTCTCGTAGTTTCTGAGATTTAAAAGATTATAAGGATATGATTATAGCAATAGTAAATTATTTGTGATAGGAAATTGATTAAACGAATTAAGGATTCTATTGCAAGTAAGATCTACGAGTTCTAAGTAGGTATGACCCATTTTATCTCTATGGATATAAAGTTATGAACTTTCGTAGTCGTTTTGCTCATAGAGGATTTGTATATATATGTATGAGTTGTGAAAGGAATTTTGGAGATTGTTAAGAACTCTAGAGAAATTGTGAAAAGGGTTTCTGTGAAGTGCAAATGGGATAAACAAGTGTGTTGATCTTCGATTAGGTTTATAGAATTAGGGTTAAGGGTTGATATTGTTATTACAATTAAAATTAATTGCGACATATATTGTTAAACAGGAGTATTGCGAGATTAAGGTTCCTTTTCAATTAAAAGTTTTTATTGGATACATTGGGATTGAAAGCAAATCCAGGTAAGACCTCACCATGCTTGTTTGTTTGTGCTTGTAGGATTAGTTTAAAAACCTGACTTAATTATATCAGACTTTAATTGCATCGAGTGTTGCTTGTGCTTGGCTATGGTTAGTAAAGACCACAACAGTAGTGTAATACTAACTTTAGCAACTTGATGATCTTTGTGTGTCGTTGTCTCGAGTGGAGTTGCATTTGAAGATGATTCCGGTAGATTAGGAGTCGATATCAGCTTAATTGTGGAACACAACTATACACATACACACACACTATTTAAAACTATGGTTTCTATCAGGGTCACGAGTTACTCCAGGTTTAGGATTAGTGATCAATAGTCCTAAACTGTGTTGGTTGCAGGCTAACGAAAAGATAATTAATTTGTGCTTATTGCACTAGAAAATAAGTTGTATGTGATATTATGATTTGCATGATCATGTGCATGTGCTTTCGGTTTGGCGTACTGGGCGTTCTTCACAAGTACAGGTGGAGATTCCATTATCTATGACTTGATGGGATAACTTATTCGTCGATGATGGGGAAGCGATAGCGGTTATGACCATCCTGCTGACAATTGAAATTAGTTATTAGAAATTTGAGAATAAGATACATATTATGAGTTAGTTGGTTTTTTTAAGAGCTTTTTATATGTAAAAATTTCTTTATTATGATTTAGATTGGATATTTAGTTATGCTAATTGATGAGATGAGGACATTTAATTTAATATGAATAGTTTTAAAAGTTACTCTATATGTGAGTATTTGATGATATTGGAAATACATGTTTATGGTTTGGAAATATATAGCCTTAGCGTGTCTAATCTAGTAAGGACATGTGACGGGCTGATAACGCCTTTACGTTAAGGTGTTACACTCGTAATCTCCTTCTCATCATTTCCTGTAATTATCATATCATCGACATAAATTAAAAGTGCAGTTACAAACCTTCCTTGATGCTTTAAGAATAAAGTATGATCTGAATTGCTTTGTTTGTACTTATACTTCTTCATAGCTAAGCTATATCGTCCAAACCATGCCCTTGGTGATTGTTTTAAGCCATCTAATATCTTTTGCAACTTAAATACTACCCCACATTGTCATGCAGCAAAGCTAGATGGGACATCCATGTAAACTTCTTCCTCGAGGTCCCCATGAAGGAATGCATTTTTGACATTAAATTGATGAAGTAGCCTATCCAAATTGGTGGCAATTGATAGTAAAACACTCATCGTAGTTAATTTTACCATTGGTGAAAATGTTTCTTGGTAGTCAATGCCATCTGATTGTGTATATCCTTTTGTAAGGAGCCTTGCCTTGTATCAATCTATGGTTCCATCTACCTTATATTTAATAGAGAACACACATTTACATCCTACCATTTTCTTGCTTTTCGGTAGTGTTGTGAGCTCCCATGTATTATTCTTTTGTAGTGCTGCCATTTCTTTGGTTATTGCATGGGTTCATCTAGGGTCATTCAAAGCCTCTTGAATTGTATTAGGATGTGCTTAGATGATAGCTTATGCACAAATGTCTTGAGTTTCTGTGACATTTTCTCAGTGCTAACATAATTGACAATTAGATATCTAGTTCCTTCCTTGCAATAGTCTGGGGAATATAGATTTGGTGGCTTTCCCTTATTATACCTAAGAGGCAATTTATATTCGACAAGAGTATCTTCATCATTATCAGAAGAGGGATTAATGAAATGTACCTCAAGATTATTCTTAGGAGTTTAGTCAGTTGATATTGAATTAAAAGGGGATTGGGGCTGTTCTTGTCCTTGTTAAGTCTCTACCTCTTCATTTCCTCCTTCTTGCCCATCTTTCATGTTATTTCTCGTCTTCTCATCTTGCTTTACTAGAAGCATATTTTCAACTCTAGTCATCTCCTCATTTATGTCTTAAAAACATGGCCATTTCTCCTAAAAAACATAGTTCATATTATTCTCTTCAATCTGCTCCCCATGAAGAGAATGTGAATTTAGCTCTCGAAAGAAATATTCAGTTTCTAGAAATGTAACATCTATTGTCATATACATTCGCCTTGTTGCAGGATCATAGCATCAATATCCCTTTTTATGTTACGCATAGCCCAAAAATATGCAACGAACTACACATGGATCAAGTTTGGTCCTTTGATTCTTGTGAAGATGGACATAAGCCACACAACTAAATATTCTTGGTAGAAGTATAAAGATAGATGGTAAAGGTACATAATGAGTAATAGATTGTAATGGGGTCTTAAAGTTTAACACTCCAGAGGGCATTCAATCCATCAAGTAAACTACAGTTGTAACTGCATCTGTCTAATAGCTTTGAGATACCGTAGCTGCTATTAAAAGGGACCGAGCCATTTCTAAAATGTGTCTATTCTTTCTCTCTATGACGCCATTCTACTGTGGAGTTTGAAAGCATGTTGTTTCATGGTACAATCCATTCATTTGAAAATATTCCTGCAACTCTTTATAGTCATATTCTCCTCCATTATCAAAATCAAGGACTTGAAGTTTAGCAAAAAATTGGAGCTTAATCATAGTATGGTAGAGCGAAAAATTCTAGCAACCTCATTTTTACTTTTCATCAAGTAGAGCTACATTATACGCATGCAATCATCAACAAAAATCACAAACCTTCTAATTCCTAAAGAATTTGAAATGGAAGTTGGTCTCCAAACATTAGAGTGAATCAACATAAATGGTGTATCACACCTTTTTGAATTTATTGTGTAGGAAACTCGATGACTTTTAGCTAGAATGCAAGTTTTATATTTTACTTTATGTCATCTAAATTAGAGAACAATTGATAAGTGCCTGTTACTCTATTATTTTCATAGGATTTTGGTCATATTTTCTGATACATTTTTAACTAAATTCTTGTGAAAATGTGCTTTTAATGCTTAATTGTTGTTTTAAGTTCTTAAGATGAAGAAATGAAGAAACAAAGAAGTTTCAGATCAGATTTTGGGCAAAAAAACAGCTGCAAGAAGATTAAACTTCTATTGAGGGCAAAACAGAACCATTGAGGGCTAAAGTTTTGAAGAAAAGATCAAGTCAAGGCAAAAAATACGAAGTTGCATCCTGAGGTCGAGGCCAAAACTCACCCTGCGACAATGTACATCAAAGACTTGGAAGTTTTGAAGCAAAAGTAAAGGCCAGCCCTGACAAGAGCACTGTTTCACCCTATGTAATGATTTTGGGTAGAAGATTGTCACAAAGAAGCCGAATCTGACAAATAAAGTCAAGCTGGAGAGAGCTTGACCAGCACCCCGTGACATAAATAAAATGCATGTTTCTTTGGTTTGTACGCGTACGTAGGAATGAGAAGGCAAAACCATTATTGAGATCTTCCATGTAGGCAAATCAGAATCCAAACGATTTCCTTCTAGAATAAGACTATAAATAAGCATGATAGGTGCATTGTAATGTGTGTAATCATATGTATAGTTTTTAACCTAGTTTTTAGTGCAGAGAGCTCTTAGTGAAATAATCAATTTTTTTTTGCTGGGTTCTCTTGAATTTTTTAGGTAAATTGCTTTAAACTTATGCTTGTAATTCCCTATGAGAACATTGTACTTATTTGAATTCATTATTTGATCGAGTTTATTTCTCCAGTATTTTTTATCGTAAGGCCTGAGCTTATGGAGGAGTAATATCCCCGACTTAGGGTTTGTGGATCCAAATTCTGATGCATGTGATTTCAATTGGACATTTATGTTTATTGCATGGGTATTTGTATTCAATAGCTTAAGTTTAATGAGTAAGTCTAATTAGGTGGTGCACCTTATTAGATTCACACCTGATATTCGTTAAATGAGACCGAGAATAGATTTTAATGAATAAGATCTAAAGCTATTATGATGTTGATCATAGTTAGCTCGAGAGAGTAACTATGAAACTTTCTGTCACTTGTTTATAAATACTAAGTTGGGTTTTCAAACAACAGATTCTTGAACTTTATGCGGATTTAAGGTCGTTGATGGTTAGCTCAAGAGAGTAACGGTCTGGTTTTAATTCTAGAATTACTAAGCTCAAGAGAGGATGTAGTTTACATTTGTGAATCTGATGGTGCAAATACACCAGCAACCACTCAATTTGAGTTTGAATCGAAATCACATGATAAGGAGTTGGTGGAGCAATCTCTAAGTTTTCTCTTCTATAGTTACAAACAGATCTTTTATTTTGCCTTGAAAATTACCTACGAATAGTCTAACCTAGCAGAGCTTCTTTGTTTTCTATTATGATCTTCTAATTTTCTTTGGCTAGATAGTGGAAGATAAGTGAGTAAGATAGTTGTTACCATTTCCCTTGGGACTAACCTAATGTTTTTTTTGCTACTTGAGTAGGTGTGCTTGCTTAAAGTGTTGGTAATTGCTAATCGAAGTTAAACATAACATACTAGTTTTATAAATTTTGAAAAATTCAAATTTGTGTTCTCAAAACAATTTCAATTTAATTGCAAATACTAAGGAATACAACACAACACGAATGAAGTTTTCTGGCGTTGTTGCAGGGAAATCAGTGTTGGATTCATGAAAATGGAGCTCAAAAGGCATTATTTCAAAATAAGTCTTCCATTGGTCTAGTCACTAATTTTTGTAAATATTTCTTGTTCTTGTTTTGTATATATAGTTTTTGTACATTTTTTATGTAAATAATTTTCTTTTGTATATATCTCTGTTTTTGCACATATTTTTGTTCTTTTTGTATATCTTGTAAATATTGCTAAGCCTTTGTGTTTTCGTATCTCTTGTAAATATTTTGTATATACCTATTTTATTTTTGTATCTTTTTTTATTTTTATTCGTTGCTATAAATAGCTTCTTTTCTGTTTGTATATTTGTTAGTTTATATATTTTTATTCAACATCTTTGATTCTTTAATTTGTTTAATTTTATCCTGTATATGGTGATTCTTTTAAGAGTAGTTTTTAGTTTCCTGTTTAGATATATGCTTGATTCTTTATAATAAAATGTGGGATTATGATAGGAGTAATAATACTTGTTGTTTCCTTTTAATCTAGAACCATAATGAATAGGAAGAGTTCATCATTGACTCTTTAGCGAACCAAACTCTTTAACCGAAATGGCTGAGGAGAATCAAGGAGATGTGTTTCAAGGAGATAATTCCCCTGCTGGGAATAATAATCTGCTAAGGACAATGCTTAAATACTGTAGACCCAATATGGATGGGACGAGTACTAGTAGAGTAAGACCTAAAATTGTAGCAAACAATATTGAAACAAAACCCAATATCATCCAAATGGTGCAGCAATTTGTATAGTTTAACGGATTACAAGGTGAGGATCCAAATACTCATATGCAAAAGTTTCTTGATATTTGTGACACCTTTAAGATAAATGGTGCCATGGAGGATGCAATCAAGCTGAGATTATTCCCTTTTTCTCTTAAGGGGAATGCAAAGAAGTGGTTCCACAGTTTGCCTAAGAATTCAATTACTACATGGCAGCAGATGGCATAGAATTTCATGAGAATACTTTCCACCCTCCAGAACAGCTAAGCTAAGAGCTGATATCACTTCTTTCCATCAGTTAGAGAATGAAACACTCTCTAAAGCTTATGAAAGGTGGAAGGATTTACTTGGGAAATGCCCACACTACGGTCTGTGGACATAAGTCCAGACGTTCTATAATGGTATGACTATTCAACAAGGCAGTTGATTGATGTAGCGGTAGGAGGAAGTTTGAATAATAAGTCTCTAGAAGAATGTTTGAACTTGTTTGAAGACATGGCGAACAACCACTACCAGTGGTCATTTACAAAGGCTACGAAAGAGAAAGTAGGAGGAGTCTTTAAGCTAGATATGGTCACCAAGCTTGCATCTTAAATTGAAGCCTTGAATAGGAAACTGGAGAACCTTACTATGGGGTAAGTCAGCATGCTAGAAGAAAGGATGACTTCAGAAAATGTGGAGTATGTGAATAATTTCAATGGCCAAAGGAATGACCCATAGCCAGACCTATAACCCAGGCTGGAGAAATCACCCAAATTTTCGGTGAAGTAATAACACCTTTTCTCAATGTGTTAGAAACCCACAAAATTTTCAAAAATAGCGAGGTCAGGGTCAAGGATAAATTATTTTTCAAAAAAATTTTTTGGAAGATCTGATTTCTTAATTTATTAAAACTTCTGAGAATAGGCAGCAGGGAATTGATGCTACCTTAAGGAACCATACAACTTTCATCCAAAATTTGGAGACACGGCTTGGCCACGTCTCAAAAATGCCTTCTGAACGACCTCAAGGTTCACTGCCCTCAAACACTGAAGCCAACCTAAGAGAAACAATGAAGAATTAATTTTCACTCCTAAGATGATTATCCTACATAATGTTTTTCTTGTTTTGATGAAAGACAATTTCTGTTTTGATGTTTTGCTATTTTGCTTAAATGATGACTAGAGTGGATATGATGAAGGTTGTCTTGTTTGTTTTGATGAATTGTAGGACTCTTTGACAGGTGCTGTTTTTAGCTTGTTTAATTTTTGAATGGTGAATGAATGAGTTTTTGCTTAGCAGGATTTGTTTCTTTTAGTTTTGTTGCTTTGAACTCTTTTTACAGGTATTCTTTGAATAATTTTGGCTTTAAGTAAGCTTAAAGGTTAAATAATAATAGTCCAGCTCTGAAGTCAAGCCATCAACTTCAGGCCACGACATTTCTTTTAATTCTTTTCTTTTTACAGGTGTAATAAAAAAGGGACCCTCTGTGTCAGCCCTCGATAACAATTCTTTAATTCTTTATCCTTTAGGCCACAATGTAGCTAAATAAACAAAATTAATTATTTTCTTTTTATAATAATAAATGAGATCGCGATTTTAAAGTCGAACCTAAAAATTAACCTTCGCTTTTAAAGAGAGTATAAAAGGGACATTTCAACTATACACTCCCTCTTTTCTTTAACATTTTCAGAACTTTTGAGCGCTCGATACGAACTTTGTGAATCCTCAATAAGCTTACATTCACAACCTTTGCACAACTATTCATCAACCAACTAAGGTAAGTTCATTTTGATCTATCTTTCTCTTTATTTCAAGTAATGTATAATATCGAGATTTATTGTGAATATAGATAGCTTTTAGTGTTTTCTTTTGCATTGCATTTCTACATAGTCATGGATTTGATTGGAAAGAAATGGTTTTGATCATAAGAATGAATATTTAGATGCTTGATTCAGGTTAGGAAGAAAATATTACATTTGTATGTAATCAGTTAAAAATTTTGTTACACCTTTTAGTTTCCTTAAGTTTGAAGAACACTTAGTTTGTCTCGGATTATATTAGGTTACTGTCATAGTTGGAAATGTGGATAATCTACTAATATACTTAGCTTTGTCCAAATAAAAGTTTAATAGAACAACTTTAGTACATTCTGAAATAATTTTCTTATTTGTAGAACTATGGCACCAAAAAGAGCTTAACCCTAAACTATTATGATGAGAATTGCAAACCCAAAAGGGTTGAATAATGAGGATAAGAAGAAATTTGAAAAGCTAGTAGAAAAGAAATAAATTGTAGAAAATGTAGTAGTTAATTGGGAAATGTTAAAGGAGTTAGGGACGAAAGAAGCTTTTAAAAGCTTCTTTAAAGACCTTGCTTGGGAAAAAAATTTTGAAGTAAAGGAAGAAGTCTTTGAAGAAATTACTTTATCATTTCTAGCTTCTTTCAAGACTGGGAAGAATGAAACAAACATGGATGACACAATCGAGTTCTATGCTTTTTGGCAATACCACAGTGTCATAATGAAATAGTTTATTGTTGCTATGGATCTATATGATGAAGAAGAAACACTATAGGAAGTAGAGTTTAGCAATCTTCCTATAACAATCACAAAAGAGGAGTGTGAGTAGTTTATTACAAAGAAGATTGAAGGGAGATTTACCTTATCTAAGACCATTACCTCAAGGTTCAAGAATCCTAGTGTAAGAATGCTACATTACATGCTTACTAGGAGTATATTTTCCAAGTTAGAGGGAGTTGCAACAATTGAAGATACATAACTTACACCCCTCTTTAGCATGGTTAAAAAGAAGAAAATGAATGTGGGCCTTCTAATAGTGTAAAGACTTAAAGCCTAAGGTAGCCCCCAAGGTAAAGGAGTGTTTTTGGGAGTCTTAATAACAAGAATCTTGAGGAACCTAGAGCTATGGCTAGAGGAAGGGCCAAGAGATCTGATTTGTAAATTCAGGGAGCTCCACAAAAAGTCCTTTAAGGACTAGAAATTGTGAAGAGTGGCTATACAAGAACCTGTTATAGCACTACCATAGTAGCCACCCACTCTTCAGGAACCAACAACTCTGCTTGAACAACTATATGGAGAAGAGTAGTAGCAACACGATCTTATTTCTCTACCAGCAATAGATGATTTGCACACTCATGTACCAGAGCCTCCAAGCGATAGTGAGTAGCTACCAAAGCATACTAAGTTGCCTGAGAATTCGGCTGGAGTAGAAGAAAATGTGGGGGAGCAGTCTATTAGTGTTTGATCTGAAGAACCCCACAGTGTCGTAGATCTGTTAAGAGTTCTGGTAGCCAAAATTGAAGATTGGCAGAAAAGGCAACTTGCCTTTGAGAAGAAGCATGACGAGGACATACAAAACATCAAAAACTTACTTTTGTTTCATGCTATGCAACAACCTTCACTAGTCTAAACACACCAAACATATCCCATATTTCCACCACAATCCACTTAGATCCCCCCTTCATCACTTGCACAGACCCATATACCTCCCACAGTTGAACTATTGGCTGAGTCGCCTGCTCATGAGAATTTAAATGGGGACAATGAAGCCATGGTTGAACCGGCCATAGTTTCTTCACTACAACCTGATACCCTAATGCCTTCACAGGCACAGAGTACTGCACAAGTCCAAAAGCCACAAGCATAAACTCTTCCTACTCGAAGAGTATCTAAGAAAAGACCTAAGAAAGCTAAGGAAGCTCCTACTCCAAAGAGACAAATGTTGATCCTTCAACTAGATTCATCAGATGAGGACTCAATTCTCCTCTCGTTGGCCAGCTCAGCACAACCTTCTGTTGAAGAAGCAATAGAGGAAGAGAGGATTGGAGCAACTTCTAATGAAGCCGTTTATGGACCAGAAGAGCCTATGGCTTCACAAATAATACAATTGGAGAACAGATTACGCGAATCGTGGGCTAAAATCGCAGAAAATATAGAAAATTGAATGGCTCCATTTTTTGCTCAAGTTAAAAAACAAAAAGAGTTGGAGAAGGAGGAAAGAAGAAGAGTAGGAGGAGATTGAAGAAGAAATATTTCCTGATGAGGAAAATATTGAAGTCATTTATGCCAGAATGATGGCAGAAAGAGAAATGGAGAGGAAGAAAAGTGAAGAAAAAGCTGTGGTCCAACCACAAGTTAGCCCATAGCAAGAGGAAGATAGAAGTGTGTCTCCTCCCCCTCCTATTATCACATGGGGAAGAAGAAAAAGATGTGTCAAGAAGAGACATCCTAAACAGATACAACCCTTAGCATATGAGGAGCCTAAAGAAGGAGAGGAAGCAATCTTAGGGGCTATACTTGTAGTAAACCCCAATGATCCCTTACAGATTAAAGAGGAACCACATACAGAACATACCAATAATCCATCTATACCTCCAAAAGAACCCCACTAGGTTGATGTGGAGATAGAAAGGATGAGAAAAGAAGCAGAAATATTCAAGGCAACACTAGATGAAGTTCTAGGGAAAATGAAAGAGGAATCCTTGAAGGAAGTAGACTATTATTTAAGAGGGTTAAGAGAAAGAGACTAAGTAAGGAAGCAACAAAGAGCCGACCTTCAATTTGCTCAGACAATGTCAACTCATGATGAAAGAAATGCAACAAGATAGTATGAAAACATTTCCAGTAAACCATCACGGCCAGTGCCCAATGAAACCCCTCCATGTCCTTCAAAAGGGAAAGAGGGCTTAACTGCTGATGATTTTGATGATTCATTTTTGGAGAGCAATCTTGAGCAAAGTGCAAATAAGAGCAAAACACAACAAGAAGAATCTAATTTTATGATGGCCCAAGAGCTCCAGAAACAATTTGATGAAGAATTAGAGCTATTGCAAAAACATAAGGGAGTTGAAACCTCCAAGGCACTACCCCAAACAATAACTGTAGAGAGGAGACCAGATCAAAAACAACAACGAAGGGGCAGGGGTAGAGCAAGAAGAGCTAGTAGTAGAGGAAGAAGTAGAGATCAACTAAGGGAGCCCAGGCCAAGAAGAGGCATAAAGAGTGAATTTTCAAAAAGTATCTAATATTGGCTTGGGGATGCACCAAAATAATTTTTCTTTTCAAACTTAGGAAAAAAAAAACAAGGACTCAGGAACATGTGTGCTCAACAAAGTTTTCCAACCCACGACAACAATCAGAGAAGTTTCTAGCCTTCTCATTTTTCATTTTTTTCATCTTGCTTTGTTTTGCTTGTTGTTTAATTTCCCTCTATTTTGATGCATGCTTAAAACATTGAGGACAATGTTTAGTTTAAGTGAGGGGGAAGGGTTCTAGCAAGATGAAGGGTTAAATTTAGAAGTCTGAAATAATAGAGTATGTTTTGAATTGATCATTTTTCTTCCCATTACAAGGAAATAATGAAATGGAAAATTTTTCCTAAACTTTTTTTCCAAAAATCAACAATTATTTCAGCGGGAATGAAATTACCTTGAGAATGAATTGATTTTACTATGGTTAAATCTCTGTTCATTATCCATGTGGAGTAGTTTTACTTGATATTTAGTCTAGAAATTAAGAGCTGGAATGAGCTTAAGGTCCCTAGTAAAGCTACTCAACCAACTTGTTAAAAGCTTAAATTGTCTGTATGTTTTTCAATTTTAGTCATTTTGAGAGCCTTTTAATCTCTAGTGAAGTCTCAAATGATACTTGTAACTTGATAATTCTTCCTTATGCTTTTCTAAAAAAAAATATTTAAAAGAATCTTGTGCCTAAAGTTGATATGGGCAGGGGTTGGTCTCTCAAAAGAGCAATTTCTGTCCCTTCTATCAATCTTATAAAGCAATGATAAAAAAAAAAAACAAAACAAAATAGCATAAAGAAAAAGGCCAAAACCTGTTTAGAGGAAAAATGTAAAGATGCGGGCAAAAGCCTGTCCCTCTGAAGCTGCACTACATAAATAAAGCTGATAATCAAAATATAAATAAAGCACAACTAAGGAAAAAGAATCAGAAGATGACTTGATGTATATGTCTTTACTTTTGATTAGGATGCTTAGAGAGATGATCAAAGGAACTACATGCTTATTTGTTGAAGGGGATAAGAGTTAGTTGAGTCTATCTTACTATATTTTGATCTTTTGAGTAATTTTTGATTTAGGCTTCTTAATTAAATAACAAGATTAAAGGCTCATTTACGTGGATAAGTTCTGAGATTTCTACAAAAGTAACGTTAGCACAATTAAAAGAGGTGATAAAAATTGAATTGCTGAGGTGATTAAAAGTGTTAAATGCCGTTTATGATTTATTTCTTTGTTTGAGAAGCCTTGTCTGGATGATTTAAGTTTTGCTTGAGGACAAGCAAAGGCTTAAGTGTGGGGGGATTTGATAAGTGCTTTTTACTACATTATTTTCATAGGATTTTGGCCATATTTTCTAATACATTTTTAACTAAATTCCTGTGAAAATATGTTTTTAATGCTTAATTATTGTTTTCAGCTCTTAAGGTGAAGAAGTGAAGAAACAAAGAAGTTTTATATCAAATTTTGGGCAAAAGAATAGTTGTAAGAAGACCAGATTTTAATCAAGGGCAAAACAGAACCATCGAAGGCTAAAGTTTTGAAGAAAAGATCAAGTCGAGGCAAAAAATGTGAAGTCGTGTCCTAAGGTCGAGGCCAAAACTCACCCCACGACAATTTACATCAAAGACTTGGAAGTTTTGAAGTAGAAGTAAGGGCGAGCCCTGACATCGAGCCCTTGGCAAGAGCACTGTTTCAACCCACGTTAATGATTTTGGGTAGAAGATTGTCACAAAGAAGTCGAGTCCTGACAAATAAAGTCGAGTCTTCTGGAGAGAGCTTGACCAGTATCCCGCAACATCGTCACACCCCAAAGGATACCCTAAACATGGCAGTCCACCACATACAATATTAAGACTTAAAAATAACTAACTTAGTCACGCGAAAGTCTCGATATTATATGTAAGGCGTCTAACGCAGTAATAGGAGACTCTGGTGGGATATGTGATTTAAGTAGTAATATGAAGCATATAAGAACTAATAAACATATATCCGCCAATTAATAAGGTCTTTACATAAACTTAGAAGCATTTCCCCGATCAAACCTAAGGATCTGTAGTACAACTGAAGTCTTACATACATAAAACTCTGTAGCCAAAAGATTTTAGGGGAATTCCTATCTAAAGCCTTGGATCGAATTTCCCCAAAAAGCTTTCCAAAAGTGTGGTCTAACCCGGACAAAAGGAGACCTCGGGTAGATTAAAGGATGTTCTTGCGACAACAAAATCCGTGGTAGTGTAAGCTTAACTAGCTTAGTGAGAATATTCCCGGGTTATCATATTCGAATCAAGATATTAAATAAGTTATAATTAAACAAACATATGTGTTGTGTAAACCCCGGTATACTTAGTAGTCAAGAAACCCGGGAGTTGGAAGCGAAACCCTAATCCGGTCCAGTTTGGGTCTAGTGAGTGAAGCCTAAGACCCTAAATCCGGCTTTCCTTCGGTTTTACAATAAAATAAATATTATGAAGTAAAGGAATGTGAATTATTGTTTAAAAGTACATTCTAAACCTTTGAAAGTTTTAAATTCGGGAATTTTTCAATTCCGGGCCTTCCGAGCTCAATTACGGAAAAGCGTGCCCCGGACCACGGATTCAGAAAAATATTCCGGAATATTCATTAGAACCGTAATTTTATAAGGATTCCAAAAATATCAATTTCATAATTTTCCGAGCTATAAAAATTACAGTTATAGCTTTTCCCGTGTTTTCGGAACAACCGGTAAAGTAGATGTCTTGTCTACTATTCACAAGTACAACCTACACTACACACTACCCATACCCTATTCTTACATCCTTACAACTACTCATTTCAATTTTCTTTTCCAAGAAATTTTGTCTCTTAAATAATTATCACATTTATTACATTTAATTTACTAAATTACAAATATCAAATTTTTAAAAAGCACACACACACACACAAGAAGTGTGGCCGGCGCCCCCCCCCCTTTGTTTTCCCTCAATTCAATTATTTTTACTTCAATTTAATTAGTTAAACCCTAAATTACTTCATATATATACATATTTTTCTCTCTCTCTCCTCATTCTTCTTGTTTCAAATTTTGTAAAAGAGCAAAAACCCTCTCTTCTCTCCCTTTAGTGCCGTGAACTCCCCTCCCTCTCCCTCTCACAACTTCAACTTGCTTTCTTCTCTTTTCCACTTCAAGACTCCATTGGTAGGTTGATTTTAGGCTTTGTTCATCCTAAATCTTGTTATGGCAAGATCATTCTTGTGTGTTTTCTCATCAAAATCCCAATGAGCATGAGCAAGGGATATGAAAACACTACTACAAGAATCTCAAGCCATCTCAAGAAGTGGATCTAGCCTTTGAATGAGTTTTTGTTGGAATATCCACTTGTTCATGCATGTAAAGTAGAGATCTTGCACATATATTGTTGTTCATGCCATGAGATCCATGATTCATGCATTATATATAGTAGATCTAAAGTTTAGACAACCACATTTTCATGTACATGCATGATCATAGGGTTATTTTGTTTTATATGCTTTAATGATCATAAAAATGTAGTCTTGTTCATGTATAGAGAAGTTAGATAGTAGATCTTCACATATGGGAAGCAAGAATATTGAAAAAGGAAAGGTTTTGTTAAATATGAAATGTTGGAAATTCGGATGAAAGTGAAACCCTACCTTAAAAACCCCCAAAATCAATTCTAAACTCATGTTTCATAAGAAAAATGAAGGGTATGTGTAATAGGTATATTGAAGGAATGATTTTTATAAGTTTAGATGAGTTTAGGCATGATAGGAATGTAAAACAAGTGGTGGAGTTAGAATGAGAAATGTTGGAATGTTGATCAATAGTTAAAATTCGTAACTTAGGTTCATGCCTACAAGAACACTTGGTATTTAAGTCTAAATTGGATGTTTTATAAGCTAAATGAAGTCCTTAGATAATATATATATTGGAGCTTCAATTTTTAATGCATTAGACAAGTTTTCCCTTAAGAAATATGCAAGAAAATGAAATTTAGAAAATTCGGATTTTTACAAAAAGCTTGTTCAAAGACATGTTTACCAAATGAAAAATGGGAATTCTTATGCATGAATGAAGGCCATGATTAATATAGACTTTGAGAACTTATTTTTAGTTAAATAATAAGTGGATTACAAGATTAAAAGTCAAGGAAACCCTAAGGAGTATAATGTGGAAAAATAGCTTCTTAGAAATAATCTTTATGGGAATTTTCCAACACTTAAGAGTTCATAAGAGTTTATTATCACAAAAATTATTATGACCATGCATATATTAAGTTCATCACATGGCATTCATATTAGTAATTCATTCCCATATCATTCATGCATGAATCATCAACTAGGAACACTTCTTATCAAAAGCAAAACAAATTTTTGAGATTGGAACATTTGCGGAACAGATCTGATCCCACTGTTCCGTGACCTTACTATTTTCAAAACTTGGATTTAATATTAGAAATAGATAGATCTTTCGAAGTAGATAGAGATCGATATAAAATTTGCGAAATTCCGAGTTAAAATGACCAAGTTATGGCCGTTTTAAGTCGGAACTTCCGCAAATAGCGAGAAATCCGAATCCATATAGTTTAGATGTATAGCTTGATTTAGTTACATAATGAGAGTCTCATTAGGATTATTCTTGCTTGGTAGGTGATCCCGAGCAGGACGACACTCTACCTCCGACTACTACTACTAGGAAGATTGGCGTCCAATGGCCGAGTGAGTTTTACTTCCACTCTCAATTAATGAATGTGATTGTAATGTAGTGGCACTAGTGGTGTAGGCAAAGATAAAAGAAATTGTATATGCATGATGGGGTATATGGGAATTTATATGTTGTTTACTGCTGATATGTGAATGGAACTTAAGGAATATCGAAACCGGGTGTTAAGCTATTGACTGATTAGTTAGTATCTTATGATGAATGTCTGTGAATATTGTTGGTCACCTAAAAGAATTGAATTAATGAATATTCGACTTCAATTGTAATTGAATCATTCATATCACGATGGGGTTGGAGCATTCGCATTGGTTGGTTTTTCGTGATCCATAAAACGAATATGTTGGTTAATCGTGATCCATAAAACGAATTTGTTGGTTAATCGTGATCCATAAAACGAAATATTGTTAGTTGACCGTGAGCTTAAACGGCGTCGTACCGCAGGATTCGTTAATCTGCTAACCCGGGATGGAGGGGCAAGTCCATCCACATATGATTTCCGGTTGGTCATATGTTTGTTGATCACATTTGTATGGTGCATACACTTGCTTGAATAATCACTTGCTTGAATGATTGTATTTAATTGTGTTATGGAAGTTATTACTCACTAAGCTAGTTAGCTTACGCCCCCATAGTTTTTATCTATTGCAGCACGAGTTTATATGGCTTAGGCCGAGGCAAGCCACAGCACAGGTACCGGAGATAGGAGTTTCCCGTAGAAGTTTAATCCATTTCTTTTTGTATAGACTTCCATTGGAAACTAAGGACTCTGGATGACTGTAATGGACTTGTTATTATTTTGCGGGGGAATGCCCCTTAGATTTTGTAAACTATAATTATGCGTTTTGATTTATTATCTATGGCTATTGAATGCCATGCTAAACTATTTAACTCCATTTGTCAAAGTATTCTATTGTCGTAAATGAACGCTTTACATCTAATTAAGACTCCTGATGGGCTCGGGTAGAGAACTCGAGAGTCTTACTTAGTATGTGGCGGACTGTTACATTTAGGATACCCTACGGGGCGTGACATGTTGCATCAAACACGTAAGCAAGCAAGACATATGGTTTTTTAGGAACCATATGTTGAAAGAATTATGCCCTTTATTCGGGGTTAGGTATACCAGCTAATGACGACCAACACTTCTTAAAATAAAACTTTTATAGATCATATCGACTACTATTTTCCAACACAAAAACATGTAGATTATACTAGTTATTACTCGCTAAAACGTAGATACTATGGGTTGTACCAACTAATACTATTATTGCAAACCTCCAAAGTTTTACATTCGGTTAAGCCTAAACCCTAGTTAAAAGGTCAACTGGAAACCTTAAAGTCAATAAAACCCTAGTTAGATATAACAGTTTAAGTCTGACAATCCCATGTTCGTAACCCTAAGTGAGTAAGTAAGAGATTAGTATGTGGAATAGTTCGTAATAACATAAGAGAGCTTAAAAATATCAGATTAGTTAAATCGCAATTCGTTTTGAACCCGATCGAATACAGTTTTCGAAAAATGTTTATCGGGGCTCGAAATAGTAAAATTATTCTGGATATAGCTTTAGACTCGTAAAAATATAAGGATTCCAAAAATATCAGTTTTTAAAATTTATCGATAACTAAAAACATCAAATATAGCCTTTTATGCATATTTTTTTTTACTATCGATAATTTAATTGTTTTGTTTACTATTCTCTACTATTCATCTGTCTCTACTTTTCCTTACAATCTATTCTTACAACCCATATACCTATTTTTTTACAATTTGCATTTCCAATACAACTTCACATCTCACTTTTCATTAACAAAAATACAAAAAAAAAAAAATCTCTCTCTCTCTCTCCCCCTTCCTCTATAGGTGCCGGTCCCCTCCCTCTTCCACTCGTAAATATTTTAATTTTTACTTATTTAATTAACACAAATTATCCTATACTTTTTCCTATAAATATCACCCATTTCTTCCATTTCTTTCATACCTTTTTTACACTACCAAAACTCTCACAAATTCTCTTTAAAAGTTCTCTCTATTTTTCTCTTCTTCCATAGGTAATAATCTAAGCTTTCTATATGTTGATTTGCTTAGTACGAACATAGTGTGTGTTTTCTAAACCCATGGAGGTTAGGAAAGCAACCATATGTTCATACTTAATTCTTGTTCATGAACCTATTTTCCATTATGTTGTTCATATATATATCTGACTAAATATATCTATATAGTTATATATATATATATATATATCTTTTAGAGCATATAAGCTCACTTGTTATTGCAATTTATTTATTTTCATTGTAATTTATTTATCTTCTTTGCAATTTATTTACTTTCATGTTATTTTTAAGATTAGTCTTTCTAGTCTTAGACTTGTTCTCATCAAGTGAGAACAATTTTCTTTTTCTTTTGACACTAGTCTATTCTTAGTCCCAGGAAGCATTGTAGAAGCTAAGGCTTCCGATACTTGACTTGGAAGCCTTGATGAAGCTAAGACTCCAAATACTTGACAATTATTATTATTATGATGCTTATTTGTTTCTTATATTCTTTATTATATTATCTTGTGATATTCTTATCTTTTTATAAATTACATAATCATATTCATGCATGGCTAATGAGTTGTCCAAATAAAAAAGAGATCTTTTTAATGAAAGATTAAACTCTTAAAAATTTATCACTTAAAAAATGTTTTTCACCATGACTTAAAAGGATGTTTTGAAATAAATTCCTTTTTAAAAGTTTATATAAGCTCATCATGAAATTTCAAACTATTGATAAAGAAGTTTCTTTAAAGTCTAAAGATACTTTCTTTTCAAATGACAACATAGGAAATCTTGATATATAGATGATAACTTGATACTATGACAAAATTTTTACCAACTTTCTAAACTAAAGGCTAAACAAGTTTTCAGAAAATCAACTTACAAGTCTTAAGAACCCCGCTTAGAAAAATGAAATTTGTCAACAATCTATAAAAATAGATTTTCAAAGAATAAACTCATTAAGTACTACTAAAGAAAACTTTTGAAACTCTATGTTTCAATTCCTAAAATTAAAATGGGTAGATAACTTAAAAAAGACCAAACTTTATTCCAACTCGCTTTTGATAAACTAAAGAATGAAAATATAGAACACCAAATTATGATCACACAAGAATTTATAAATTATTTCAACCATATAAAGAAAAGTTTAACAAAACCAATTTTTCAAAACTTAGGAAATGTTGTTTTACGGAAATTAATTAAATGAGACAACACCTATAGCATCATGCATAAATTATGAGTCTATTTATGTACCAACGGAATTCTTTTCAAATATATACATATTTAAGTTTTGTTTAAAAAGCTTTGAGTGAAGAAATGATTAGAAAATGTTGTTTTTAAAGAAGGGAATTTTCGTGGTAGATCTATACTCCTCTGATCCGAGACCTAAATGACTTTTTTATAGTAAAAATAACCTTAGAAATGGATAGATCTTTTCAAGTAGGTAGAAAAAGACATATAATATGCAAAATTTCGAGTTAAAATGAGCAAATTATGGCCATCTTAAGTTGAAATTTTATCCAATGCAATTTTTACAGCATTTGAAGATAGACGTAGAATCTTTAGAGTAGAAATTCTGTGAAAGACTCATTTTGGGTATTTCATCTTGTTTAGGTGAAGAAGAAACCGATATCGCATTCCCGAAAGATTATTTCGACTAGGAGCGATCGCCATAGAGTGAGTTAATCCCTTGCTAATTACATTTCCTTGAATGTGCTTGTAAGTAATGGCACTAGAGATTAAGGAAAAATAAAAGAGTAAATGTTGTGTGAATTGGATGCGTGATTGAATGAAGTAGTTGTTAAATAAAATGCTAAGTATATTGAAAGAAGGTTTGATGAATAATTTATGTTCTCTTGCAATGGTACGATGAATATTGTTTTGGTCACCATTAACTTGAAATTAAAAATAATTGGATAAACCAATATTAAAAAATGATACATGTATGGCATATTGTGAGTCACGTTTATTTTTTGCTACTATTCTTCGTGTGAAGAAACAAGGAATTGTGGTGGTGGCTAGTAGTAGCTGGGAAGTCTACATGGGCAAATCGGAGCCGGTAAGTCTGTAAATATTGATGGTCGAATGGGCCAGTAACCATCCTACCCCCAGCATGGAGGGCGTAAAATCCATACTACACATGGTTTTCGGTTAATCGTATGCATTTTGATTGCTCATGTGATTGTTGCATTCACATATGATTGTCTAAAATACTTGTATGTTTTATGAAAATGCTTTGAAGAAGGGAGTTATCTCACTAAGCTAGTTTTGTTTATATCTCTATAGCTTTTTATTTCAGTTTGATTACTTATGGTTGGCACCGAGTAGCCCCTTTTGTCAGGTATGAGCCACAGTTATTAGGAGTTTTTGGAAGAAGTTTGCATATTTAATTTTTGGTGTAGACTTCTAAGAAAAATCTCTGTAGTAGGCTTTTGATATATTGATGTACGTATTTAAGTTGGCTTAGAATAACAAGACAGTAAGGACGGAGGAATGCCCCTAAGAAGTTGTAAGAATTTTGAACTTTATGATTATTATATGATTACTCTAATAAATTCTTGCATGCTTTTATTATTTGCTTAAACGTAATGCCCCTTTGAGTCTTCTACTATCTTGGAAGCATGCCTTGCACGTAATATCAAAGCTCTTGCATGACTAAGGTTGTCATTCATCCGTTTTAATATTATGTCCGACAGATTACCACATTTATGGTATTTTTTGAGGCGTGACAATTATACCCCCGTCCCATCAAGTGTATAATAGTGAATGCAATGTGACTCACTACATGATATGCATGAATCCATTTATTAAATTCTTTTATGTAATTAAAATAGCTTAGAGGCGATTATAGAATTTGCAGACACTCCATCATGGTAATAAAACACAATTTAATTTAACAATGATTCATGTCTTGATATGCTTAGTATACTTTCAACCAATATTATCATGCATATTCCATTTTTATCTTTTTCTTTCTTCTAGTGCCTTTAACACTACAAGCACAAGCATGAGTACGAAACTTAAGAGAGTAAACTCACTCGACCATGATGTAGATGAACTCCAAATCAAAGTAATCTTCGAGATACAGGACTTCTCCTTCCTCGTCACCTATACAAAAGAAATACCCCAAATGAGTATTTTATAGAACTTCTACTTAAATTTTCTAACTCTATCTTCTATTTGCGGTAAAAATCAGATTGGTGGAAATTCTAACTTAAAATAGTCATAAGTTACTCATTTTTAATTTGGATTTTCTCATATTATATGTCGTTTTCTACCTATTCAAAAAGATCTATCCATTTCTAAGGTTATTTTTATCGTAAAAAGCCATTTGGGTTTCGAAACATCATATTACAAAATAGTTACGAAATTCCTAGCCCTTATAAATATGATTTTCCAAACATTTCTTTACCCCATAATTCTTAAAAATATACATATATATATATATATGCGATTGGTGTGTTTAGACTTGTGAGGGATGTTAAAGGAGATAGTCTAAGTTTGTGTTGTTTTGATGTGTCGATTTAAAGAAAGAATGACTTAGAGTGAGAAAGCTTAGAGTCTTTTCTCATGGAGTTCTTGAGAGAGACTAAAGAAGAAGATGATTCCTCCTTAATTTTGTTCTTAGCCCTTGATGGGAGCTATTTACACTATTAATTCAAGGTTTATTTGAGTGTAATTATGCTTATATTTGTAATCGATCCTAAGAGTTGGAACTTAGTTTGTTAATATATTGATTTCAGGTGACTAGGGATTTAATTGGACAAATTATCAACATTTGTTGAAGAAAAATCTCCTTAACTTTAAGGATAGCAGATTAAAGGTGTATCATGGTCGTGTTTAAGGCAGTGATAGAAGGATTTAGCACCAGGGATTGGACACGACACTCGTATGGTTATGGAATAGAAGGAAAATTCAGAGTCACAAGGGTTGGGAATTTAGGAATCAAGAGCAGCAGAAATATATTTTTTAAATAAAACTAGTCCTAAATCCCCAATTACGGATCCATGTGATTCAATCAAATTAGAGCAGATGGAATTACCTTTTTTTATGCTTTAGAATTTGGAAATTCGGATATGAGATGTTGTAAATGCGAACACCCTCTATTGTATCCACATGAATAAATTTCCAATCAAATCTCTGATCATGTGCTAGCACGTTGGAATAATTCCTAAAATTGGGAATCTCTCTCAATAGGGTCTCTTACATTTTATGTTACAGAGTTTATCTATAATTTTAATGTGACGGCAAGCGTTTTTAAATCCTAGAGGTGACTATCACCTTCTCTATGTAAGGAGAAGTGTCTATTGGTTACCTACCCTAATCTCATTAGGGTTTTTCTCCATTAAAACAATACATGTCTGATAAAATAACAATTTTATTTTATAATTATTTATTATTCTTAATATGATTATAATAATATATAATTATATAATTCCCAATATCGTTATCTAAAATAACACATGATCTAATCGACTCATTTTTTATGTGTGACCATGTAGGTTCACTTAATGTTGGCAATAGCCCTAAAACACCTTTTAGGCCTATAAGACATAATTGGTCTTTAATAAGACATCATACCTACCCAAATTAATTGAAGATTGGTGATCCGACTCTACTTATTATTAGTTAGTTATCTAGTCCTTTTGTTACACAATATCTTATAATTAAACATAAGGTGTGGATCAATATACTCTTATATTGTTTAATCACATATTTCTTGAATCCAAAGTATGACCGACTTAAACGAATGATATTAATAACTCCTTATCAATTCATTCGAGCACGGCCATGCATTTCTCAGTCTTACTCATCAAGAGCCCAAAAGATATCTCTCTCAAAATTAATAAGAGGAACAAATTCCTTTATGAACACTCACATTCCTCTACATGACTTATTCCATGTCCAATTACAGTCTTATAATTATCATATTAAAGATAATGAAGAACAGAATCAAAACATGGAAAGTGCTATGTGGGAATCCATGGTGTCCTCAGGTCAAAGGATTAAAATAACACTATAATGAGAAATACTTATTGTACCAATACATATAGCATTCTCATATTTGGTCATTCTTATACAATGTACTTTTACATATATCCATGTGCTAAATCGATATCTTATATCCATGATCAGTAAAACATGATCATCATTTAACCAACATACTAGTCACAATTCGTTAGAATTCCATATAATGAACGACTAGGGATGATTTACCATAAAGTCATTTCTTGCCTTATGATTTTACTGTTAAAGTCATATACTTTAATAACATAAGGAATAACGAATTTATTCAAGGAATACTTTTCATCAAAGCAAAAAGGCTAATAACAACTTTGATAAAAGAAAATGACTCGTATTATAAAATAATAAACATTCAAATGACATAGAATCCGCATAGCCTAGGACACATCATTAGGAACAAGGATCACGGTCCTACGCGCGGCCATCATTAAAGTAGTGAGCCAAGTGTATGTGATTAATGATGAAATCATTGCTGCGATAATGAAAGAAGAATAAGAAGTCACACATATCACAGTTTGCGTCATGGCTGTGAGTTACCCTAAGGAAGGCAGTATCACTTGGTATCGTGGTCGTGATGCTCCTAAGATTTCTTGTTGCGCTAATTACTAGTTGTGGCACGACTATGATCCTTAAAGGATTTCTATCAACATGGTATATCAAGTTTTAGATTGCGACCATGCTAAGTAAACAAAATTTCAAACTGCGATGATCACAAGTTATGGTGTGACCATGATTGGTCATTGATGAAGCAAAAATAGGTCATCAAAACTTGAGTCATGGCCATGATAGGGGGTGTGCTTGGTTATGTTTCCACGTCAAAAGTGTGTAACTATATTTTGAGAAGGGTTAAAAGTGAATGGCGATGAAGGAAAAGCATCATATCGTGTCACATCTCTCTAGAACATATAAATATGAACACATTAGGCATTATTGGACATAGAATCATTACCATCACACCATATCTATAACACCTATTCACATATCCCCATACCCCATCAAATTAGAAATACATACTCCTTGGAATTTATTGAGAAAGAAGAAAGAGGGGATTCAGTTTATACTTGTATAGTAAAGATTTCAGACAATTTGTATTGTTGAAAAGGGATTTATACATGTTTCTCTTCTATTTTCTTTTCATCGTCATGTTGTTTCTTTGCTGCATCATGTATGAGTAATGTATATTACTTTGTAGAATTGTGGCTTGATGTGTAATTGTACAATTAATCAATGAAGTATTATTAGTCTTCTTTATTTCGATAATTGTTATTATCGAATCATGAATTTGTATTATGCATAGTACACCTTCATGTTAGATTTCATTAAGGTTAATTAAGAAATCATCATGTTCAATAGATTTAGACTGTTGGAAGGAATTGCTCATGGTTCTAGAAGTGGGATTGTGAAATTTTGTATAGATACTGATACAAGTAAAGTGTTCTCGAGCTTAATGTGATCTTAATTTGCTGTTAGCCTATGAAGAGATTCCAGCGGATAAATTAATGGTCTTGAGAAAAATTAGCTCAATTAATGAATTTTGTAGTTAAGGAATTAGTAATGTTAATTGCATGCTCTTAATGTACATGTGTAAGTTACCAATGAAGCAAGGTTTAAGTAATTTGTATCTTGTATTTAATCCAAGTAATCCACTTTTGTGATTGTTAGTTGTAATTAATAGAAGGCTAGTAGTGTAATTGATAGCATAATGATAATACTTAGTCGATTTTGTAGGATAGGTAATAAGAAAATGATAACCATAAGTACTTACCAATCTTGTGGGAGATGACCTTGTACATCATTCCTATACTATATTCGATAAGTGTATTTGTCTAGTATTGACTATGTTTTGAGAAGAAAACTATAGATAATTAAATTATAACTCGATCATTATAACATGTATTAGATCCAAAGTTATTCTCTTTTATTTATTTAATAATTGGACATGTGTCATTCAACAATTGATATATTGATCCTGTATAAAATGATGAAATTGATAATGTTATATAAGATAGTGTTTACCAATATAAAAATTTATTCAGATATAAAATTCAACTTTTCCTAATTGAAGTAATTTTTCTAGCAAAGTTGGATAACAAATTCCACCTTTTTCCCGCATCATAATCTGGCAAAAACAAAATACCTGTACGCTAGTCAAAACCTTTCCAAAACTCGAAATAAAAGCCACTTTCTGTTTCCCCTGTCAAAAATCCGCAAACAAAACGCACACACACACTCTCTCTCTTCCCCCCCCTCTCCCCCTCTATCTCTCTCTCTCTCTGCTCTTATGAACCCCCTCAAGCGACTGCCAGTACAATGCCCACCACCTCAACCTCCTGCACGTCAGCTCCGAACCGCCCAACCGAGCTCGTAGCGCGGCTCAGTTCAGGCGACAAAGAGGTCCGTCTCAAAGCCCTTAGAGAGCTCAAGAACCAGATCATTGGCAACCGTACCAAAAAGCTCGCTTACATCAAGCTCGCCGCCGTTCCGGCCATCGCTTCCGTCTTATCCGATTCTTCGGACGACGACTCCAATCTCCTCGTCCAGTCCGCCGCCGCTATTGGTAGCTTCGCCTGCGGCCTCGACGCCGGCGTTCGGGCCGTACTCGATGCCAACGCTCTGCCTCACCTCCTCAGGCTTCTCTCTAATGGCAACCAGAAGGTCAGTTCTAATTGCTAACCTCGATTTAGATACCGAACGTTAAAATTAGTTATTGAAATTGATCCATTCATGCTCAATGCTATTGTTTACAGTTATGATTGGATTGATTTCGCTGTCCATTTCTCTGAATTGCTTGTCGGTAACTTCAGATTTAAAATTCACGTAGGAAAAGTTAAGACTTGGCTATAATTTGATATGGAACGAAGTGTAATGTGGTGACTGTGAAGTGATTCTAAAGCTGATTGCTTTTCGTGTTTCTTTTTCCAATAAGATAAGAAAAGTAAGTGCCGCTGTATGCAGTTGATGCTTGAATGGTGTGGCAATTCATGTCATGTTCTTAAGTTAGGGATAAATGCATTTTGCTGATCGAGTTCTAAACATATTAAAATATGAATTTAGTCCTAAAGCTATATAAAATATTCCTTTTGACTTTTGAGTACTTATGCTGAAGTCTCTTTCGTGAAAAGTGAGTTTTGGAACTAAATTGATACTCTTTTTTTGGATTAATTTAGCACTGATTCGGTGGATTTTGAAGGTTTAGTTGATTTGTACAGTTGCAAGTACTCGGACACTTTGAATTTCTTCTTCCGTTTTTACTTTGTTACCTTACAAGTAAGTAATATTGAAGAAGTTGTGGTACATGTGACATTGGTGGTCAATATAATCACATTCCTTACTTGTAATATTTCTTGTGGTATGTAGTTATTTAAATGACAGGTCATTACTCTAGGCTTTTGCCACACTTTTTTCTATTTTATTTGTCTGGTCCAGATGTTGAATAGTCGGGACCATGCATACATAAAGCATTGCTCCAATCAAACCTACTGTGTGTATGTCAGCAGGGGTAACTTTCTATGTACTATTTTTCCTTAATCTCTGTGCTTTTGTCTTACCTTCAGGTCATTGACTCTGGTGCTCGCTCACTTAGAATGATATACCAATCAAAATTAGCTCCAAAGTATGATTTCCTTCAAGAAAGAAATGTAGAGTTCCTTTTGTCTTTATTAAATAGTGATAACGAGAATGTCACTGTGCTTGGCACAACAATCGTCACTCATTCATGCGAAACAAGTGCAGAGCAAAAAAAACTATGTGGAGCAGGTGTTTTGGAGAAGCTTTTGGGCTTTCTTGATGGTTCTCTCAGTCAAAGAGATTCCAGCTTGGAGTCCTTAGTCACAGTATTGAAAAACCACTCTGATATTATATCTTTGTTTGTTGAATCTGAAAGTGGAAGAGCTCTGAATTATCTAAAAGAACTTGCAAAGGATCGATCTTCCCGAACAAGGTTACTTGCTTGTATGTGTTTGATTGCTATAAAAAACACTTCTCGCTACCTGGAAGATGTGGGAATAAAAAGAGAATTGATATCTCATTTACTTGAACTTTTGGAGGATCCCTGCCAAGTTGGGGATGAAGCTTTTTATGCTCTGTCAAATTTAATCGAAGAAAAGGAGGATATGCAGAGGTTGGCATTTGAGGCAAATGTAATTGATAAACTCTGCTCCCAATTACAGAAAGGACCAATTCATTCCAGGCGCCTCCAGGGAATATTGCTGGCATTGGCTACTTCATGCTCCAAATTGGAATGCTGTCGGTCTAAATTGATTAAGTTGGAGGTATCCTCTTTCACTGCTATGTAACTGGCAGAATAAATTTTGTCTGATTACTACTGCTAATTTATTGCTTGAGCTTGATGATTGATAGACGATTTCAGCTGACTTTCAGATACTCTGCATTGATGAGGGACAATAATTCTTTAGAAGCAATAATATGCATTGCACAGATTCTGGATACAAGTTTTGTTCCGTTGTAAATTTAAAAAACAAAAAAACAAATAAAAAGTTTTGCCACATGATTTTCTTGTGCAACTTTTCTTCCAATAAAATTGACAATGATTTTTGTGCATCTGTAATAATCCTTCTTCAACGATTTTTGTGCATCTGTAATAATCCTTCTTCAACCCATATCTAGCTGAAAGTTCCTCACAGTAGTGTCTTTTTGATAAGCCACTGGGATTAGTGGGTGAGCTCTCTCTCTCTCACTCTCTTTTTCTTCATTTTCCTTTTTTTTTTTTTTCGGACTAGTTTTCTTCAATTTCATTGATAGGAAAAGCCACAAAAGGTGTTTCCACATTTCACAAGATAAAGATAAATTTACACTAGGACAAAAAAGGAGTAATCGGACAATTTAGCTCGAAGAAATTGCCAATGTATCAAAGATGCACCAGAGTTTTCATACGGTGCATCATATGGCACTCAAAACTTCAGAGTCTGAGCTTTGGATTCTAAAACTTTCCTTGCCACCAATCCGGCTAGCTGACCTGGCCCCTCATTCCTGTCATTCCTTTCTCTCCATAGGCATAGTAGATAGTTGCAGCCAGGTTCAACTTCCTATCAGTACCGGTCCTTCTCCTTACTTTTGCTGTTGCATTTGCTATATTATTGAAATCCTGGGTCACAACTCTCAGACTGTAGAGCGAAGCAAACTTTGTTTGCATATTGCCGTCCAAAGGAAAGGTGCTCATGTTCGCCAAGGTAGTTCCCTTAAAAAAAGCAAGAGTGGTGGTAAAATGGTAATTACATTCCAATCTAACAAGTTATCCATTGTTTTGGAGTCCCTGAAGAATAGAAGGCATAAAATAAAAGCACTCCTAGATTTCATGCCAAAAATTCACCATGCCAAGGTGCCGCTTCATATTGGGTTCATGTCACTTTGATTGCCTCCTTGAATAGAGTACTTTGTGGATGGGTTTGACAACCATACTAAGTCATCTACTTGGTCAAATAGTGGTACCAGAGCTGGAAATAAAAGAGAACTCATTTTGTCTTAGACCTCTCTACTTGACCAATTGTACCCCCCACCCTTATCACTTATGTATGGCTGTTTCTTCTATCCTTTATCTATTATGGGACCTCCAGTGTGCCACAAATCATACTAAGCAAAATTCTATTCCTTTCCCCTTCTCACCAGTTGAAGAGGTTTTTCACAACTGTTCTTGCTTGTGATATGTTTTTCCATGCCCATGGGCATCACTTGGTATTTTAACATGCTAGATATTTGTGGTCTTCTAAAGTTCTGTGTGAATCCAATTAGGCAATAGGGAGTCATTTGTGTCAGACCATTGTGCTTTAATGTGTTTAGTTGGGTGACTGTGGTTCATTCACAAGTCATATTAGTCCCTTTCTTTTCTTTACTTACACAAGGCAATTACTTTCACAAGTTTAGTAGAAATATCCTTAGGATTTTATCTACCGTTGCCGCTTTTGAATCAACTGTTAAGTGACCACTTTTATTAGTGCCTATCTATTGGATTAATTGCTTTAGACTGTTACTTTTCTTGATGACAGAGGGTCCAAACACAATTCTTGAAAATCATTTAGCCTGCTGGGTTGCTTTGCTTCTGCTTTGATCTCATCATTGCCATTCCATAAGAATATCTTCATGTCCATGGTTATTTCCTTTAGGTTTCTCTTGGGGAGGATGCAGGGCTGCAAACGAGTTAGGCTGCAAACGAGTCACGTTGCAAACGAGTCAAGCTGCAAGCGAGCTACTTCAGCTTGGCTCACCTTGGGCTTGATTAGTAAATGAGCTGAGCTCGAGTTTAAAGTGAAACTCATTATCTAAACGAGCTAAACTTAAGCTTTAACTTAGAATCATGAGTAGGCTCGCAAAGCCTAAAGTGAAACTCGTTTATTTAAACGAGCTAAACTTGAGCTTTAACTTAGGCTTGTGAATAGGCTCGTGAACAAGTTCATTTAGACTTGTGAACAAGTTCATTTAGGCTTATGAACACGGCTCGCATATAGGCTCGTTAACAAGCTCGTTAGCAGATTTGTAGATTTTTTATGCATGATATATTATAA
Organism: Combretum micranthum; assembly: GCA_024138025.1. Taxonomy (NCBI): domain Eukaryota; kingdom Viridiplantae; phylum Streptophyta; class Magnoliopsida; order Myrtales; family Combretaceae; genus Combretum; species Combretum micranthum. Next base: position 423,235 of record JAMXBD010000974.1, on the reverse strand, counting down.
ATAACTACATAATTAAAGCAATAAAAAAAATTCTATTTCATATTTGTGTATATATTTATAATGATACATATATATTATATTTTAGGTTTGAAAAAAATGAAAAACAGGTTATTTAAATGAGTCGAGTTTGAGCTTAAATTTAAGGCTTGATAGAAGCTTAGTAAGCCCGATAAAAAACTCGGTTCGGCTTGAGCTCGTTTTATAAACAAGCTAATCTCGAGTTCAAACTAGCCTAAATTTCAGGCTCGATAAAAAAACTCAATTTGAACTCAAACTTGATAAAATTTAAATTAGCTGAGCCCGAGCCTTTAAGGCTTGGCTCGGCTCGGCTTTGCTTGGCTTGACTTGTTTGTAGCTTAGGAGGATGGAATTAAATGCCTTACATACTTGCATTGCAAACAAGACACTCTTGATTAGTTGAATGCCACTTGCATGAAATATTAGCTTACTCATCTAATGCTTTACTTTGTGAGCTATTTTATCCACCAATTTTTTATGTAAATTTTTAATGATTTTGTTGATGCTAGTAAACTCCTAGATTCTTGACTGGCAGTGCCACTCTTTGGAAATCCAAAAGTATTGACAATTTGCTTTTGGTCATTTGGGGGTATGCCACTTAACTGTGCCAGGCTTTGCAAGGTTTGGTATGCTAGCCTGCTAACGAATGGAACTCCATAAGTGCTTCTTTCACTATTTTTACTGTATCTAGATTTCCTGCTAGAAAAATCATTACATCTGCAAAATGAAAATGAAATAACTTTTCCTTTTTACGAGTCCAGTGATATTTGAAATGTGCATTTTCCTTTTTTGTCAAACAGCCTAGAATAAAACATCTGTTGCTAAACAGAAAAAGATAAGGAGATAAGGTCTTTTAACGGGAGAACTAGGAAAATCTGTCCTCTGTAGCAGATATTGACCAATGGTGTATTGTAACATGCTCTATAGCAGATTGACTCAGGCTTGTTGTCCCAAGTCTAGTGAGCAAGGGGCAAACCACTTATATTAAGCAGTAACGAATAGTTGATAGTATTTTAATATCCCAAAAACTTCTAAAAGGATACCACAAGGGCAGCAAAGGAGCTAGATGTGCTGTGAAAGGGGATCTCATGAAAGCATATGATAATGTTTGTTGGAGTTTTATTTAGGGTCTGCTTGGTAGTCTGGGTTTTCCTTCTCAATTATTGCTTGGATTATGACTTGCATTTCTTCTTCTATGTTCTCTATCAACTTTAATGGAAAATTAACAAGTTATAGCGGTCTTTGACAGGGTGACCTCTTATCTCCTTACATCTTTGGTTTGGTGATGGAGGTTTCCTCGGCACTTCTTTGGGCAAAAAATTTTGATGATGACTTTCATTTCCATTGGAGGTGTACAGGGTAAAGATTAACCCATCTATGCTTTGTGGATGATTTATTAATCTTTGTCAAAATTTAAGCATTCTTGGTTCAGTTAGTTAAGGTGGCATTGGATAAATTATATTCTTTAGCTGGATTTAAAGCAAACCCTTCTAAGAGTCAGCTTTTTCTTAGTGGAATTGTCATTGATTCCCGACAAGAATTTTAGGGTTTTCAGCTGGTAGGTTTCCTATTTGATACTTGGAGTCCCTCTCACTTTGTCTAATATTTCAATGTTCATGGTCTTGGTGGAGACTGGAGAGAGTAGCAGCAAGGATCAGCCAATGGACATGTAAAGCTCTACCATATGTGGGGCATCTACAGTTAATCAAGGGCATTTTTTTTTTCATGACAAGTTTATTGGGCTTCCATTTTTATCCTTCCAGAAGGCATTATTAAGGCAAAAGTATGTTGAGTGATTTATTTTATTTTATTTCCTTGGGAGTGACGGTTGTAAGCCAAATTGAGATTTGGAACAAAGTGGTTCAACTGAAACATGTTTGGAATCTTTTCATGGATTATGAGGATGCTTTATGGCCTAGTTGGGTAAACCCAAGATTCTCAGGGGCCCAAGTTTTTGCCACATTAAAATCCCAATTGATGCATCTTGAGCATGGAGGAAAATCTTACAACTGAGGCCTCTTGCCCTACAACTCTTGTTTTGGCAAGCTGGAGATGGAAACAACATACCCTTTTGGTATGTCCTTGGCATCCTAGGGGCCCATTAGTGGATTGGTTGGGAGAAAGGTGTTGTTGGAGGGTGGCTGGCCTAAAGAAACAAGGTTATGTTCCTTCATCACTGCTGCCAATTGGGAACGGCTGTTAGGTGATGTTTGAAGGTGCATTAGCATTGATCTTGGTGAACTTGATTCGGGACTTGGCTTGTTGGACAAGCTAGTTTGGAAAGTCATCTGTCAAGGGGAACTATTGATTAAGTTGCCCTATGATTATGCTTGGGAGAGATCTCCAAATGTATGTTGGGCTGCCCCTATTTGGAATAAATCAACTCTTCCTTGACATGCTTTTATTCTATGGCTAATTGTCCAAGAAAGACTGTATCATAGACAAGCTGAGGATTTGGGGTGTTATTCATACCAATTGTTGTTTCTTGTACGGTAGAGAGGAGTCCTATGCCTCTATGTTTTCAAAATTTGAAGGCACTACGGAAATTTGGAGAAGTGTAGAGGATTTCTTGGGTTGGTCTATTGCAAGACCTTTGGACTAGACCAACAGTACTGAGCTGTTTTCATCTTTACAAAGACTTAATGAGAAGCAGAAAAAGGCAATAGCAGCTGTATGCCACTGCTCCTAAAAAGAGAGAAATGGTTGGTGTGTTGGGGACCATGCTCATTTCATTGGTTTTTTGTTTTTGGGATCTATTTTTTTGTCTTTTGTAAAGTTGCACATGCTGTTGTTGTTCCTCTGAAAAGCACCTAGTGAGTTGGGCTGCTAAATTTACCTAAACATCCTTTTGTTTTTATGATGTTTATGTCAATTTTGCAGCATCTTGTGTGCTTCCTTTTCTTTGTAATCTCTCTTTTATATTTATTTAAAAAAAAAAGAAAAAAAAAACCTCATCTTAGCCCCCACCCCTTCCTCCAAAAGGGTAAAGAAACCCATCTCCATTCAAATTGATGGAAAACTTTGGTATATAGGATGAATTTGCATAAACCATCAAATGAAGGGATGGAAATTAATGGCCTCCAAATTTTTTAAGAAAATGCCATTTAAGCATGTTGTAGGCTTTCATCAAATCAACTTTTACATTCGTGTCCTTTCTTTTGTTAATGATAGCCCTTCAATAGTTCTTTAGAGATGATGGCATTATCCTCTATTTCCTTTTACAAAAAATTTTCTTCTTCTTCTTCTTCTTCTTCTCTCTCTCTCTTTTTAATACATACATACATACATATATTATATCATATTGTATTGAATAAATGAGTTATGCATGGTTGCATATAGTGGGTAAGGAGCTAAATGAAAGCAGTTTGTTCTTTTGTAACTACTAATATGAGGAAGTTCTTTGGCCAGACTGCAGAAGTCTAAGAGATGCATTTATATGCAATATTGCAACATGCAATTGGGTGTAGATCATCGAGTGGGGAAGATTTTGGCTTTTGGGGAATAGGGGCCTTGTGTTGTAGTTGATTCCCTTAGGTATCCATCACAAAAATTCCGCATGGCCTCTGTGTTCTTCCCATCCATTATGTATCAAGTGCCTAAAGAAATAATATCCAATGAAGCCATTAGGCTGGCTTCCATATGTTGGCCATTGAAAAGAACACAATCCACTTCTTCCAAAGTGAGTACTATAATTAACTCATCTTGCCAACTTGTCATGATGCATCTGTCACCAGAGCTAATCCTTTTGAAATTGGCCAATAGTAGAGGGAGTTTGATGAGGAAACTGTTGAACTGATCGAGGACTTCTTCATTTACCTCACCATGTTGAGACTTGATGGGCCATCTTCCTTAGAACTGGCATGAATACCATTCCTGTATTGCCTTAGCTGCATTCTTTGAAAGGAGGATTTATTCATGTCACCAAGTTTGGCTCTTGATTTTCACATCAAGAAGCTCTCCTCCATTGCCCATAGAAAATAAGAGGTTTTAAACTCTTTCTCAGAGGTCAATTAGGAGATTGGATGTCCAATCTGTTTGTCTGCTGTACTTGCTGCAAATCAAGTCTGGCAGCCAATATGTGTTAAGAAATTTATGAGAAGGCCTCTCTTTTGGTTTCCTCAGCTCTTTTTTCAACGGTTTCAACTCATAAATAACCTTACATGTAGAGTGCCTTCCATTGGAGTAATCAATATGCTCTAAGCAATGCATTAAATCGAGGTTGTTTAAGCCAGAAATTAAAGAATCAGCAGGGAGACTTCTGTGGCTAATTCAGAAGACTGAGTTTAATAAAAATGGACCATGGTCTTACATTTGAGATTTCCAAGAGAAATGAAGGTTTTCTTTTATGAACTTTAATGACAGTAGATTACAGTTCTGGAAGGGACCGTGTAGAGAGAGAAAATCCTCTCCTCTCTCTAGAGATTTTTTAGGGTTTTTTTCTCTTAGGGTTTGATTTCCCTATAGCTGTCACCCCCTCTTCGGCCGCCTTCCTTGGGCCACCTCCTGTCTGCCGGCCACCATCTCATGGCATCCATTGCTCCATCGCTGGGGACCGTCCTGCTCCGGCGACCTTTGTGGCCACTGCCCTGCTCCAACAACCTTTTCTCCGGCCACCTTTTGCCTCGGCGATCATTTCACTAGTTGCCAATTCGCTTTGACGACCTTCTAGCCTCAACTACTCTTCTCCTTTGGTTGTTTTTCCAGCCTTCTCTTGGTTTTCTCTTCTCTCGTAATGCTTTTCAAGAGGGTCTACTCCCGCCGGTGGGCTTCTTCTTCTAAGGTGAAGTTTCCTCTGGCGACCTTGCTTTTTGGGAATGTTTCCGCTGCTCCTCTAGTTGTTGGTGTGCAGTCTTTAACTTCTTCTTTAGACCCTTCCCCGATGGTGAATATGCCTCCTACTAGTGGGTTGTCCTACAAACAGGTTTCCTTTTCCTCCCTTTCAAAAGTTTCTTCGTCTCCTTCCTCTTTTCTATCTATCCCTCCTTCACCCTCTCTTCTTGGTCCTCCTATTCCCTTTTCTAACCACCTTTTCCCTCCTCTCCCTCCCTCTCACCTACTAATATTTCTTCGGTTTCCCCTTCTGCCTTCTCACCCAAGAAACATTTTGTTTCCTCCTCTCTCCCCTTCACAATTTTCTCCTTTACAAAATGCCTCCTCCAAACCTAATGTTGCTTTTGAGGTTGATTGTTCCCTTCTTTTTTTATCCTCCTGTTGTGGATGGTGATGATTTGGTGGTGGTGCCACCACCAAAAGTGGCTAAGTATCGCTAGCTTATGGAAAAATACTTTGTTAGGCTGTTTTCTTCGTAAGAACATTCCTTTCCCTATTGTTGACAAGATTGCTCATTATCACTGGTCATGTCAATTCAAATGATCAATTAGCTAATGTTTTGACTAAACTCTTAGGAGTCCTCATATTGAGTATATTTGTAACAAGCTTGGTGCATACGATTTGTGGGCTCCAGCTTGAGGGGGAGTATTGAGTTCTATACATGTACACAGGTCCTACATAGCTTAGACTATAATAGATGGTCTTTAGTATATGTATTTATACTTGTATTGTACATTATTTTGAATACACAATTAATAAAATATTTGAGGTTCTCTCTCTTCTCTCTAGTCACATATTCATCTAGTCTTTCTAAGGAAGCTTGTCCGTGTTGCATTATAAATGAAAATGGGTGGGATTGGCCGCAAGAATCATTATGGGAACGAGTCAGGAGTGAATTGGATAGTGGGTTTACCCCTATTGTTAGCAGGGCAGATTCTCTTGTATGGAAGGTTAACCTTTCAAAATATCTCTCCATAAAGGAAGCTTATGCGCTTATTCGAGGGCAAGGAGTTTAGCTATCTTGGCATAACTATGTATGGCTCAAGAATTTGGTCCCTCGATACTCATTTTTTCTTTGGCTTATAGGACATCAAAGGTTGGTCACTCAAGATAAGCTTGTGTAATGGGGTGTTACTTCTAATAATTGTTGTTTTCTTTGCAATAGAGATGAGAAGTCACATTACCATCTTTTCTTAACATAACCCTTTGTAGTAGATATTTGGATGAAGTTAAAAGAGATTGTTCCTAGTAAGGGTGCTCTCCCTTTTGAAGCTGGAAACATTCAAGAGCTTTTTGACTCCTTAGGTCCTTGCCTCTCTCCCTCTTGGAAGATTATCACTAGTTTGCTTATCTACTATGTATGGAGAGAAGTGAGAAAAAGGCTTAAAATTAGCTCTTGATCTTCACATTATGTGTCTCGGATCTTGTCAAGATCTCGATCTTAGCACTTTTTTTTTGTATGGTGTTTCGCTCAAGGTTTTAGGTCTATTGAGTCCTACCTTCTCTCTCTCTCCCCCCCCTCCCTTTTTTTTTAATGTTTTTAGTATAGTTTTGGCCACTTTGCCTTCTTTTCTTTTTCATCCTATGTAAATTTTTTCTTGTCTTAATGAAAATTTAACATTACAGTAAAAAAAAAAAAAAGAAGATTAAGATTAAGATTATTTGCTATATGATTTGTTACACCAGAACCAATCGTCCATTTGGAAAAGGAGGAAAGGGGACACATAATTGTTTTACTTAACTCAACAATAGCAGAGATAGGATGAGATAAAATCTTCAATGTTTCTTGATACTGAGAAAATTTAGCAAATTCATTAGTAAAAGCTATGATAGCACCAATGGAGGCAATAAGTGTGGATTGTTTTTCCTGGTTTTGATTTCAGATTTCATGCAAGTTTGCTTTGTATGCTCTGGCTCATGATAATGATAACACATAACTCTCCTTGAGTCCTGTCCTCGAGGACTATCTCCCTTTTCTTATTAGTGTAAGAACGACCCGCACCTTGATTAATAAGAGATTCTTTGTGCAATGTATGTGAGTATAGGTTTCTTGTAATGATGAATTCTCAATACTAGAAAGAATCTAAGATTTAGGGCTTATTTGGATGGTTTGTTTTTCATTGGTATCTATTTTTGACAAATAATCTGTTTGAAAATGATAAAAAGATTATGAAACAAGCAAACCCTTAATAGCATCATACGAGTCCTGTCCTCGAGTATTATCTCCCTTTTCTTACTAGTGTAAGAACGACTTGCACTTTGAGGCACCTTGCTTAATAAGAGCAATGGTAAAATAAGATGGAGTGATTAATAAGTGATTCTCTCTGCAAATATTTGAGTAAAGGTTTCTTGTAATGATGAATTCTCAATACTAGAAAGAATGTAAGATTTAGGGCTTGTTTGGATGGTCTTTTTATCAGTATCTATTTTTGGCAGATAATCTGTTTGAAAATGACAAAAAGATGATAAAACAAACAAATCCTTAATAGAATCATACTTTGAACAAAGATCAGCTAAGAAAATTATTATAATATTTTTTTTCATTGAGTCTACTGAACTTTCACATTATGACTAATTGACAGATATATATTTAGTACTTCATACATGTTTTAAAAAGTCATAAGATTGGTTGCAAAGGAGCATGAGGGAAACCTTTAAACACATCGTAAACGTGAGAAATATTTCCTTTTAAAGCACATAAAATCTAAATTATCTAAGAGTTCCTTCACACATTTGCAATGATTGATTAAATAAAGGGTTAAATACAAAAAGGTGACCTGTGTTTTTACCTTTTTACAAATACATGACCCGTGTTATTTTTTTTGACAATTAAGTGACCTGTAATTACTTCCGTTTTGTTTCCGCCATCCTCCTCCGTTAAATTAACATGCGGCAATCACGTGTGAACCCAAAAACAAAAGGAAAAAAAAAAAAGGAAGGAAAACCTTGAATAGAATATTGAGAAGGAAAAGTTACGACTAATTAAAACAGACAAGTAAACTAAAAAAGAGCAAAAGGAAAAAGGAGATGACCCAATTAGAACGTGTATAGTGAAGCTCCAATCCGTAAGTCAGATCCAATTACAGTACTGGTGGTTTGTGTGGCATGGACTTGGTGAGTGTGTCATCGTGGTTTAGGTTCGTGTCTACGGATGGTCGTGAATCTCACCGGAGATGGATGGGTTGATGGCTAGAGTTGCAGTTGGCTGCCCTTGGTTAGTTAATGGATTCGGTTTAGCGGCCTGGTTTGCTAGAGGTGGTTGTTTAATATGTGCAATTGCCGTCTTGGGGTGGCTTGTCGGTCTCAGTTTGGTACAGGTTCATTGTGATGTGTGGGTCTTTGATTTTTTGTCTCGAGTCTTTGGCGTGTTGGTGATGGTTTTTTGCTGTACGAAGACACTGAAGGCATTGGGTTAGCTAATTGATTCACTCCGAGCATAGTGGTCTTATAAATCTTGATGAATTCCCATGTCTGGTAGCTGCTATAGCTTGGAGAGTTGAGACCACTGTTTGCATAAATTCTTGTTGTGACGATGTTGATGAATCGCTGCCATTTCAAATCATTTTAGCTTGTGTTCTTTGAAAGAAAAAATTCAAAATTTCTCTTTCTCTTTGTGATTGTGTTCAAGGTTTTCTTTTTCTTTTTCTTTTTTTCCTTTTTCGGATTTCATTTGTCTTCGTTGAAAGAAAAAAATTCAAACTTTTCCATTTCTCCTCAAGATTCTATTCAATTTTTTTTTTTTCAAATTCACACGTGATTGCCGCATGTTAATTTAACGGGAGGATGGACGGAAACAAAACGGAAGTAATTACAGGTCACTTAATTGTCAAAAAAAATAACACGGGTCATGTATTTGTAAAAGGGTAAAAACACAGGTCACCTTTTTGTATTTAACCCTTAAATAAATGATCTCATCGTTGATGAAATTTCTAAGTTGCAAAAATATCTAGGCATCATCATGCAGCCATTCTTGTCTGGTATCACTACTTGGTGGATCATTGACGATATTCTCTTTCTTTCTAATACTCTGTAAGTAAACTCGAACAATTTTTCTCTAGGTGATATAATTAGTAGCATTAAGTTTATGCTTTATGATTTTAGTTATCACAGGAATCATACAACTATTTGAAGTTTATTTTCAGCCATTGTAAAATGCATTCTCTAGTTCCCCTGTTCTGACCAAAACACAAACCAAAATAGAACTTTCGAAAAAAAAAAAAAATTTATTGGACAATCCCTAGGTGGCTAAGAGGCTGCTTGTTGCTCACTAGGGCAACTAGTAAGAAGAATGAAAAAAAGGAAAATTTCAAAAAGAATACTCACTAGTGCATCATGGCTTTGATACGGTGGCAAGAGATAGAAAAGAAATGTAGAGGAGTGATATATATCATTTGTGCATAGAAAGACCTATTTACAGACAATTCTAACGTGATTAGTGGTAACAAATAGTAATACACCAATTTCAACCACTTACAACATTAATTCTACCGACCTTTAGCATTAATTACTAACAGGGAAATATTCTACATTAATTGACATATCATAGCACGGCTCTAGCCTCTAGGATTCTGGGCATATTAGCTGGGAACCTTGGGAGTTCCTCAACCTGATTTTTTATGAATTGTAGCTTTCAGATCCGATAGGGGACCCTCAAACTTCTCCATTTGTAGTATGCAATGTGCAACCCTCTCCACTATTCTTTGTCATACGTGAGGGCTTGTTGTGGAGTTGCTTTTGATAGTGCTCACACCATAGCTTTTTCTTTGTTTCTCTTTTGTCTTCATGGGGTTGCTTGACAAGTGCAGTCCCATCTTGGTTTAATGGAGACACTCTAGTTTTATCCCTGCTCAACATAATTTTTCTATAATTTATTTGATTTGTACCTAAATTTTTCTATAATTTATTTGAATTCTACCAAGTATTCCTCCACACGCCTTACCTAATTCTTGATTTAAACTGGAGGGAAACATATAAACCCGGCTGTTTCCTTCCTTATTGTTGTTATTTATTTTTTTGTGATGATTGCTATTGCTAGAGCAATTCCATTCACTGCCATTGAATAGATCTGTCTCCAACCAATAGATCTCCATCTTGCTGTATTAAGTTGTGGCATCTTGTCTAGATTTCAGTATCTTGATTACAAATAAAAAAAAATCTCTGAAGAATCCTTGAGATCCAAGTACATTTTGCATATTGCATCCTGGACATCCTTGGTTGTTGGAAGAAAGAGATGTGGTTTCCCAATTGCTCCTTATAGAGTTAATAAGCCACACTTTCACCAAGGAGTTATTAGACCACCATTTCTTCGAAGTAGGATCCTCTTTATTGGGCTTCTTCATATCAGCGGATGTAGCCTTGTTTCTCCTTTCCTTTGATGGCTTGGTCATGGATTGTGTCTATGTGAAGTAGTTTCTTCCATTCAACTTCTAAATGGTGAGTTATAAGGAAGATGAACCCAACATGCTTGTTCAACTGTGGAGATGCTTGGGATCTGGGGTTTCTCGTGGTTTTCAATGCCACCTGGGTTGGAAAGTTCCTTCATGTGCTGATCATCACTGATTTAGCCATATAGTTAAATTGCCTAGGCTTTGACACCATAATGACTAATAATGTTTAAGAGAAGAATGTGGTTGTTTCTTGTGTCAGAAATGTATAGGACGACATCCATTTATAGGCTTGATTACATGAGTATATGAAAGGAAACAAATAGGTTTTAGGAAAGCAAGTTGGATCTAGGAGCATAGGAAAAAACATGGAAAAAAGGAAAATCTGATATAAATGTAAATCTTCTAGATTCTAAGACCAACCAATATCTTGAAAAAAGTCAGGTCAAATCATTTAACATTGAGAAATAAAGAATTTATCCCAAGTGAATATTCTGTTTTCTTTACGTTGTGACGCAAAAAGTTTTGGAGCTTTTAATGTCTGTCATGGACTTGATTATAACTTAAACCATCATTTGTCAATACATACCACATTGAAAATATCAGTCCCAAAATAGTTTTGGATCTGCAAGCTTCTTCTGCGGCAATTTCTCGTTTAGTGATATCCTTGGAAGTGGGATATTACAAAACACGTTGTATTATTATATGCCCATCATCTATTCTTCTATGCTGTATTCTATATCAACCAATTCGTGTTGCTGTTTAATGATACATTGGAACACTACAAAAGAGAAGCGGCTTCCACCAACTGCCTCTGACTACTTTACTGAGTTGGTCTATTGCATTCTCTTTGATGCAGGCAGTCAATATAATAAATGATGCACTCAATAATGACAGTGACAATGTGCAGATCGCTGCTTGCATTTGCTTAAGAAATGTCTCACGTTCAATAGAGGTTTGCAACTCAAGGACTATATTTGTTGAGGTTTGTATGGAAATCATTAGTGGCTGACAATCATCTTTCAGAGTTTGAGTGCAGGTCGTTTTATGAATGAAACTATTGTCGTTTCACTGCTTCGACTTCTGCAAGATCCTTCCTCTTCTGTCCAGGCAAGTCTCAGTTGTGTGATTTATGCAGATTACTTGGTTTAAACTTTGATCATACCTCACATTTGTTTGGCATGTAGCGGGTACTCTGATATTTGTCTTCATGATGTGTTGTCTTTGAAATGTTGTCACTATCACTCAAAAATGACCCTGTAAGGAAAGCCCACCTGAAAAACAGAACTGTCTCTGAGCCTTTTGAGGGTATTATTTCATGAAATTATTTTGGATATTATAGGCCATAAAATCTACAAATGGCTACTCTGAACTAGGATAGTGAATTTGAACAGATGAGTGTTCCCCATCTTCTTGAGTCTGCATTTTTTGGTTTCAGAATTGAGTTGACGAAGTTTTTTTTTATTTTTTTATTTAAAAGAAATATTACATGACCAAAATAGAATAAGAACCTTTTTCCATGCCATAGATGGTTCGTTGCAGCTTTTCAGTTATGCTTGAGAATATTTTTCTTGGTAATGATTAATTTTTTTGGGTAATTCTTGAGAATATTTTGGTGGTGTCATTGGAAAATAATGGAGAAATTTTTAGATATTTTTCCTTCCTTGTAATATAATAACTGTCTGTTCCTACATTAGATTAGCATGAACAAGTGACTCGGGGTCCTATATTGCCTGTATTGTATCTCTTTCCTGTGGAACTTCCTTTGCCTATGAGATCCTGTGGTTGGTGCCTTTGCCTATGCTGTTTTTGCCATTGATGACAGCTCATAAATTTTGATGGAATTGACATAATAAAGCATTGGAAGAAATCCATGAATTCAGATTTAGGACTAAAAAATTTATGGATATAGAGTCTCCTTATGCTATAAATAATGGATACGGTTGCTTTGTTGTGATGACTTGAGCTTGAAGATCTACTTTCCATTATTAGTTTTCTCATTTCTGTTACCCCTACGACTGGCTTTGTTGTAAAAGATATAACATTCTTGTGGATTCCTGAAGAAAATTTTATGGATTGGTTTCATAATCAACACAAGTCATCTCTTGCAGATTGCAGCTCTTGGTGCCATCAGCAATATAGTGGTTGATTTTGCAGCACAGAGGTCAATTTTTATTCAATATGGAGGATTAAATCATCTCATTCAGTTGTCTAAGGCAATGGATGCAACTGTTAGGTCAAATTCTCTATGGGCATTGAAGAACTTTACTTTCCTTGCTGACTCTAAAAGCAAAGAAAACGTACTTACAGGGCTCTCAGCAGTCTTGTTAGCAAGCCTCATATGTGGTATCTCAATATTTTGCCTGGCATTGTAATTTGCAAACAGTGTTATTGTTTTTTTTGCTGAATCTATTTATTCAATGTACAAGAGTACAAATAGACATTACTTTCGGCAATTTTATTGCAGATCCAGAGCCTTGTGTGCAAGAACAAGCTTTGGCTCTTGTTCGAAATCTCATCGATGGAAGCATAGACTCCATTAATTATATCCTTGGTGAAGATGGCTTAATTTTAGATGCTGTTGGAAGGCAGTTGCAGCGAGTTGGAAAAATTGAAGCAGCTACGCAGGTTAGAAACTTTTGAGTAAATTGTGGAGGAGTGGTATTTCTATTTTCTGTTACAATGAACCTTGTTTGCAGATTGAAAAATTCACAGCTTGACAAATCAATGCTGCATAATACTGTTTGATGTGGCTATAGGAATTTATCATCGCTACTGGACCTTGTGTTCAGTGAATTGAAATTTTACGTTTTGGACGTTAAAAGACAGGGACAAAGTTGTACATTAAGACATTGGAAGTAAGAAAAGTGAGGGAAAAAATTATTTTTTCTTATTTATGTGGAATAAATATAAAAATAAAGGGTGAATGCAAATTTCATTGTGGAAGAAATTAAGATGGCAGAATTATAATCATCCGAAAATGATGGAATTGTCAACTCATAATTAACAATTGTATAACTTCTATATATGTTACATACAAAGAGACTCTTTTTATGTCACGACTATACCATCCCTGGCTCCACCTCAGTGGAGGGTGTGCCCCTATCCGAGCCACTCTAGGCCTAAGACCGTAGGGTAGGCAGCCGTGATGCGAGGAACATTGGCCCCCAAGTGCATCCTTAGGCACAATCAGGACACAATTAGGTATTGTTCTCCTAGACAGAATTGACTTTGCCTACAGCCATTCAGAATTGAACCCGTGACCTGGGCTTTTTGTTTCGCCTAAAGGATCGCCTTTCAAGTCATGACAGCATAAATTAGTTAAAATTGGCTATCAAAGGCAGCTTACTTTCAGGCCCCATTTGGAAAAACTATAATAAGGGAAAGGAAGGATAAAGAAAATGAAAGGAAAGAAAGTAGAAAGAAGTAATTGTTTATGTTTGGAATGAAAGGCACTAAAAATAAGGGTAAAAATTTGATAGTAATAGAATAATATAGCACTTCTATAAAATTCCAGCATGACCTTCTTTTGATTTTAATTAATTTTCTTTGAAACCAACCTTAATCCATCTTTTGGCAATTAAATTGAGTCAACTTTATGAAAGTATTTCAACTTTATTATGATTGCAGCTATTACCCAACCAAAATAAGCCCAGTATGGAGAATTCAGATAAATGGGTCCTCAAGATATTCTGATCCCTTTGCAGGAGGCTAACTGTCTAGTCATTTTTTTCCCAATGAGATTCTTTGAGTCAAACAAGCATTTACTACTTGCTTTGTTTGGGGAGGGAAATGTTGGTGGCTTGCTCTTTACTGAGTTAAACCTGGATGGATATGTTATAGGGAAGGAGAAAGTGGAAGGGATCTTCTTGGCATGGATTTGTTTGAAGAGACTGCCTTTTGGGGTTGATCAGATGTCTTCTCCTTCTCAAATACATGTTTGAAGGAATGGGCACTATGTGACACCCAAGCTAAATAAGGCGGATAAGAAATTAAAATTTAAAATTTGTAAAAGGTAAAAATCAATGATCAGAAAGTGAAAAATTGGAATTGAGTCTTTTGATATTAAGTGCAAAGTGGCCTTTGTTCTTTATGCAGGTTAAAGCTAACTTTTGATTGTTATTTAAATGCATGCTAGTAATGAAGAACAGTACAGACTATCTGAATTGATGGCATTTTGACTAAGAGTCTGCAAAAAAGTTATGAATCCTTCTAAATCTTTTCTTGTATGTGTCTAGTTGAACTCTGTGCTGTGGCAGAGATTGAGGTTACTTTTCCTTTTTGAGTGACCTTACTTGTTTAATAGTTATTCTGATGGTTGTTCGCATGCTCTTTTGCCTTTTCCAGTTGATCATTTGGTGACAGTAATCTGTGGAATATGTATACAATTACCCAGTGCTCTAATCAAATGCATTCCTATTGCACTATGATTTAATTAATTGTATCCCTTTGATCTTGCTGCATTAATCTGTTTTGCGTTTTTGGCAAAAGATAAACGTTATCACTAAATGCTTGATTTCTTATGAGATTCTATTCCCAAGAAATGAACTAAAGATGCGTTGATGGTCTTGTAATCTAGGGCCTGTTTGTTTCATCACATTCGGGTTATTTTGCCATAATATTTGTCATTTTTAGACAGGTGTTCGTTAAAAAACAACTATCGATGAAAAGTTGACATTTTTACTTGTAAACTGATCAAACAAATATGATACAGATAAGTTACATATATAAATTAGATACAGATTCGATATATATAAAAATCCAACAATTTGAACAGAATCTAGTGACATTTCTTCCATCTCAAGTGAAAGATATCAGGTTCAAATCTCCTTTCCTCGTTATAATGGGGCAGCAAAAAAAAAAAAAAAAAAAAAAAAAAATTTCATAATGGTTTGTTGTGTATTTGTCTTATTTATTTATTATTATTATTATTTTTGGGCCTCTATGTATCAGTCTGAAGACGAGTGTGTTTTTTTTCTTTTTTTGGCAGGGAATGTATGTGCTGGGGAATATTTCTAGTGGCAATGAGGCTCACAAGGATTTAGTGATGAAGCAATTGCTCCCACAATCTGGAAATAGTTTCCAATCATTTTTAGTAAAATTCTTGCAAAGTGATGATCCACGGTTGCGAACAGCATCTATCTGGGTCATAGTAAATCTCACCATTTCTGATCCTGCTTCCCGCGAACGGATTGGACAACTACGTAATGCTGGCGTCATTGCTCAGTT
Organism: Combretum micranthum; assembly: GCA_024138025.1. Lineage (NCBI taxonomy): Eukaryota > Viridiplantae > Streptophyta > Magnoliopsida > Myrtales > Combretaceae > Combretum > Combretum micranthum. Next base: position 407,774 of record JAMXBD010000974.1, on the reverse strand, counting down.
GAAAAACATGTTGTATGATCCTTGCCTTGATGTAAAGGTATGCAAAGTGCCTCGTATAATTTTTTCCCTCATTGCTGGAGGCCTGGAAGTTCCACTAAACTTTCTAGAGTTGATATTTTCTTGCAGCTTCAAGTTAGGACATTGCTCAGGCAGTTTGACTGTAGGTGATGACTTGTGGTGCAGATAACTAAGACCATGCAGCGGTGTCCTTTTGCCCTCCCCTTCCTCTTTGCTCTTGATATCGATTTTGTAACATATCATATAGCCATTTTGTCACGGCTTTCATGTTGTATGTGCAAATTGAAGTTCAATTATGGCTTCATTGATGGTTGTCTAGCTGAGCTTAAGATGTGTACGAGGCCTATTAAAATTGAGAATTTTATGTGTCACCTTATAATGTAGAAATTTCAATTTCCATTATGCCATTGTACATTCATGTAAACAATGAAATTATGATAAGTCATCCATAACTTATAGATGCATAATACTACTTAGTCAGCTTCTAATATCTGTAGTTGTGCTAATACGAAAATTTAGAGCTAATAATATTTACAGCATCCTTGCAGTTTGTGAATGGGCCTAAAGTTACATATTATTATTAGGGATAATATCGCAAATGGTATCGGAACTTTAGTAAAATATACATTTTGAGTACTTAAATTTTGAAAATGATGTTTAGTATTTGAACTTTAAATTAATCAATTTGATACTAAAACATTTGAAATTGATCAATTTAGTATCTAAAGGAATTTGATGAAGGTATTGTTAGTGTGTGAAAAAGTTCTTTTAGGTATTAAATTTGTCAATTCTAAAGTTTGGATACTAAATTGATCAATTTAAAACTTCAATTAACTAATTGTATATTTTGTTAAAGTTTAGGTACCATTTATGATGTTAATCTTTATTATTATTATTATTATTATTATTTGGGCTTGATTCGTGGGTTAGGTAATAGGGCAAGTGAGTATAGTTTATTTATTAGGATAAGTTGAGGATATTTGGCTTGACAGACTTAGAACAAGGATTGTGGAGAGGTCTATTTGCATTCAAACTCGTTAAGATAAACTTATGTACATAGGAGGATGGTTATTGGCCTTGGCTCATAGAAAGCTCATTTATAATAAACATGACATGAGTCTATCTTACTCATCCATTATTGAGGGATTTGATACTTGTCATTTGGGCTAAGTGCATATGAATTTCAACCATTTCTTTTCATCTTCAATTTTTGGAGAGAGAAGATAAAATAGTTTATAAAGGAGGCTTTGCTTTTAAGAATTAAGCATGCATATCAGGCCATTTTAACTTTGATTGCTCAATAATTGCAATGTTGACATGTGAGGTTTACTTAAGCTCTCTTATCTATCACTTGTGCATTCAAGACATTAAAACTGCTTATTCTTTATCTATGTTTTTTTATTCAAGTCATTCTATTATTGGGTGTTATCTTCTTATCAATACTAAAGTCACACACAAGGCATAAGATTCATGTAACACATGCCTAGAGTGTGACAACTCTAGGTAGAATCTTATATCTACATTTTTGGCGGCTCTACTAGGAACTAAAGAATTTAACATATTTATGACATCACTTATTTTCAAAGGTTAACTAACTTCGATGATAGTACGAGTTAAGATGCTAGCAACACTAACCTTGACGTGATTGAGCAAAACATGTCAATACTTGAAGATTTCAATCCTAGTATCAACACAAGCCTGGTTGTTCATGTGTTAAGAGTTATTACTGACAACACACAGATGGTGCGCATCATACAAGAGAGCAATGCACAAATGACACAAACAATACGATAAAGCACTAGGGCCTTAACTAATTCATCTTTATGCTCTTTTATCTTGTACTAGAGATAGTTGCTAATGTTGTTGCACTCCAATGTGTAATCTTACAAGGCTTCACCTAGCGCAACAAAGTGCCCCTTCTTTATCTTGGCCAGTTATTGTCCAACCACTCAAGCGGATATGCTTTAGGGGGGTGAATGAGCAAACACCACCATTATAGGTCACAACTAATTAGCAACCAAAATTTGAAGTCAACAATGCAAGAACCTAGCTTGGTGGGTGCTCATCCTCATGCATTCCCTTTCGCACCACTTTGAGAAGATTGCCCATCCACTTAATCTTGATCTTGCTTATGCTCCAATTGCACCAACTCCATCGAATCTGCCTATAGTATCCATGTGAAGAGATTCTTTCATGACAAAGGAAGACTTAAATGTTTACTTGAAGGGGACTCAAGTTAAGTCTTCCACAAGAGTATTGGATTTGAAGCTTCCACACTGCCATTGCATCGCAACAAAGTCCTATCCAAAGGACTATATAAGTCCCAAATTTATGTTATTTAACGGAAAAAAAGGATAGTGCCAAGGAACACCTACTGAAATTTATTGAGACATTAGAAGTGTACAGATTCGATAATAACATAAAATTAAAAGGAATTTTCTAAGTCTTTGACTAGGAAGACATATACTTGTTATGTCAATCTCCCTTCAAGGTCATTTGACTCATAGGGGACCATGTGTGGTCTTTTCCTAAATTAGTTCTTTTCTACTCAAGAGAGAGTCACCATCATTAGGATGTGAGAAAAGCTAAAGGAAGAGTTGATGGATCACATAGAATGCTTTAGGATTGCTCCTTTGGTATTTGAGATGTTTGTGATGAGAAAGAGCTAATGAAGATCTACATTTAAGGAATGTTCAATGAGTACGCGTTTACTTAGATATCTTAACCTATGCTCCTTCGTTGCTCTCATTGAGAATGTGAAGGACAAATAATTCCGTAGTAAGATTTGCAAAGAAGGTGGAAGGTTTGAAAAGGGATTAATGACCATCCGCTAAATCGAGGAAGAGCCCTAGAGATAGTATGAAACTAAGGAATGATAAATCGAGGGGCTCTACACTAACACTTTTGTTTCCATGCCCAATGGAGAAAGTTCTTGTTGTATTTGACCAATGGTTGAGGCATGGAAACATTAAGCTCCCAAGGGTTAAGTGCCTTCCTAGTGCAAGTGAAAGGAATGATCCTAAATTTTGTCAATATCATAGCATAGTAGGCCATCTCATTAGAAAGATTTGGTCGCTATGGACGATTTGTGATTGAGAACAATAACGTTCATAATACCTTACATATAACAGGATAATAGGCGATCCCTAATTTTGTAGACGTCACAAGATAGTGCAGTGATTGTTGTTAGTCATGATTAGGACTGAAGAAGAAGAAGAAGTACTATAGGTTGAGATACATGAAGAGAAGGAAATGGTGGTCGAAAATGACCAAGGTGCAAGCTCAATCGTGGTTGCCACCTTAATGAAGACTGCCATCTTCAACAAGTTCTTTATCTAGCTGGGGTTCAATGAAGAGGCATGACTTGTAACACTAGCTACAGTCACTTATATTCTTAAAAGACAATATGAGGAGTGTAGTGCAACGCAACCTGTATAAAGATAGCACACTCACATGAGAACACAATACTCTTTACAAAGGCAAACATGCGTGTGAAAAATCTTAACCACAGTTGTCGACTATACTCAATGGGCATCACATGAAGAGAATATTCAGAGGCAATGCCACCTCTATAAAGATCATGTCAATGTCTACATTTAAGGCTATAAACATAGATATGAGATGACTGGTGAGGCTACCCATTGCTGTTAATAGTTTCACTAACTCAACTACAAGCACAATGGGATATGTCTATTGACTTTAAAGTTAGACCAATCTACGGCTCCACATGTTCTATGTGATCAATGCGCTCTTATCTTACCACTTGCTTTATCGGTGTATGAAGGGTCATTAAAAAGATAAATGCATATTCATTCCCGCTACAAAGAATCTCTTTAGCACAATGAGTTATATCTTGTTGAAGTTAGCTTTTGCGATAAGAATGCCAAAGAAGGATAGATGGCCATTATAGAATTCTCTGGCATATTATTACTTACTTGGGAAGAAACTTTAATAAAGTAGCAAAAGAAGAGGAAACATGGTTTTCGTGAAGGTAGAAAGAAACAAAAACAAGCTAATGAGTTTGAAAGCTTTGTTAAACCCAATGAATGGAGGGTATATTACTTATGATGGTATTTATGATGTGAAGAAGCTTTCACGTCATCTTTAGATCCAACACCAATATAAGAAACTCAACTTGGCTACCTCTCTACCCTAGATGCAAAATAAGATGAAGCCAAAGTGAGAAAGTCGAGAAATTGGATCTAGCAAAACTAAATCGTACCCACAATTAAGTTATTAAAGTAAGCACAATGTATCTTTCATATAAAAATTGAGGTTCAAATAAAAGAAGAGATTAGAAACCTACTCCGACTTAGCTTCGTCAAGCCAATTAAGCACTTGGTTGACTAATATCATGCTAGTGAGAACGAAGAATGAACACATGCATGTTTGTGTAGAATTTTGAATTTTTAATAAGGCATGCCCAGAGGATGATTTCCTACTTCTTGACACTAGTATGTTGGTAGATTACTATAGTAGAACATGAATTGTTCTCTTTTATGGACGTTTTCAGCAGGTATAACTACATTAAGATGGCGTGGAGCAACTAGTCTATTACTTGAGCCACTCCTTCAAAGAAGTGAAATCAACTACCTAACATTTGAGAAGCATTGTCTCGTGCTGATAATTACCATATAGAAGTTTCACCACTACCTCTTGGCACACCAAGTCAACCTTGTCATTAACTTTGATCCTTTAATATATTTGCTGTTGTGATCAACTTTATTGGGAAGGATTGCAAAATGGATACATCAACTATTAGGATTTGACATTATGGTCGTGCCACCTAAGGACATTAGGTCTCAAGCCTTAGCTGACCTCTTAACCCAGTTTCCAACAATCGAAGGAATTCATGCTACAAACATGATTCCAATAGAATTCCATGAAGATTGAATGATGGGATAAGTGAACGGAGAATGAAAAATGCAATTTGATGGCTCCTCTACTAGTAATGGTCAGGGAGTTGGAGTAGTATTTATATATCCAAAAGGCTAAGAGACACTTCTAACATTTAAGGCAAACTTCCATTGTATTAATATCAAGGTAGGGTACAAGGCATTTCTCTTTAGACTTATATCTGCTCAAAATGTTGGGACGTCCCACTTATGCATCCCTAATGGTTCAAATTTGATAATCAAGTAGGAAAATGATGAGTTTGCCTTCAAAGAACCAACACTTACACCTTATAGGGATGCGATGCAAGTTTATGTTGGTAAATTTAATATAGTGAGATACAGGCACACCAAATGGTTAATTAACCACTATGTAGATGCATTAGAAACATTGGCCTCCAAGTTCCCATTCAAACTGCAAAAGATACTTTGAATGTTTAAGTGATAAAATAGTCCATTCCTCACACAACTTTACAATTAGTGGATGAAGAAGAGGAAGTGTTGGCCAACTGATGGGTGCCCATCAAGGCACAACTATTAGCCTAATATAGCTTATGTGTCAGCTTTGAAAAAATTTACTTACATCAATAATGTCCTATACTTCAAAAGGTTCAGAAGGCATTCTAACACAATGTATCCATGTAAAGCAAGCTCGTCTTAATTTGGAGAAATATAGCAAAATTTAGTGTAGAGAAGAAGGGCCATCCCCATATCATTGCATTTAACATGTGGGATGTTAATCATCAACTATGTCTAAAGATGTGTCTTAGCTATAGATGAGTTGTCCAAATTTTTTTGAGCTACCAGATCAAGGTGAATGCAACTTTATGGCAAGCACCGGTGATTGGCAGTGGCCATATGTTGATTATCAGAAGAACAACACTTTACCCATAAATTGCATAGATGCTCATCGAGTTAAGCATAACTACTCCATGAGAGAACCCCTTAGGTGCATTTCCCCTCTTGAAATGGAAACTACATTAGTCAAAGCTCACTTTAGAGATAGTGGCAGGCATCAATGGGGAAGAAAGTCGTATTATCATTATTAGATTTGGGCATTATTGGCCCACCATGGATAATGGCATCTCCAGCTTTGCAAAGAAGTGCATCGCCTATCAAACATGGTTGTGCAATCTATGCTCCACATAAGCTTAACTACTTATGGCTGTTCCATACCTGGACACTCAATTTGATTGGTCTAATCCGACCACCATCGAAGGGATCTAGATATTATTGGGCAAGAGTATTTCTTTAAGTAGGTAGAGTCCTACTAAAGAAAGCTACTGAACTAGTAGTGGCAATGGTAGGGGCCAATTTCATGAAAGAGTACATCATCTACCACTTTGGAATTCAAAGCAGATCCTCTCAAACATTGATTATGTGAAGTCCATACTCTACTATCCCAAGTGAAACAGACAAGTGGATGCCACTAACAAGACTCTCTTAACGATGCTTAGTCATATGGTGCACAATGATTGCAAAGAATAGCATGATAAGATTTTGCTAGCATTATGGGCCTATTGGACTTCTGAATGAAGTCTTAAATAGGCAACACCCTTTTCCTTGGTATATGGGTTTGAAGTAATGATGCCAATAGAGATCTTGGTTTGTCCGTTTAACTAGCTCTCAATGCAAATTTAGAACCTATTACTCTATGCTTGATGGATTTAGAAGCCTTAGAACAAAGGCGAGATACTATTAAGTGCAACCTTGCCAACTACCAACAATAACTCAGAATGGCTTATGATCACTTGGTTTGAAAATGAACGTTCTAAGAAGGTGATGTTGCATAAGTCAAGGTGTCAATATAATGAACCTAAGTAGAATGGAGCTAGTATGAAATACTGACCCTGTGTGATGAGCACTGCCAAAGGAAAAAGCTACTAACTCACACCTTCTTTTAGACCATTGGGAAACATGAACGGTGATAACTATAACATAATGAAAGCTGCTAGTTTGCACTTAAAAAAAGAGTGTAAATTGAAAAGTTCAAACATAGAACAATTATATGAACACAAAAAAGGTACTTATTTTTCCTTGCAAGCTAGTATTACAATTTGAGGCTCATGCTTTTGCTTTATTCTTCAAAGAAATGTGTCATCCAAGAAGAGAAGCATGGTTTCTTTTTATCATGACCGACCTTTAGAGAAGCCAATAAAGAAGACTTAAAATTGCGCTTTTTGTGCGAAGTTACAATTTTAATAACACTGGTTAGCCCATAATAGTGCAGGTTCAAAAGCATGACTACGTTTTCAAGAGTTGGTGTTATCTCTTCCCATGTAGTGATGAGTGTATGAGTTTACCAAGAGATAATTACACACCATACTTCATTCATTATGTTTACACCATAAGTGAGTGGAACTAATGATGAAGACATAATCTCTAGCTTGTTGTAGAAGGCTCATGTACGTTGGTTTGTTAATGATGTTGTCTATTCAAATACTCTATCCAGGTGTAGGCTCCTTGAGGAATGCTAAGCATGTGCTGAAAAGAGGCAGCTCCCTTTGCTCATTCTTAAAGCATAACACTGAATCCCTGCTGATGGTGCCCCCATAATTGGTATGTGCCTTGGGCTTGATGAATTAGAAGTCACCAGCAACAAGGGGCATTACACATAGGGAAAAAGGCCTTGTCTAAGAAAGTTTCCTTAGAAATAATGTCATCCACTCACTAGTCCTAGGGATACTGGTTCTATGGCAAGTTACCATCTTGGTACACACATCTTTTTTCTTAATGATATCAACATTTTGCACTCTATCGCTCCTCATATCACTCTACTGGCTTTTGGTCTCTTTCTTTGAACTTGATCATGTTTAGTCTCCTTTTGTCTAATGGTTTCTGTGCCTCGAGTTTGATTACCATGCGTACTCCTCTACTTGATGAGTTGAGTGTTAGAGGTTTCACCACTCTTACTTTCTTTTTGTTTGGCAATTTTCCTTTGTTGAAATTGATTATTTTCATCTCTTGTGTCATCAATGCATGTAATTGTTTGCTACTTTGGTGGATGATTAAGGATGATTGAAAGTAATATTAACTATACAACAATGCTAACAAAGGGAAGAGAAAGTATTTATAAGACAAAAAAAAAAAATAAAAAAAAAGGAAAAGGAGGCATACAAGAAGTAAGATCTAATAAAGATGAAATTGATATAAAAATCCATACAAAGAGTTATATAAATATGTTGAGCTATCCATCAACTAAATTGTTAGAAGAAAAATTAGTTTTAAAAGAAAAAGAAAAAAAAATTTGAATCATGATAATGTGGTGTATATCAATAGGGATGAAACTCAAAAGAATTATTCCATCATGGTGGTATAGTATATTTTAATTTTGCTAACCAAATGAAATTCACACCATTAGGATAGGCTTGATCGTTCTTGATCATTATCGGAGAAATTAAGATGTATCAAATGAGTATGGTATAGTAACAATGTAGTAGTAGGAAAAGATTGTAAGCTTACCAGTCATTCCCTTAACATTGCTCAATAGTCTATTGTGTTGGTTGCCTCTTTGCTAATGATATACCTTCAAGAATTTCTAGGAAATATAAAAACAATAAAAGAAAAAGAAATCAAGGAAGAGGTCGTTAGTGAAAATTAGATTGACACTTGTTACGACTTATGGAAGAATAAGGATATTATGAATATAAAGAGATATAAAATAAATAAATAAATAAATAAAAGGAGTTTGACATTGTTTGCTCATGCCCAATTCATGAAATCAAGATTCATTCTCTAAGATTAGAAATCCTTATCGTTATAATTAAATTGGATAAATTATACTGAAATATCAACGTTTGAGGATAAATTCATTTGAGGTCACAACATCCTGAGTGGTTAAAAAAAAAGGTCATAACATTTAAAGAAGTCAGCTGATTGAGGTCATCATTGATATGTGTTAATATGAGAAATATTTAAAATTAAAACTCAGAAGATCCAGCATGTTGTGACACATATCAATGGTGATCTTAATTAACCTACTTCTCTAAATGTTGTGACATTTTTTCAACTACTCTAAATGCTGTGACTGATAAGTTAATTTTACTCTATTCTTTTCATAGGAATTTGAGCTTATTTTGATGAGTTTTTTTATTAAATTCCTATGAATCTGGTGCTTTTAGTGTTAAATTGTTGTTTTTTAGCTCCTTGAATCGAAAGAAGAAGGATCAAAGTGTTTTTAATTAGATTTGGAGCAAAAATAGTAGCAAAAGTGAAGAATAGAATTTTTTCACCTTGAATAATACCGATCGAAGCCAAAATGTAAAACAAAATAAGCAAAAAATGGTCTATCATGTCCTAAATTTAGCCCTCACTGTGTCCTTCAACACTTATTATGAGGAGATTGAGCCTAAACTTGAAGAAAGCTCATGTCGTGCCTCAATATCGCCCCTCAAATCTAACCCGCAATAGTTGCTCAATGAGAACCAAACTTTTGCCAAACTTGTGTTACGCCTCAAATTATCACAAAATTGAGCCATCGACATCTCAAAGTTATCCTTAGATGGAAGAATGGATAGAAACAATAGCGTTTTATCAGCTGAAGTTGAGCCTCACTTTTTATGCAACACTCGAGCACTCGAATTACTCTTTGATGAGCAATTGTTTTAGCAAACGATAGACAGGCACATAGATAAAGAATTTGCATTTTTTTATAAAGAATCTGTCACATTAGTAATAAAAATCTTCATGATTTCTATGCCATCGTCCTATAGATAAGCATGTACAACGTTGTAAGCATGTTGTACAGTGTGAATACAATAGAATATTGCTAACGTAGTATAGTGAGAGAATTTCTAGAGCGAAAGAATTCTGATTCTTCTTGCTTTAGAGAGTCTCAAAGTTTTTTCTGGGTAAAATCATTTTAACCCATTGTTTGTAATTTCTGCAAGACTCTGTACTAAATTGTAATATTATTCAATTAATTTCATATTATTGCTTCAGATTATGTTCGTAATTTCTAAATCCATGGATAAATAATCTCCTATAGCTTATCATTTGTGAATCCAAATCCTGATTCATGTGATTTCAAATATGCCTTCAATTCAATATTGACTGGTGTTTTTAATTACTAGCTTGGTTTTAATTTGTGGGTCTGACTGTATGGTGCACGAGTTAGATTCATGTTTGATTTCAACTGAATAGGCCGAGAGGTCATTCTTTTGAATAGATCTACGGTTACTAATGGATTCTATTCTAAATATCTCGAGAGAGGGTGGGTGAAGACTTTCTGTCACTTGTTTTGGAATTCATTGAGTTGGTTTTAAAAACAAAGGATTTTTAAACTTTATGGGGATTGAGGCCGATGATAGCTTGAGAAGAGATTCCAGTAGTCTTGTTTAGATCTAGAACTACTGACTTTGAGAGAGACTTTAGTTTACCTCAATGAATTCAGCGGTGTAAACACTTCAACAAACAACTCTCTCTATGAGTTTTGTCTCAAGAAATCACATGATAAGGAGTTGGTGAAGCAAATCCTAGGTTATTATCTTGCACTCAAACCGATTCCCTAATTTTTTCCAGAGAACATTTGTGAATATCATTAGCATTAGCATAGCTTCTATTTTCATTATGATTTACTAAATTTTTCTTTACCTAAGATAATAGAGGAAATGTGAGTATGATAAATGCCACCATTTTCTTGGGATTCGACTTAATTCTTTCTATACTACTTCGGTAGGGGCGCTTGCCATTATTATTGGTAGTTACTAATCGAAGTTAGACAGGACCAATCAGTTTTATAAATTTTGAAAGTTTCCACTTGGAGCTATGCTTTAAAAAGTCATTATACAACTCTAACATAACCAAGACTTGGAACACCCACCCACCAAGTAGTGACCTCAAATGAACTTACTTCTTAAACATTGTGATCTCAAATGAATTTACTCCTAAATGTTGTGACTTATGGTATTATTTACCTTAATTAAATTTTGTTGTTAGTGAAGAAAAGATTACAATTGATCGATGTCTTGAACATTTCATGCAAGGAAGTGCTACAACTTGTTGATAATTATAGTAAAAGAATGAAAGGGGATTTGTTGTTACCATCATCAAATCAAAAGAAGAAGAAGAAGAAGAAGAAGAAGAAGAAGAAAACATCAACTTCATTGATAATTGAAAACTCAAGGGAACTTGATATTTGATGCTGTGAGTTTGAAACAAGAAGATAAATTGGCTGCTATGTATTTACTTATCGTTAGTAAGAAGACACTTAAAGATAAAGATTGGAGATTTAAGATCGAAATTTGATTAAGCTAAAGTGATTCTATGGTTTATTTTTGACACATATATCTAAGATTATGTTGAAGTGGAGATTTGGGAAAAAATTTAATAAAGATTCCACCCATTGTTGGAGATAACAAATAGAAAAGGCGTTTGAAGTGAAAAAAAAAAAAAGACGAAGATTCACAACAAGATTTTCATTTAAAGAAAAAGAAAGAAAAGGCAAAAAGGTGGGCCCAAATGAACTTGATATTTCAAGCTTGGAATGTCAATTTTAAAAGGACATAGCTTTTCACATTTGTGGAGTTATGAAACCCATAATATGTCAAAAAATATCGATTTGAGTTGGCTATAGCTTATAATAAACTGCTATGTCGTTTGTCAAATCTTATGGAGTTAAAGATGCTCAGTTTCATGGAGTATCGAGTCCCTAACGTTTATTCACCATCAAGAAAAGTTGTTTTACATTTTTCTTACCTACTCTTAGCTGTTTTACTATTACTGAAATAGCTAAATTATACCTACTAAATTAATTGATTTATATATATATTTGATTGATGATTTTGTGATTTAAATTGTTATAATTAAGTTATTATAATTTGATTTGATGATATGATAAATTATTAATATAATAATATCTTATAATTGAATTATATATGTGTTGGTAAAGTAAGAGATTGTAGTAATATATATGGAATTGTATTGAAAAGAATATGATATGTTTTATTTTGTAATAATCGGGAGACCTCTGTGCTGCAAAATTTTTAGAAAAAGCCCCAAAGTCCATCTTTTTTGCAAATCAAACTCAAGCCCACATACGCAACCAAAGCCCAAGCCTATGCATCTTCTATAAGCTTCTCAACACGCCCAAAAGTAGAAGATGCAACAAAAATATCAGTCCAAAACAGACCCCAAAACTGTCGTCTCTTTCTCTCTTCATCTTCTTCATCCTTTTAAATATAAACCCTAAATTACACTTCAAAATCTCTTCTAAATCTTATCTCACTAGTTTTTAAACAAAGAACTAATAAAAGGAACAAGCAAGTGCAAGGATTTAAGTTAAGAAAGAAGCAAGAGAGGCTTAATTGGTCCTAGTAGCCATAAAAGTAAGTAAAGTGATCTCTTGCAAATTATGTTTAATTATAGTTTCTAGTTGATGTTAATTGTTGAATAGAAGTAGAACTTTAGTGTTTTAGATAAGTTTGTGGTTTAATAACATGTAAATTAGAATAAGTATGCAAATAAACACATGTACCTTAGGTGTTTGAAGATATGAACTTTGAGTTTATGATGATTTGATATGTGTGTTGATGTTGATAGTGATAAATAAGTAGAACTTGAATGATTGAGTGATAATAGAGTTCTTAAAGCATGAATGAATAGATTTATGTTTTAGGTTAGGATTATTGTGCATATACATGTGAAATGAGCATATAGGTGCAAGAGAACTTGATAGTGTTTGTTATTGTGATTATAGGTTAGTTTTGATATGTTTTTATAAACAAGCAAGGTCTTAGTAAAGAGACCAATACCCTGCTCATAACGGGCGTATCCAAGGCCGTTATCTCCTTGAAAGTATGTTTTCTTAATGGTCACAATCATTATGAGGCTTATGATCTTCTCAGTTCATTTTTAAAACATGAAATAGCCTTGATCATGGCCGTTACGAGGGCCGTTATCTCCACTGTGTGATATTTAAAGCTTGATCACAGTCGTTACCAAGTTAGTGATCTCCTCTAACCTCTTTTTCTTAAAGGGTACAACTTAGATAATGGCCATTACAAAGGCTGTTATCCCTTCGAATGATTTTTTGACAAATTTAAACAAAGTTATTACGGCCGTATTCATCATGATGGCCTACATCACTTTCATTATAGGGGGGTGATCTCCTAATATAGGCGTAACAAGATAGTGAGATACACCACGGCCCAAGATCACGGCCGTGATGGTGCTCATGATAGACATCATAGCCTTTGTTACGGGTGTGATAAATCCTCTGATACTGTTCATATAAAAAAATAAAATAATAATAGATTAATGAATGATGAAATGAGATATATAAGTATGACACATGTGTGAATATGAAGTTATGATGGTTTGATATTTTATTTGAGTTTGTGGAAGGCGAAATGATTTAATGTTCTATTATAAATTAATGATATTTTATATGAAATGGTTCTTTGACAGATTCTCGTATTCGGTCGAGTTTGAATACCGGTCATTTACCCGATAGTTCTTATTATCCAGGTATGTAGTAACTTGTTTGTTGAGTGCTAGGTTAGACATTATTAAATCAAATTTAATTAAAGATGGGCTTAAAAATTTGTATGAATTGTTTATGCATTTACTGTTGAATCTGGTCCGGGGAATGCAACCCTGTTAACAAGATTGACATGGTAGATTAGGCGCTTAGGCCACCCCTATCATGATGCAATAACTTTCACAAATAGCTCAATAGGTAATTGATAGGAGAAACAGTATTGGTGTAACATTTGCTTATTTTTAAGAAGAAATAATATGATTTGGTTCACGTTTACGGGCATGGTTGAACTAAGTGATACTATGGATTAAGTTAAAGTAAAGTTAAGTAAGGGTTGTGAATCCTAGATGAAATTATTAATTGTAAAGTTATGTAAGAGATATAAGTATTCGGACTGCTTATATTAACTCGCTGAGCAACTGCTATTACTCAGGACCCCTAGATTCCAATGTATTAAAATCGAAGTTTGAATACTCCCGTGTTAAAATGTGTTACTTAAATAAAGATAAATAATTCCATTATTTCTTGCATTGCATTAATCAGGATTGTGTGCTATATGGTATTTGTTTGTGTTGCTGTATACTGGGTCCTTGGCTCACTTTTTCCTTATAGGTATCAATGATGATGAATACTATGACGATATGAGTTGTGGTACTAATTGGGAAGCATTCTTGGATGAATGGGATGACTAGGTTGATGGACTATTCCATTTTCTTTTCTTAGAAAGAGAAAAAGCAACACCTTGTTTTGAAATGTAATAGTATAGACTGAGGCTATCTCCAAGCCTATATTTTGTAATATTAGGTACCTAAGTTTTCTAGCATGTATATTTAAGTTTGGTTTTGTAATCTTTAAAGTACCATGTTTGTTAGTACTACCATATGTGTTTATATAAAGTTATCTACTCTTAATTGAGTAGTTTTTGTAAAGCTTGCATCTTAACAAGTTGAGCAAGCAATTTCTATAAAACTCTTTCTTTTTCGGACAACCTTACGTATAATATTTCTGTATATTATACGTGGTTAGGGACTTGACATGTGAGGTTTTTAGTTATACACATGTTGGGTCTTTACAATTATGATGATGCCCAGTAAACAAGTGTGGAGTTATATATTCCCAATATGAATATTAGATGATTTCATGGGGACAATATCACTTAGAGAAGCTTAACATGATGTGTGTAATTGGAGTGGTGCTATAAGTTTGTGCATTATGATACAACTACATGCAATGTAGAAAGTTATAGCATTGACACTCAGCTTCTACTCTGATTTATCAACGAAAGCTTAAGTCTTCATTTCTGTGAAAGCACTGCAGTAAAACTACCATTTCACGATTTGCATTGAGTATTGGCTTTATTATGTATAAATGCAGCTAATATCCAAAATACTTAAATTTTGTTTAAAGAATTTTGGTCAGAGGGAAAAATGTAAATGGGCTTAGAATTACATATAAATATTATTATTTATTTGGACTAATCTTGTGTGCTAGGTAACAAGATTATTGGATAGCCCTATCTGTATCCAACCTTAGTTAGATAAGTTCATATCATAGGAGGATGATCATTGGCTTTAGCCAATGGAGAGTTCATTCATGATAAGCATGGTATGAATCTTGCTCTATCTCATTCCTCAATCACTTAGATGGTTTGATAATTGTCATCCACATTAAAATACCAATAAAAATCCAGTAACATCTCTTTATTTTCAACTTTTGGTGAAAGAAGATAAATAACATTTGGTTTCAAGGATCAAATAGGCATATCATGTGACCTTCAATTTGATTGATTAAGAATCGTAAGATTGATGTGTGAAGTCTATTCAAGTTTCTTTTCTTGTCAGTTGTGCATGCGAGATATTGAGATTATCTGTTATTTTCTTTAAACTGTCCCATTGCCAATTGTTATTTTCTCATTAATACTCTAAAGTCACATGCAAGACATGGAATCTATGTGACACGCATGTGACTATCCCAAGAAGAACCTTACATCTATGTAGTTATATTTGATGATAATAGTACTAGTGTGAAAACCTTCTTTTTAACCTACGTGGGCAATCGGCACGCGACTCCTAGCAAACGCCATCGCATTTCTTTTTTCACCCTTTGGCAATTCTTGTTCGGCCTTGGATTATGACAACAAAAATAAAGTCTTTGTTCTATCCTCTTGGGTTTTGGTAGCCATGCTAATACAATCTGTCTTGACCATCCTCCGTCCATATAGAAGGCTGCAAAAAATTTGAATGGTCAAGTGGTGTGACCTTCATTTCCATGGAAATTCATTTTTCTGAGATTATTTATGTTGATGCTATCCTTGGTCTACTTCGCCACAGAAGCTGGATAATAGGTATGTAGTAATTGATACCGTCGCTTTCAAGAATTCTCATGAATGCTTGTAATTATGTTAAATAAATAAATAAAAAATTTCTTGGGGTGGAAGTTAGAAGATATGCACACCTAATAGTTGCCAAGAATTGGAATGTTTCATAGATAAAATCGGATTAAATGCCTACTTAGATAAGTTGAGTCATACATGTATCGCTTACGTGATATGTGTGATAAAATTGATACATCTCATGTGTTTGGAGCATGACTTACAATTTTACCTTTTGCTTTTGTTTTTTTTTTTTTTTTTTTCTGTTTATTTGGGCAAGTCTCCATCTAAAATGCTTTTCTCCAAAAGAAAATGTTTCCCTTAATTTTTGGTTGGGCTATTCATATTGAATGGTTAGAATCTTGGCATGAAGGAAGACTAATGAAAAGACGTGATTCCGGACTCGACACATGGACAAATCTCTTTTTCATAGCTTCCACATATTCCTCCTATATAGCTAGATCTCGAGTCATCTTCCACGCATAAACTGATGATGCCTCTGCAATGCCTCTCCTTGAAGTTGTATAACTACCATCTTGACATTTAATTGAAATTGAGTATCATCCACATCGGTAAATTGTTCAGCTGGATGTAACCATGTACTCAAAATCTCCACCATCAAAGATAGGAAATTCAAGTTTTAGGTTCCACGAAGAAATCAAGTGATGGTTCCACATTGGATTCGTATTAAAATCTGCCATTGTCTAATCTCCAGAATGAACTCCTTTTGGTCACTTCACTATTTAAGCTTGCGAGCGTGGATCTAATCTTCACTCATCAAATTGCCAATTTCGTAACGATTCTTGCATCTCATTACCATTGGGAATCAAGTTGCCCATTGATTCCACTAATGTTATGTATGATACGTAGAAATAAATTCATCATTTTGAGTTTCATTCTATTTTTTATGTTTGGATGCATTTTTAAAAGTTAAAATTGTGATTCTTTCGAATATAATCAACAATTCTAACTTTAAAAGGAAATTCGATTTTGTCTTCTTAAAGCTAGAATTGCAATTCTAATCCAACCTCATTAATTAATTGAATTCCTCTTTTACCCTATCATGTATTTATAATTTAAATTTTTTTTCGGTGGATATTTAAATTTATTACTAAGAACATTTCAAACAAATAAACTTTATAGTCGTTCTATTCCATTCTATGTATACTTCTAAATACAGAAATAGATTACATGAATAGATTTATCATTCCAAAACTTATTTCATTCCATTATAATTCATATTATTCCAAACGGTTCCCTCGTATACCAAACCAAACGTGAGGCATTTGAGAGCTCCATATGGATGTAATGTTATTTTCCATTGCCAGAGTTTGATGTGCTTTGATGCCAAAATGATTGTGCTAGAATTAGGATCGAATGTATCAGTAATATGAGAACATATTATTCTAAACTGATGCTTCTATTTACATATTGTTATTGTCTGAATAAAATGAACTCATTACTTGGTAAACGATATGGCAATGGCAGAAACCAACGGGATGCTATATGATTTTAACAAGCGGACATTATCTCCTATGATTTCACCCAATCTTCTCCGTACTGGTGTCATCCGAGGGCCATATCACCGTCTCCATCAGGCGTTCACGCATCAACTCTAAGTTCTCATCGGATATTTCCTGGTAAATTTCAGCATGATTACATTTCTGCATCAAAGTGACAAGGAACTGCTGATTATTTTGTACTCTCACTATGTGCATATACATACATATATATATTTATATTTATTATATAAACGAAGAAGCAGTTGAAATAAAATGAGTACCACAAACCTTGACCCATTTTCCGTATAGGTGAAGACGAGTTACCATCACTCTTTCAGCAAGATCATGCTTCTCCTGCAAGCATATATATAATGTTGGAAATTAGTGAAGAAGAGCGCAACAAATTGTGTATATATATATATATATATAGCAATTGGCATGAGATAGGTGGCATCATAAAGACAAACTAACCTTAATAAATGATATCAGCAAGGAATAATGTTTCAGGTTTAAAAACCTACCTTTGCCAAGGTCCTGATGAATCGTTTTCCATGCCCTGGCTTGTTTGACACCACAAAACTGCCCAAGATGAAATTAAAGCAACAATTAATTCAACTCCCAGAACAGCTGCTGCCCAGAGAGGCATATTCGGACACTAGACAGACAAACCAAACATGATATATACACACACACGCACACTGCATGCATCAGAGGTCATATTTAATAACTAAATTTTAAAATGCAGTTGCTTCATAAAACGATTTTTAGAAAGGGGTTTGAAATCGTTTTGAATCCAATTGCTTTAAGAAGGTGGGGAGGAAGGAAAAAAGAAAAAAATTTCGAATTTACATTAAAGAGAAACCATTTTGCTTGATATATAGATAACTGGAACGAGTTAAATGAACAGCTTGTGCTATTTTTATAATAAAGTATGTTTGGATGCAGAAAATCAATTCAAGTTCAATAAAAGAAAGATATATCAAAATTTAACTACAAAATGAATGTTTAAATGAGAAAAAAAAATGATAAGTGCAGTTTGAACCTTAGTCCATAAATACCATTTTTAAGTGGTTTGATTTAGCTTCCTAATTCATTTTGAAGTAATTCAGTTTAATTAGCAAGGTGGTAGGAACTGAAATCTGTCTACACTATGGTATCCCCATTAACTGGTAGAATAAAAATAGATTTGGAGACATCCATGGCATGGATTTTAGGCAACCGAATTATTTCTAACAATTTTTGTTATTGTTGAATGGAAGGTGTTTATATAAATAGGTGCACTTAGAACTTACTAATCCACTTAATCATTATATATATATATATTTAAAGCTTCTCATTGAAAAAAGATATAGAAATTTGAATTTAATAAGAATCATATTCATAAATTCCAAGAAGAAGGAACTTCAGTAACGAAAGATGTGATGATGCAACTTACTCATAAAACCACCTATACTGCGTTGGATTCATTTCATATAGCTGGGTAAGAACGGTCCTAACAGCTTTGTAAGTAAAATAGTTGAGAATTTGCTGCATAAAAGAAAACACAACAATTTATATCAATCCCACCACATTATTACGAATTTTATCCAATAATGCACAATTGTTAATTCGGCTAGGTTGGGGAAAAGAAATCCAGAGGCAGTACAAATTTGATGGTTTGTTTTACAAAAGATCAAAAGCTTCATTATAAAAATTGGAGTGCAACACATATATACTGTTGCTTGATACCAACACAAATCACAACTTGAAGATAAGAATTAGCAAATTATAAAAAAATTCGCATGCATAAGATGCGATTTAACAAAGAATTACGGTTAAAAAATTACATCTCAAAAAGCAATTCACCTTGTTATAATTTTCTTGGAATAATGAAAATGTGATTTTTCACTAAATAATGAATGCGGTGAAATGGTAATTAATTTCACAAATATCATATTTGGGTAATTAATTTCTCTAAATGCTCTAAATTAGGGGTGACTAGGTAACCTTATCATACATGATACTTATTTGTACCCAACTCGATCACGTAGGATCCGGATAGGTATTAAAGACCACAGGATAAAGTACAAGTATAAATTTTCTAGAATATGCTCTTATAGGATAATGTAAGAGCATAAAGTTTTTATATCCTATTTCCTTCTTGGAACCTATACTCTAATACACATCAAGTAACCATGTTGTACATGGTACCTACTCATACCTTAATCAATTGGGTAGGACCTAGATGAGCATTAAGGGGCATAAGATAAGATACATATTAAAATTTCTAGAATTTACTTTTATAAGGTAAGGTAAAACTATATATTCTTTATACCCCATACCTTTCTAAGAACCTATACTCTAATATATGAAGAGTATAAGTATAGATTCTAAGGTATTATGAATTCATCCCATCCTATTAAAAACTATCAAATAAAATAGATGGATAACAAATAATATACAATAATAATTTTTTTTTAAAAAATTTGTGAGTACTTTTATTTAAGCTTATCATTTATAAACTATTTTCTATAAATTTTTATTTTGAAAAAACTTATTTAGTTTGGAAGAGCTGGTTATTATTAATTTATTTGAAGAAATTTTCTTGTATGTGCTTAAACTTCTAAATTATATAGAAGTGTTATTTATTTTTTGAGGTTAATTAATACAAATTATTTACAAGGTTTTTAATTTTAGAATTTGCTAGAGGTTATACAATTTTGTTTGATATCATATAAATATCCGACAAGTGTTTGTTACATGTTTCAACTTCTAAACATAAACAAATACTTTACATTGTAGAATTTATGATTTAAAAAAAATTACTTTCCACTAGTTGTTCGTTGTAAATATATGAATATAAAGTAATTTTATATATAACATAACTTTGCACGTACTACTATAAATTTGAAATTTAAGAAAAAAAGTCCGAAAGTTGCTATTTATTTTAGTCACGAGGCTAGGAAAAGGAATCATTTCTAAATTACCATCACCCATAACATTTGTGCTTAATAAGCTAACCATATAGATTGTTTAAATTATATCTATTATCTATTATTATTTAGTGAATTTTTTAATTATTTGTGTGGAAAAATGGAATCCTATAACATAACAAATAGTCACTTTATGCCCCAAAACTTTACTCTACTCTCTCTCTCTCCCTCCTCCCTTCACCTCTTCATAATCATAATTGCTTCTTCTCCTTTTAGGGTCCTCTCTTCATCATCATAATTGCTTCTACTCCTTTTAGGGTACACCATTTATATAACTATTCTTAATAATTTCATTTGAAATTTCATAAGGTCTCAGTATTTGGGAATAAGTTCATTTGAAGTTTTAATATAAACGGTCCTATCATTTAAAGAAGTGGGTCAATTAAATATTTTTTCTATTGACAGGTGTTAACAAAGCCACTTCTTTAAATGCTGAAATTTTTTTTGAATCACTTAAAATGTCGAAAACTTAAATAAAATTACCATCAAATGTTGCAACCACCTGATGGAATTTACTCAATTTCTATTTGGTATTCTTTTCTTTTATACAAACATCGTAATGACTCCTCTACTCATAAAAATTCAATCGTAAGACTACGAACTCTTTCTAAGAACTTTAATATTATAGCAATGGATAGTTCCTGGCAATGGTTAATTATATAAAGGTGTAGCTTCACTGTTTGAAACTTCCAAGCATATTCAAGATGACATGAATAATTTGTGGCACCTTAAAAGCTTCTAAAGCAGCAAGATTATAATTATAATTAAATAAACATCTACACACGTTGATACTTGGAAGAGAAACAATAATTATAGTTTAAATAATTAAGAGAAATGTGTAATACCGTTTTAACATCCTCAAAACTATCCTCGTACTGGCCGGCCAACTCATTAACGACCCGTAACCCAAGACCCTTCGGTGGCTTCCGCCATCGTCTGCCACGACCACTACCAACAGCCTGCAGTGCCCTCACCTCTAGCCGCCAGTCGTGCCATGAATCCACAAAAGAACTTCTTAACTCCACCGACCGCCACCTTGAGAGCTGTCCTTTCCTTAGCCAATTATTAATATTGTTACCATTATTCTTGTATGATGGCACTAGATCCCCCACTCCTTTCCTTATTACACTATTTGGCAATGAATCTAGACGCAAACACGGAGAGGTATGGGAATCCACAACCGGTGATCCTCCGATAGGTAAAGCCCCTACCATCTTCTTTCACTATAAGTAAGGTTGTTGGATTTTATTAGTAAAATAATTATGGAGAAAGAAAGAATATTCAATAGATTTTAAAAAGCGGACTAGGGTTGCTATGGAATAGTCAAAGATTCATAGAAGTTAAAAATGGAGATTCAATGTACGGGGTGAAGGAAGAAGAAGGCGTAGGGTATGTTGTGGTGGGTATGTGTTTGTTAACCAGACGATATTTATGAGGTCCAAAAATTTTTCCACTAAATTAAAAAAAAAAAAAAAAAAAAAGACATAGACTTTAAAGTCGAAAGTATTCATCCTTCTAATAGGATGTACGGAACATTTTAATTAATTTAATTATTAAAATAAATATAATAATTAAAATATTAATTATAATCAAATGTTATATAAATTATTAGATAATAACAAGTTAATCCTATTAAAATTAATAATAAAAGCATGGACTTATCACACTTTTATGGGCTTCCCAATTGGACGGTTTCTTTAAATGATAGGCGTTTTCCAGCCACGTGGTAGAACTTTTCTTCAGCCGACGATTACATAAACGTGTTAAATTGGTCAAATAAAGTTGGGACGTTGGTTTTGAATTGTCAGATTACGGGTCAATTCATTAAACGCTAGGGCCGTTCCATCCGTCATGATTTAATTAAATAAAATTATTTAATTTATAATTTTATAGATATCAACTGTTTATGATTGGAAAAAAAGAAAAAAAAGAAAAAACCTTTCCACAATTATCTTATCTTGTCTATGCATGCTAGTTAGGAAAAACAAAAAATATACATGATTGTAAAAAACTGCGTCCTCTTGTAGCCTCGTGGCATATTTGTATATCTATTTTTATATTTTCAAATTTTTTAAAAAATTTGATAGTAGCTTCTAAAAAGAAAAAAATAAATAATTAATAATTATTTACAATTTGTATATTATACTTGATGTATAATACTCACTAAAGCTTTTCGGAAAGAGAGTGTGTGTATAAAATTATAATAACATCCTTAAAGTTTTTATATTTTACATTTGGTAGATATTACAACAGTTGGTGGATTTTATAATCCTTAGGGACAAAAGATGAAATTTATAAATAAATTATTTTTTTGCACTATAGACACTAAAAGAGGTCTTTTAGCTTTAATAATGTAGATATCATGAATGAAATGGTGAATAATATATATTTTATATTTCTATTTATTTAATATTACGATCGTTTTAAAATATATAAAAAATATCCTTCCTTCTTTAATACTATTGATAATCACTACTACATAAATATGTAATCACCCAACAGTATAATTAGGGTATAGTTTTTATAATAGTTTAATTTTTCAATACGATCTTTTATGAATTATTTCATGATTACAAAAGTAAAAATAAAAATAAAAATTCTTTCTTATAATTCTAGAGGAATAAATTCCTATTGACGCCTAAAAACAACAAGACCAACCTCGCGTACTTAAAAAATATAAGTCACGTCTTTAAGGTTACTTTCCGTGCACTAGAGCCATGTGCTTGAGAGGTAATTGAGAACAATTTGATGAAAATTCCAGATATGACTTCAATGGTCTAATTACTTAGACGAATGGAATTGCCGGCGTCTACGACATTCTCTGATGAGTAACTATAACTCGAGGCAGCAAGTATATTCATTGTTTACGTTTATCAGAATCTCTTTACTGTAGTATAAAACTATTCTATTGTTGGCGCTAAGTTGGTAATATAATTGATAAACGTGTAAAATAACATATTTATCTCTACGTAATTCATGTGAATATTGACATTTCAATGAGTTTCTAAAGCACAATCGGCTGAAAAAGTATGAATTGGTCATTTTCGAGTTCAATTGCACAAATACGGAAAAAGTGGATCATTAATTGAGCTTGTCATGAAAGAATATATGAATTACGCAGTTTTTTTGCATTTAGTTGCTTGAGATTGTTTTTATTTTTTGGCATGGGGATGTTGTTGCCTTAGTTGTACTTTAAGAATGATTTTATGTTATGTAAGTGTTTCATAGCAGCAGCAGCTGGATAAAAGGGGCAAACTTGTAGAGTTCTAAACAACTGCTAATTTGTCTATGTATTGTAGCAAATTGAATGCATCAAGTGCATCAACAAAAGCGGAGTGAACTAGGACAGAATTGAGTAGTTGAATGTTCACTTGCAAACTCCATGCGTAGTAGCTGATATGTCAAAATCCCAAGCATACACTTAATAGCAGAACGAATGCATTAAGGCAGTGATGAGCGTCAAGTGAACTGACTTAGTAGTAACCAAGCACATTGATAAAGATCAAGCAGCGACTCCTCAAGATTCAACTAAGTCCCGAGATCTATTTCAAAATATTGGAGGCCCAATGACCAGAGCACGATCCAAGCGAGTGAATGAAGCTTTACAATGATTAATTATGGGGATCCAAGAGAAGAAGGCTTATCGACAAGACTCTAATACAAGTGACAAGTTCATCACTTTGCTAAATGCGAACTTTGGAAGCCAACGCCGCCAGATTACATTGGAGAACGACCGGTCTTCTTCCTAGACCTATACACCTCCTCCAATACTGGCAATTCATAGGAGTATGCTATCGGTGTTCGTGTTGCTCAGAAACATACAAAATGCATTTTATTAAAGCTGTTGACTACATCACCAACGTTTATGTTCAAGGCCGCCGGCGTAAGACTTTACACCGCTAGCTTTTGGCCGGCGTATGATGTTTCGATGAGATTTTTCGGATTTCTTTTATTTTCCGTATTTTATTTGTTTTCAAGGCTATTTTTAAAAGTCTATATGAACCCTATGATGGATGGATTGAATAGACATGATTGATAATAGAAATTGAGAGTTTTCTTTCTCTTAGTTCTTGACAAAGAGCTTGAATATGATTTCTTCATAATCGCTTGAGGATATCTCATAGATAACTTAGGTTCCAATCGATGAGTTTGATTGGGGTTTAGGTTCCGTTTGTGATAACGCCGGTTCTAATTAATAGGTTCGATTAGGGTCGCGTTCTTGATTACTTATTCAGGAGATCCTTAAGGTTAAATCTAGCGTTCTTGTTGAAGGGTCTTAGGTTCCTATACCTAGGGTTCTCATCACACATGGAGCATCCCCATCTCATTTTGGAGCACTCAATGACTTGATCTACAGCAGGTTAAAGATCCACTAGAGTGCACAAAGCCTGAGCGAGCCAAACAGATGCAGCAAACCTGAGCTCGACACTGATCAGCTTTTAACGAGTTACACAATTGAATTGAGTTGCTGCTGATACAGACTGGAACACATCAAATGTCGATCGGCTCTCCAACGCCAATCTGATTTGAGTTGGCAGATCAAGCTGTTGTAACAGACAGACACAAGAACTTAGAACTTAATCCAGAGTAGTAGCAGCAGTGAGCAACACAACATCAAACTCGAGCGACATTAAGCACCGAGCTGTTCTTTGAGCTAATGAAGTCTGAGCGTCCCTGTGCCGACCTCACCTGCAGCAATGCTGAGTTGACTCGAAACACCATTGCCGAACAGATTGAGTAGCAGTTGCTGATAGGTACCGACTTGAGCTCGAATGGAGCATGCAGATCGGTCACTTCTGAGCTCCTCACGACTGAGCCTAACTTACACTAAGATGTCCTACTGAGCACCCAACGAGTTGCAACACGAACCAAGCTTCCAATGCAGATTAGCTCCTATGCCGACTAGTTCACATGCCAAGCGCTTTAGCTCTGCAATGCTACCGAGCGCTAGCAATGAATACCCGAGCACTAGCAGGAGCAGCCAATACGCAAACACTAACACAGTAGTAGACCAGAACGCAACAGATTAGTTGAATAGAGCTTCCCTAAGACACCATCGTACCAGTAGAAAGACTGAAAACAATGACCGAGCAGACAGTAACAACCCATGCAAGTAGTCCACAAACATACACCGATCAACTCCTTACCGACAAGATTCGATTAGAACGCCACCGACCTGATAAAGCAGCTCCGAGCTATTCTATTAGAGCAACCAACCAACATCCAAAGCAGCAACAAGGAGCTCTAGCACGAGCCAAACCACTTCAACTAACCTGATTCACAAGCATTGAGCAGTAGTATGTAGCAAAGACTCGAGTTCAAGCACCAACCAGCACTTGACCTGAGCTTACAACAGAATTCTCATAAGCAGACTGAGCTCCTGAAGACAGATTGACCACTCTCGACAACAACTCAAGCTTATCTTATTTCTCTTTTCTTTTTTGAGCTCAATTACTAAAAGCTCACTTTTGCTCTTGGAATGTTTCCTCTGTACTTTTCTTGCAGATTTTAGGGTTTCACTTCACTAAGAATAAAGAATATGCCCACCCTATAACTATCATCACTCATACATGTCACATCACCATACAGTTAACTCCCATATCATCGTATCCCCGTATAACTTCCATACTTTTTGTACGTTTTACATGCCCTAAATATATATATATATATATATATATATCTTTTCATCTTCATTTTTGGAGGTTGGTCACTTCTTCCATTCTATCATTCACTTACATGGTTGTCTATCATCCCATTCACCTCACGCCACCTCATTTACTGATCTCGACATCATCGCATTGACCTCGTCCTCACTTCACCTCACCATTTGGCACAGTTATTATGAATATTCTCAGTGGAGTGGATCCATAATCATATTAGGAAGACATTCTTTATATTTCAAGGGTACTCTATCCATTTTCTATTGTTATGGATTATGCTTAGAATATTTCCATTAATGAAATTCCACTTTTCAATATGAGCTAGGATTACTTAGTGGGGTTATGTGATGATTTATGGATTTTCTAAGTAGTTGATTAATAATTTATGATGGGTCTTATTGACTTGGAAGTTTGATTATTTCTAGTTCAATATTTGCTAGGTCAAAAATTTTGTCTACGAACTTCTTGTAAATTAGAGCTTAATATACTCAAGAGGGATTCAAGAGTTCGATTGAAATAGAAAATACAATTTCAAAACTAACATGGACATGTGTTGTTTCGGCTTAAGTTGTAGAACTCACGTTCTTAATGCTGTTGAAATTATGGTTTATTGACACGGACACGTATTGAACTATAAGTTTAATTAGAATAATTTGGCTTACTAGATGAGTGTGTTATTTAACTGATGATTATAAATGGGTTACTTGAAAGGGATATCCATATTATTGTTAGAATCTTACAACTCGAAAGGGAAGCAAATTCTTGTGAGTTTAATCAAAATCCAAATGAAGAAACCCGATTATAATTACAAAGCAAGGAATGGAAATTCTAACCAAATGCCATTAAATATCCCACACCTATTTTATTGAAGGTGTTTCACATAGTAATTTAGTATTAGTATAGTTTTTAGTGTTAAAATAGTTGTAATTTGTAGTGGTAGAAGAGCTTAATTAGTTAAAATCTCAACCTCTAATTCGATTGCCTAGCTTAGAGTAAAATCACTATAATCTAGTACTTAGTCAATTAGCTCAATGTGGATTCGATCTGGTACTTACTAGTTTTATTACTGCATACGCACTCGGTACATTGGCCGTAGTTTTATGCTATGAAAATAGTCTTTCAACAAAAGCGTGCCAATAATAAAAGCACCAATACACTTGATTTAGTCAAAACTACTGGCATAACCACCACCATTACAACCAAATCCTTCATTCCACCATTGCCACAAATGTCATTGTATTACTATCACTATGATGACCTCCATTATTGTCATATAAGAAATTCCACTACCACTACTATTGCCATTTCAATACAACAATCATCATTCCACCATCTAACCATTAAACTACCTTCTCAGTTGCTGCTAACACCACCATTAAACTACTATTGCCTTAGTTTATGATTTAGCAGAGGTGATGATGATGATTGATCATGGTGGTGGTCTCTATGTTTAGTTTGTATTAATGGTGGCAAGTATTGGTATGATGGTGGCAGTGTCAATAAAAATAACGGTAAACCATAAAACGGTTAGTATGATGATAGTTTATTAGTGTAGTGGTAGTAATGGTGCAAGAGGTAGTTAAGGCAATGGTAATAGTGAGTGTTGCAAGTGGAAAATTATTGATAATGAATCCAAAGGCCTGCAACCAAAAGAAATGATTAGTGGTGAGTAGGGGATGATTTAGGATAGCTGCTCTAATCTCAAGTTAGTAGTGGGTCCTTAGGAGAAATAATGGATAAATGTAAAGATGGTGTGAGTGATCTTACATATCTTGAAAGATTCGAATCAAGCTCCTTCACCAAGTGGCTTCGAGTATTATTTACAAGTAATGGTCATATTAGAATAAGGCCATAGAACATTCCCTATCCACTTGTTGCATTCCTAGGCAGAGGGAAATTAAGAGGGTGGGGACCCCTTCATTGGTAGCTTACCTAGACATGAGGTAGTGGTAGTAATCATTTGAGGAGAGTGGCTAAATAGGTGTAGTGTTATGACTTTGGAGCACTCTTCAAGAGGTTTTAGGCACCTCCTTGTAGAAATGACAAGCAAGGATAATGTTAATTCCCCTAAGAAGATATGGAGCTAAGGATGCCTAGAGTACTTTGTGAAGATACAACGAACCAAAGAGATGTTCTTGTTAGTGAAGTAGTCTGGTTGAAAAGAATCTTGGTCTAGACCTTCGAGAGGTCGGGGGAGGTCGACCTCTAAGTTGATGAATGGTTGAGCAAACTTGTGGGCCAAGATAACTAAGGTGCTTGATGGGCTCCAATAGCCGTGGTTTTAGGTTGTCTTGATAGTGATAGACCTATTGGGTCATGATCAAATAAAACCTATCAATAGTGAAGTTGTGATAAATAAAAAAAAAAAAACAATAATTAAACTCATAATAGAAAATAATAACAAAAAAGAGATGGAAAAAACAATTTACTTATATTCAATAGTAATAAAATGCAATAATTTTTCTAAGAAATTGAGAACTCTTCTTCTTTTCTTACTTAAAATATAATAAATAACATACTGTATTTTTCACCCACTAATCTCTTTGTCAAGAAACCTCAAAATAACTATTTATAAACTAGGATAGAGACTAGGGTAACAAAAATACCTTAAATAGGATAAACAAGAGAAGTACACAACCTTGAACATGGGTGCGTCCTAATCCATGTATGTCATGACAGAGCATGAATTTTATTTATTCTCCTATAAATTGATAATTTCACCAAATAATCAATTTTAGCACTTAAATTACTTACAATTACTCTTTTTTTAAGGCTTTATCTTATGGCATATAATTGATTACATTCTTCAATAATCTTCAATAGCTCTATAATCTTCTAAATTTGACAATTATCTTTAGTTCTTCGACACCTTTCCTTAAATTCTTGAAATGAAAAATTAGTATCTGATTAAGTAATAAAAGTTGACAAAGTCCTTTAAAATCACCACCACTACCACCAAACCAATTTAAGACTCCTATCCGATAACCTGCCATTACTATTGCCTTAACTATCTCTAGCACTATTATTATCGCAACATCGGTAAACTATCATCATTGCTGACCATTTTATGGTTGCATTATTATATTTTATGATGTTGCTACCGTCATGCCATTACTCATCACAATTGCTACCAACCTACACTTTATTAGAACTACCACCATGATTACTACCATCATCACCTCCGTTAACATCATAAACCAACAATTATTCACTGTTGTCTTATAACAAATGGTAGATGGATAAGCTGTTGGGTTCTACACCATGCATGAATCAAAGACATTGTAAGCATATTTTCCTAAGATATTTGCTAATTCTATCATTCAAGGGAATTACTTATACCTAGTATATAGAAGAAGGAAAAAATTTGTCATCGCATTTTCAAGCTACCGAAACATTATGATGGATAAAAGTTAGATCATCCCTTACAACCATGGTTAAATTTGAAGCATGACTATCATAGATGGATGTTGAAGTTTGTGCAAGTGTCAAGAGTGTAAAATATATGCACATACATTCATAAAGGCCTTGATAGGATTGTCTCTTAAGGTTTGTATAGGTAATCATAATGGTGAAAACCAATAGTTTAGAGGCTATTGAGGTTTCCAATGAACGAAAATATCCAACTATAACAAGATTGTAAATACATTGCAAAATGTGCATAAAATTACATTTAGAGGTGGTGGCATTGTGGACTCAATTTTGGCTAGTAACTCTTCCTTATGAACAATGCTTATAGAATTGTTTCATATTAATGTGATAGACCTTAGAGCAAGATGATATTTGTATAAAAAATTCCTAAAATATTTCGTATAGGAAAATTCAAGATGGCAATTAGAGAAATGATACAAAGAAGGTCATTGAAGAACACATATAATAGCCTTAATAGATTCTAAGAGGTTTTACCTTGGGTGTTGCTTAACCATGATCATGGCTTTACTTCTTTTGATGATCTTCTAACTTATCATGGAGTACAACATAATTAATTTCAAAAGGTGGCGAAGAGTTGAGATTTTATTGAGAATAATTTAATAGTAAATTAAACTAGAAGGTTATAACGTTTACAGGTAACTTCATTTTATGTCATAACGTTTAATTAGTAAGTTCATTTTAGGCATAATATTTTTTAGTGGTTCAAAAAGAGGTCACAATGTTTAGATAAGTGAGTCAATTGAGGTCACCATTGACACATGTCAAAAGAGAAATATTTAATTAAAATTCAGAAAACTTTCTCCTAAGGCCCATTGACATGTATCAAAAGGAAAAATATTTAATTAAATCTCATAAGACACTTTTCCAAACATTATTGACAAGTCTCTTTTACCTATAATTTCTAGGAATTCAAACTTATTTTGATCGTTTTTAAAGGAATTCATGTGAAACTTGTGCTTTTAATGATAATTGTTGTTATATAGCTCCTTGAATCCAAAGAAGAAGATATAAAGTGTTTTTAATCAGATTTAGAGCAACACAACAAGCAAAATCAAAGTTTGAACCGCTCAAGCCCTGCCAAATTTATCATCGAGCCTAAAAAGTTGAAGAAAAATGAAAAAAAAAAAAAAGCTGTCGA
The DNA here is from genome assembly GCA_024138025.1 of Combretum micranthum. NCBI lineage: Eukaryota > Viridiplantae > Streptophyta > Magnoliopsida > Myrtales > Combretaceae > Combretum > Combretum micranthum. Next base: position 377,313 of record JAMXBD010000974.1, on the reverse strand, counting down.
AGCTTCACTTGCAAGCCCTCAACATGACCTTCAACAAGTGTGAGAAGATCAAGCTTAATCTGCAAAAGAAGCTTCTATCGAGCCTCATATTTCAACCCTTGATAGTTGCTATTTAAAGATCATTTTTCGTCTAAATTACATCGGGCCTCAGTTCTTCGAGCCTTGAAAACCTCAATTTCACTCTCGATAGAAAGATGGACAAAAATGCGCACATTACTTAGCGTTTTTGCATCGAGCCTTATTTTCTTTTCCTTGTGAGCATTCGATAAAGAATCAATTTGCCCCATGACAATCAAGTACACAATTAGATGCGCATGTAGGGAGAAGAAAGGAGTTCTATTATAAAAAGATCTATCACGTATGAAATAAATATGCCATGTTTTCTGTGCCTCGAGCCTATAAATAAAGAGGCAAAGCATGCGTTGTGGGCCGGAAGGGGGGGGGGGGGCTGCTATGTACTGTACAAATTGTAGATTCTATTAACATAGATTAGAGAATTCTAAGGCAAAAGAAACCAATTTTCTTCTTACTTTAGAGGCTCCTTGTTTTCTGGGTAAAATCAATTTAACTCTGATGTTTATAATTGTTGCAAGATTCTGAACTTCAATTGAAATATCTTTGACCCAATTGTATTGCTTCAAAATTTTTTTCTTTAAAGTTAAAACCCATGGAGAGATAATCTCCTAGAGTAATCCAAATCATGTGAGGGTTAGCGAACCAATGTGCTTTCAAATACAAATTGATTATGTATTTGTACTTAATAACTTGATTCTTTTCTGTGGGTCGTAACTATGTGGTGCACCAATTAGATCCATGTTTTGATTTCAACTGAATAGGCTGAGAGGTCATTCTCTTAAATAGATCTGTGGCTACTAATGGAGTTGATCCTATCTACCTCAAGAGAGGACGGGTGAAAACTTTTTGTCACTTATTTTTAAATTCATTGAGTTGGTTTTTCAAATAAAGGATTCTTGTTTTTTTATGTGGATCTAGCATCTAGATCTATAACTACTAACTTTGACTGAAGCTTTAGTTTAACTTAATGAATTCAGCTGTACAAACATCCCATCAAACCACTCTCTTGGAGTAAATCGTTTTTATGAAATCACATAATAAGGAATTGGTGTAGTAAAACCCTTGGTTATTATTTTGTAAAGTTACAAACCCATTTTCAATTTTGCCCAGTAAACATTTGTGAATATTTCCCGTTAACCTAGTCTAGCTTCTGATTTTCAGTTACGAGTTTCGAGTTTTTCTTTGGCTAAATCATGGAGGAATGTGAGTATGATAGTGCAACCAATCCCTTAGGTTCCAACCTAATTGTTCCTATGCTACTTCGGTAGGTGCGCTTGCCATAAGTATTGGTAGTTGCTAAATCAAAGTTGAATGGAACTAATTAGTTTTATAAATTTTGAAAACTTCAACTTTGAGTTGTGATTTGAATTTGTGTTTTATATATCTAACTCCAATAGAGATCCAATAGTAGTAATAGTTATGACTTAAAATGAACTTATCCCCAAACATTGTGACCTTCGATGTAATTTACCTAATAATGAAAGCATACAACATTACTTACTTGAAGCTGTGCCAATCTAAATATTGTTTGCTCTTAGGAAGCTATTCATAACCATCATAGTATTTGTCAACTAAATCATGTTAGGTCGTTAAGGAATGAATTCCATGAAAGTATGTTATAAGATTACTCTTCCTCATTAATGACTTTAAATGTGTATTGGTAAACAAATTATCGTATGACATCAACACTACAAAAACAACATGGAAATGTTTGATTGACCATGACATACCATATCTTTAGTATGAAGAACTTTAGAAAACAATATATCAAGAACTATATAGGATGTGCTATCTATCCAAGTGACTGTTGAATAATATGAATGCAATTGCACTCTTCAATAATGACTAGAGAAATGTATTTAGTTTAGTTAAGTCTATAGTTGAAAGAGGCAAATCAGCTATATTTTTTTATTGATGGTCTAGGAGAATGGACACATTATATATATATATATATATATATATATATAATTTGTGTTATTTTTAGCATATCTTTAAAGTAATGGCTATGTTTCCCTAGCCATAACAACTTTTGGGATTACTTCGATAATATTACCTAGTAGAAGAACAACAAACTTAAGAATTAGGATTCTATTGAATCTAGATGCATCTTCCATTTGTTTAATAAGTAAGTAATTCAACATATCGAAACTCTTAAAGATCGACAAGGCAATTCTTTGGGATGAAGCTTCCATGGCAAAAGGGCATGCTTCTAAATCTTTGGATAGGATACTTAGAGATATTATAGAATTTAATGTCTTATTTAGGGGTAAAGTCATGATGTTGGATAGAGATTTTAGAAAAATACTTTTAGTGGTTTTGAAGGGCATTGAAAATCAAACAATTAATTCATCGTTTAACAAATCACTCCTTTGGAGTAATGTTTAAGTCCTTTGATTGACCTAAAACATGAGATCACTTGTAGGATAGGAATTTTCCATATTTTCTACTATAGGTTGATGATAGATTTGAGGGTATTGTGTATGATGACCTCTTAAAGATAATTCCATCTATGAGTTTATAATGGGAGGATGAATGATATGTTAATTACTTGACTGATGTAAGCTTCTCAAATCTTTTTGAATATTCGAATTACTTCATCAATCGTGCGCTCTTAACACCAACAAATGATGAGGTTGACAAGTTAAATGATAAAATTATTTAATCATTTCCTAGTGAAGCATATAGACTATATATTTTTTTTTAATGTTTGAATGGGTGATCATGGGTAAATGCATCAATAAGAATTGTTCGATTCTAATTGTTGAGTGGAATGTCTCCTTATATATTAACGCTTAAAAAAGGGAGCTCCAGTTGTGCTGTTGAGAAGCTTAAATTCAAATGAAGGTCTTTGTAAAAGTACATGGTTACCATGCCTTGGTTTCTTAGATAATGTTGTTTATGTAGAGGTTTTGATTAAGGTTCGAGATGGGATAATGCTGCGCTCTGCTTAAGCACTCAAAATTCTAAAGCTCAAGTTGGACCGATTATAAGATTTTAAGCTTAATTTTAACTTGGAGTAGTACTATATAATCTTGAGTTCGACTCAATTAAATTTGTTTAATCTCAGTTTATTTAAAATATATATTTTATAATTTTAATTAAAATAATATTAATACTTAATTCGGTTCACATTCGATTAACATTTGTATTCGATTCGAGCTCGATAAAGCTCGTTTAGATTCTCACGAGCTAATCGAGTTAAATATATGAAGTTCGAGCTTAGCTTAATAAAGTATTTGAGTAGCTCGAGATCGAGTTGACTATGATGAAATCGAACTCCAGTAAACATCTAATTAAGCTTGAGTAGTTTATGACTTGAATTGGTTTATTTGCACTCTTAGTTTTGATAGGTCATGCAGGGCTAAGAGTTTTTTCTCCAAAAATTTCTTTAAAGATTTTAAACTTCCCATTTGAAATGACATTTAAACAATTTCCAGTATGCTTGAGTTTTTCCTTAACTATTAATAGGGCACAAGGTCAAACAATACGTAACACTTTTTCGACCATATGTTTAGCTAAGATAACTTTACATAGCACTATCACTGAGAGTATCGATGGCATTGGAAAATTTTTTGTTTAGGATAGGAAATCTACCCAAGGCAATTGCTACACACATAAGAAATGTTATCTACAAAAATATATTACTTCCTTGAAAGTATTCTTATTGCTAACATTCTATTTTAATTTTCATATATTGAAAATGTTATTACGTATATACATATTATGCTATTGTGACCCTTAACTATATCTTTGTCCTTATAATTGTTGCCAATTGAATTGACCTTCATTCATTGACAAATGAACTCAAAATGAGACATCTTAACCGTCATCACAAATGATTTCATTTTTATATTACTCCCACCATGTAGCTATTAAAAGTTGAAATTTACCGTCTAACATCTTCTAAATGTACCAATCTACACCTAACTTTTTTCCTTCAGGGTGCTTTGTTGATGGATATGGACCATATAGTTGTTGGGCTATATAAATTAGAGATATTTACAATCACTTTTCATCATGCGCCTCTATTGTATGTTTAACTTTCTTAGTTATGCATTTGCCATCATATAGATGTTTTTGGTCATTAACAAATATAATAGTAAAACAATGCTCCTATATGACAATTGTCTTTCGGTTTATAGTTTTGGTTAGGGATTTTTAATCCAATTTGACAAAGAATTAAACATGAAATTAAAAAATGGAGTATGATAGGTACCATTTGCTAGAGGAGTAACCTTTTACTAAAAAGAAAAGATATTATTTTTACTACAATAATTTTTAAATATATGTGTTCTCTTTCTTATTGTAACCATTTATCAACTATAACATGTCATGTACTTAATACTGAAGATGATATGGAACATGAATCGTATCATGAATGCAAATGATGTTTAAAGATGTGGTAAAAGGTTATTGTAACACGTTGTTTTTTTATTATTTGGTGCATTCAAAGGCACTTATTATTATTTTTTTTAATTTTTGTTTCATAGAATTAATGCCTACCTATCCACTCTTGGACGAAATTTCAAGGTTTGAAAAAATTACCTTTGCACATTACAAATAATAATTTCTTTTTATATATTTTATTTGGGATAAAGATAGACCAATTGCTTGTACTTTCAATTTTTGGCAATTTAGTATCTCATCTTTAAATTTTGATAAATCGGTGTTTGTACTTTCAAAGTATATACGATTTAGTGTCATTGTTAAATAATATTTGACGACGTTCATTTTGATGACAAATAATGGCCAACACTTGGCAAAAAATTGCTAATATCTAAAGATGCATTACTAACTAAAAAAAATGCAAAAAATTTAAAGCATAAATACTTGATAAACCATTATCTTATCATCAAAATGAACGACCATTAAATATTATTTAATAGAGGCATTGAATTGCATATATTTAGAAAGTACGAGCACTAATTTGTCAACATCTAAAGATAAGACATTAAATTGCTAAAAATTAAAAGTACAGGTACTTGACCTGTCATTATCCCATTTTATTTCCATTGTCTCACATAATCTCTCAATTTTATAGTTTTTTATACCCAAAAGCTAATTTAGTGCTTCATGTATAGTGGGTTTCATGACATTATCACCGGGGACTAACTATATGATGAACTATTATATACCTTCACATTGTGATTTGACTTATTAGTTTATCTTGCATAACTTTTGTAGGGTAATGGAAAGATCTACAATGAATCAAGTCATCTCTAATCAGCATTAGTTTCATAAGACGTATCATTACTGATAAAGATCAATGATGCTCTATTTTGTATATATCAGTTTTACTACTTTTGTTATAAACCTTCCTAAGTATATTTAGCTATTATACCTATATGTAAAGACATGGCTTCGATGATTTGCAATTAAGTTTTTATGAATTTTGGGTTATCATATTTTACATGTATCATAGTATGTGGTCCACTAGTAATAAAATATTAGAGATGCTTATGATATCACTATTGTATGTGGTTATCAAATATTCATTTGTAATATTAATACCTTAATTACTTCTTCTTGGAAAATGTCATTCATTACATAGAAGTGGAGTCATATATATAAATTAGAGGGAGTGAAGTAAACAAACTCGCAACAAAGACACTAAGTAGGGCAGGTATAATGACCGAAAACTATAACTCGTATCACTTTGTCCTTAAGACTTAAAAACTATAGCTCATGTCACTTTTCTCGACTAACTAAAGAAAATTTGCATATGTAAAAGCTTTTGTAGCATCAATTGGTAAATCCTTACTGTGGCTAAGTTGGAGTTTATTTTCTAATGATCACCCAATATGCGTTATTAGAATTAGTTTTTAGTAAAAACTTTAACCACCATTTGCCCTTTTTGCATCTAAACTATTTATTAATGTATGAGTTTTGTTCACATCCACATTAGTTAAGCTCACTAACCATGATGTTGCTTAAGGAAGGGACCATATTCATCGAGACACAAAACCTTAAAGCTAACAAATTACTCACAACAACACCACAATTAATTTAGACAAAATCAGGTGGTAATGGAATCCACCTTCTATAATTTGATTAGTTTCTTAGTTACTTCACTACTTCGGCATATTTGATATAGCAAGTGCCAAATTAGAGGCTTTCAACTATAGGTGATCAACCATAAAGAGTAGTTATCTTTTGGATGCCTATAGCGAATCTTTAGAGAGAAATAATTCTTGCAATATAGATGCAATAACCTTTTAAAGATTTATCAATTAATTAATAGTTATTAATTGTGAATACAATCAAGTTATTCGATTTTTAAATTTCTTAATTTCAAATCTTGAAGATGAAGTTTGTTCCCTTTACTACTAAAGTTATTCACAATTTTGTAATATTCATAATTATCGAAGGTTAATAAAATGTTAATCAAGTGTTACTTTAATTATGAGTGATTGTTTTTACTAAGTTGATTTATTAAGGTTGTTAGGATTAAGTATTAACATAATAGCGAATCATCATCAATGATTAAATAATTTTATTATATTCCATTTGGATGTATTCCAAAGTTTACAATTAATGATTAAATAATTTCTAAGACCATATACAATGATAAGAACTCCATTTGAGACCATAACTTCATGATCCTTTCATTGTCAGGTTGAATCAAATGTCACTCCAATTGCATATAGATGTAGGATTCTCTTTGGAGGATTACATATGTATCATGTAGATCCTATGCTCGGCACCTGATGTCACACATCCATAGGGTACCCTAGTAGTATCGATGCCCTTTTACAACAATTTAGGAATCACAACAGATAAATAAACCAACCAAGGCTTTTCAACAAAACAAACTTGCGGGCATCATACTATTAGGACACTCTATGGTGTAGACTTGTAAATCAGGATTGTGAGGTTGTCAAGATAAGAAATTCTGCATACATATAAGGTCTTTACAACAAAAACTTCCTTACAATAGCTTAGGATCAGCTCCTAATGAAACCTTGCAACTTACAAGAAACAAACATAAGATATCTATACAAAAGAAACTATCTCCACTTTCACTCGAGCCTTGGATTTTTCTCTCTAGATCTACTACATTAACCCACTTCAAGCTTGGATCCACATTAGAGATCCTAAAAGTGCATAAAATCTATAGGAGTGTGAGCACACCACAGCTTAGTGAGATAACATAATCAAACCACACTTCAAGCAGATACGAAACAAGTTTTAATTACAATCATATGCAATGCCACACTTAACCATATGTAATGCACATTTTGGATGACTAAATTCAAACCAATGGGGATTTACACCCTCCTAAGGGGGTTAAAAGAACCAATATCAAGTAGTCCATGCCTAGAGAGACTGAGAACTAAGAAAGGAGAAGATTTTCCACAACTTACTTGGTTATACACACACACACACACACTTATTTATATACATAATCAACATAATCTCAAATTTATCTTAGAACCATTAGAAATCCCCTAAGTATTGGCCTTTAAAGCCTCCCAACTCAGCAATGTCCCTCAGGTCAACTTAGTTCACATGGGGCCAGTAACCTTATGATAACCCCACCCGGACTCTCCCAGCATGACTAGGCATTACCATAGGATTAGAATGTCAATACGTGACATGGGTATCATGCTAATGCAGCTTGCTATCATGCAATGCATGTCTATTTTAGATTAAGGGTCGAGTAAGACTTAGATCATGTTATTGGTGGCCATACAATGTTCAGACAATCATCAAGACTCATTGCACCTCAACATCAAGAAGTTTGTTATCACTTCTATTATTAAAGCTTGTCACACATTCAAGAATCATGTAACATACATTACTCCCATTCCCATACATAATCAATTGAGTTTACAAAGAAACAAGTGCAGCTATATTACAAGCACAACACCGTGATAAGATTCAAGTCACTCACCTGTGTATCTTGCTTAGAGATCGTAGTAATCTTTAGGAAACCCGGGGTCTTGATTGAAAGTTCCTATAGAACAACAAGCATATATACTAACACATAACATAGAAGATAGAACTCTTATTATAGTTTAAACATCTATATTCTCATTAAAAAATTGTTAACATAAGCTCATCATCGATGTGTACTACTAGGTGGGTCGATGGTCACATTGCCACACAAAGCTAAGTTTGAGCCTAACAAACTAAAGGTCGATGGTCACTTAGGAAAGGGTCCTAGGATACATAGGTACAAGAAAATCATGTCACATCTCAATAAATTGGGGGTAGCGTGCTGCTAACAAGGCTTATGACTTGTGTCGAAGGCTTGATCATAACCCTTAATAGAAGCTATGCTTCATGCACTTTGTTTAATTTTGGTCGGACAGCACTCTGTGCCTATTGTAGGGTACGTCGAGGGCTCTACAATATGCTACGAAATTGTGCATTAACACTTCAAACATTTTCAAGCACAACAACTTTCAACATCTATCGAGGGATTGACTTTAAACCACGACAGATACTGTTCATAAAAAACTTACCCATCGATACTTACACTAAGCTTACCACTGTTTACCTCACAGCAAACTAGGCAGTGATGACTAACAATAAATAGAAAAATATCCAAACTTACTCCAACCACTACTAACTCCTTCAAAATAGATCTTAGTATTAAAACACGCATAAAAACAATCTAACACAACAACAACAACACAACAACACACTAATATAATAGGAACCCTATCTTCTAAACCTTAACTTAGATCCAACACAAGAGCTTAGAGGGTAAATCTACTATTATATTGCATATTCTGTTATCCTTTGTTTAGATGAGATAAAGATAGCTTTTGTTTATAAATATATAGAAAACTTTTTTCATTTCGAGCCTAAACAAACTCGCAAAACAAACTTTTATCAGTTTTTAATGTTTCTCAGCTCACTAGGTATAATGATCGATTTTCTAAGACAGGATATCTACTAAAAATGATTTCACTCATGAATGTGAAATGTGCACACGCATTGTTGTGTTTAACAAAGATAATTTCTGAAATCTTTAAAAACAAGACAAACAAAGATACCTATCATGCTTTTTGAAATTACTTCGCTTTCTCCTTTCCCAAAACACTGGGTGCAACTTGTAAGCATGATCTTGAGGTTTTTCAAACTAAGAATGCAAAGGTTTGGAAGAAAGATTTTATACGGGTAAGAGAAACGATGTTCGAAAGGTAGATTTCGAAATATCTTGTTGATTTTTTGAAAACAACAATAACGCACAATTTTGTATAAACTTTCAAATCTTTGATTAATGAAAGAAGCTTTATTTAAGAGAAATGACAACATGTCCATGCTTTAAAACTCATTGTGATGGCTTGTAATAATTTTTGGTACTTTTAGAAAAAGGTTCAATTATAAAAAATAAAAAATCACAACTTTGTTAATATATGCAAAACAAAACATTATATTATTAGAAAAATATTAATTAACATACTACTAAAACATTTATTATTTCAAACGCAAAAGAATTGAAAACAAGATTTGAGATTCTTGTGAATTATTTTTAAACTGTTTTATTTTACTGAAACATTCCAAAATTTTAATTCTTTTAATTCTTGCTTAGGACAAAAAACTTGGGGATTGTAGGAGTTACCTAAGCTTGTGCGGGAGACAATGCTTAAGCTATTACTAGAGCTCATAGTTTTGAGTTTCGATCCATTTAGGGTTAAGTCGAGGCTGTGGGCTCAGAGTAGTTATGCTTGCTAGAGAAGCTTCCAAATTTAACGGGGCGTAGATGTCAGTTGAAAGGACATGAATGTGTGCAGACAAATGCTGTCGATTTTTGACACTTGGAAGCATAGTTGTCTGATGACATTTGAAAGGATCGCTTTAATGGAATAATGTGTAGGAGGAGCGTGCAGTCTTAAGGTCTCAAATGCATAAATGACAAACAAAGACGCTTGAGAAGGCTTCATGTGTCAACCTTATGGTTCTTAAGCAACTAGGGTTGTATTTGCATGATTTATCTCTTTGATTCTTGAGAGTCGAGCTTACAGTGTGGAATGTTGTTTGTTTTGTATTCCAAAAGTTGTAAAAGAGAAGTGACTAAATATTCATAGGTACTTAGTTTAAATGAGGACCGTAAAATCATCTTGGTGATTAACGAATGTGCATGACTTTTATGAGAGAGGCAAAATGTTGGGAATCAGTCCAACAATCCATATTTTGAGCTGTTGCTTGCTCGAATCTTATAGATGCTAGATAAGGTAAGGTTGTGTTTGAATCGTTTTGATAGAAGGCCTATAAAATGAAAACTTGGTTAGTGGCACCCTGGGTTTAAGTTTGGCGTGGTCATTTTAATGCTTAAGTCAAAAGCTATGGTGATAAGCCTATGGATTATGTGTGTATGATGGGTTGAGTGCGGCATTACTATTCCTCTGGGGGAAATGGGTATTTATAGTTGATTGATTTGGTGGTTGGGATCATTATGGAATCATGGATGAGTCAGTTGTTGGCAGTAGTTGTGGAAGACGTGAGATAGGCCCACTACTACAATACTATGTGTGCTAAATCCTACCGAATGACTATTGTCATAGTGGTTAGGTGCCAAGTAAGAATAATGGACATTTGAGCGAGGCCTTATATCACAGCCTTAGCGATCAGAGCCTGGGTTGGGTTTGGTTTGGTTTGGGTAGCCTATGTTTTAATGTAGACCATCAACACAAGCCAATCAAGTCAAAGTTCCTTGAGTCATCTAATAAATAAATTAAACTTATTGGATCTTATCATCTAACCCATAAGTTAGATCCAAATAAATAATCATATATTATATATATTTATTATGCCCATACACACAATGTTAACTACTAGTTGGAGATTTTCTTGTTGGTTTAAGAACTCAAACTTACTATTTACATCAAAGTAATTTTAGGAGATCAAGTTGTGTTGTATAGTTTTTCTTGTTTGTTAATGAGATTGGCATGTTGGCTGTGATTTTGTTTATATTTTCGTTCATTGCGATGTTATGTACAGGATCTTTACTTAAATAAAAGAGTGATATATTATAAATTTATTTATTTATTATTTTTTTTTTGGTAAACAAAGTAGATGATAATAACACATAGACATCGTCACGGTTCTGGAACCGAACCGGAACTGCTAGTTTCGGGTTTTAAAATTAAGGAATTAGAACTGGAATCATCTCCCATGGTTCCGGTCCAGTTTCATAGAATCGCTAGTTTTCAGTTTCGGTTTTAGAACCGCGAACTGTCTTTTTTAAAAATAAAAATAAATAAATGAATAAATTTTAGTTTTTTAATAAAATAAATTTAAACTTAGAATAATTATTGAATCTAAGAGTATAAAATTATTCAACCAATTTTTTTAAAATTTGTCTATAATGCACAATTATACGTATACAAACACATTCAATATCGGTTATAGTTAGTATTATGAGATTGTAAAATACTCTAGAGGATAAAAAGAAAATTACAATGCAAAAAATAGCTCATATTATTAAGAAAATAAATTTTTCTTTTAGAAGAAGTTTATTTAAAATAATTATATATAATTTTAAGCTATGTTTATTTGTGTTGTTGATAATAACATATTAAATATTATGAATAAGTAATAAATTTTACTATTTATATGAAATAATTTAAATATTAATAATTATATATTTAATATTACTTATTATTTTTCTATTTTTTTTAATGGAACCGGGCGGAACCAACCATCTAGGAACCGTGAAATTGATGGTTCTATAGTTAGTTTTGAAACCAACCAACCAGTTCAGTTTCTGTTCTAAAATCACCGTGACGGTTCCAATTGTTCTTTGTTCGGAACCTAATCATGCCTATGCCTAGTAACACATACATGTCAATGCATATTCATAAGAGATGATTTATACTATGAGAAGAGAGCAAGCAGGTAATTGTGTTGCCTTTTTGGTAGCTAGTCATATTACTTTTTAGCTATTGACTGTCATTTTTAGATGCTTCAGCTACTATAGTTTGGTAGTAAAAGCTATGATTTTTTGCCACCACGCTAAAATTAGTATCATATGCTTATTATTAGCTACCAGTAATTGTTTTTTATTGCTACCATTTTTTTTATATGTTTTAAAGTAAATACTTTTGCTACCAAAGGTAATTAGTAATCTATACGCTTTAGCAACTTCTTAACCACTACCTTTACTAGTAAATAATTTTTTGAAACCAACTTTTAAATTTAATTACCATTCTCTTGGTAGTCAAAATTGAATTTGTTGTCGTCCTAAATCTTGCAATCGTAATATAATCTATAACTTATAAAGAATTGAGGTTGAGAAACATAAATACACTCAATTTGAATTAAAATAGCTCTAATTAACACGAGATTTGAGTCTATCTCAAAATATTATGCAACACCCATTATGAACTTCTCATTAGGATTTCTAGAGTTGGAAAAATTAAAGCTAGTTTTAGGTATTAATATTCTTCATCATTCGTAGATTTTCCAACTTATACTTTTACTTCAATTCGTTTGAATTTGGCTAAAATAAGATATTTTGATAATGCTGTTGGCACCACCACCTTGTAGTAAACCATTACCACCATAACCATAAAAAACTATTAAATCGGATTTGTTTTGGATGGTTTGTTTTTCATCTATATAATGTAATTATATAAAAATGATATATATAAATATATTCGATTTATATCTATATTTGATTTATCATGAGAATTATCAAATTTTTTATTTATATTTATTTCGTGATAAATTATTTATTTAAATTTTTTTTTAAAAATTATATCTGTGAAGAAAACTAATCAAACAGACCCGAAATGTCTCAATGACTCTTGAGGGCTTCGATAGTTGTTAGAGCATTTGGAGGAAGTGGAAAAAGTGTCAAAGGTATACTTTCGACTGGGATTTATACTCGACCAGCACTTGCTTAGTTTACCTCCAATGTTTGACACGTGTGCCCAGCCCCAGTAACCTGGCCTCTAGCAGATTTTTTTTCCAGTCTTTTTAATAATTTTAATTATCTTTTTATAATTGCGATATAAAAATAAAAAAAATAAAAAATTAAGAATTAGTTAGTGAGGTGCTTCTTTATATTTTGCAGATTTAATGTTTTTCATATATCGTGATTATCATTAAGTGTCATATCTTATACCATTAGTTGATTTAATTTCATATTTTCATATGTTTGCACATTTTTTAAACTTTATTCTTACTTTTTATTTATTTATTTTCTTTTGTAGCTAATCATGTTTCAATCCTAACATAGTATTCAATAGTATGACTATTAACTCTGTTCGTTTTCTATTAAAAAAATCACATTTTCTTCAAAATGTTTCATACTTTTCGTTAGAAATGCATGTTTCGTCATAAAAATCATGTTCTCTCAAAAGTTGCATTTTTCCCTAAATTAGCCATTTTTTTGGGGGGTTATCACATTTAAAAAAAAAAGTATGTTTTGACACTTGAAAGGTTCTTAAAAATAAGATAATTAATTTGATAATTTTCAAAGATTAAGATATAAAAATTAGCCAAAGAACTCAAATATAGATGTATTTGTTGAATAAAAGCGACTCAACAGAATAAAGATTTTCTTTAAAAAAAAAAAAAAGACATAACTTCTATAGTCTGATTATAAGAGACATACAAGAAGCCTCGCACCTATTAAGGACCCATAATGAAAATTTCCTAATTCAAGTTACAGGATGTTGGATGGCTGGAATGATGCGTTCATTAATTTGATTATAATCTTTGGTTAACCCCATCCTTCCTTCCGGAAGTGCTCTTATTTGATATTGATAGTTCTATCATTCTATGAAGATAATAGCTAGCACTTCCTGTCGTAATAATTTTTGAAAAAAGTTAATGTGAAACAATATATCCTTTACGGTCAATCAATCACAAAGCAGACCGGAAAAAATAAAAAATAAAAAAAAGATAATTGAAAACCAAGTGCCCGCCCCCACTTATTGCAATCTAAACTGAACTGTATATTCCTAAAACGATTAAGTAGGTCAACCAAACTAAGCCTTGTTTAACGCCCCACGATTCAACAAAAACATACAAACAGGCCCATCTAACATCAAACAGCCTCAATGATGGAGTTCATCCAATTCATACATTCCCACTTTACAAAACGTCTACAGGCCACAGATATGCTCATGTCATATTTTGTATCAAATGAATGTTTCTGTTTGATACCTTCCCCATGCTTCCCTTAAAATACCCTTCCTAGAGTAAAATCTTGAATCTATCTCATTCATGTTAAAATATAATTAATAGTTATAAATCATATATATATAATACATGTTGTATGTAATCTCTATTAAATATTTGTCCCTCCACATAAACATTATAGCTGCTTAAATAGGGAGTTTCTATGATCCCATTGATAAGATTATTTAGTTAATTATCCTAATGGTTCGATCACATTTGTATATGGTATAAGCAGTTAGATTGTGATGAGATCGATTCCGTCAAAATTAATAATGAGACCACATAATTTTTCTACTTAGATGATATTAAAAATAATGTAATCACGCGCCCATGTTTTGTTATGACATGCTAAACGTGTTGCATGTTGTTTCATTTAAGAATAAAAGTTCCCAGACAATTTTAATTCTCTTTTAAATTTTTAAAAGACCTGTGAAAAAAGAGATTAAATTTTTTAGAAAAATCCTACTCTCTTTTTACATAATATACTAGATTTTGATATGTGACACATAAAGCTGGGCAAATGGGCTAAATAGATCAGATCGAGCCGGGCCGATCGCGTTTGGCCCATAGGCCAAATGGGCCAAGAAATCTTAGCCTACTTAATAAACGAGCTAGAATTTCTTGGCGCTAACCCGATCCTCTTTGGCCCGTGGGTTAAACAGGCCGGCCCTCTTACTATGGTTAGTCTTACATTTATATAATATACTAAAAATAATTTTACATATTATTTTATAGAAGTATATAATATATATATACACACACACTTTATATACATGATTGGTTTGTTGAGAAAACTTTTTTTTTTTTTAATGAAATCATTTTGGTTCTAGTTAGGTTAGTTTATTATTCGATTTTTTTATATTTTAAATACACATCAAAGTAAAATGTGATGTATATATAATGCATAATTATGAGCTTAGAAAATTTTCGAAAACGTTGATGACTTGCCCAAGATTGGTTCTTCTCCTTTTTTTTCTTTTGGCCGTTCGTTTCTCAATTCTTGCACAAAGAAAACTGATAATTCTTGAACTCGACTTGACTTTCACAACTTAACTTCGTGGCGAAACACCCCCACTCCTATGGTTAGTAATAGAGCTTGGACGACAGATGCAATACTATGATAAATCAAACTGCAGTGGTGGACAGTAGGTTAAAGACATAGAGTTTTGGTGGGGGTGTGTATGTGTGTTAAGTCTCCTAGTTTGGTTTTAATGATAACAAAACATATATGAGTGTTTACTAACAAATTCATTAAATATACAGTGCTTAAGTATGATCAAAGGCTTATGAAAATGTTTTTCAAAAGAAATTCAATTCAGAAAGTATTTCGAAAAGTATTTGGAAAGTTTTTCAAGAATAAATGAATAGTGAGAAGGTAATTCAGAAGGTAAATTGTTGGTTTACAAGACACTTATAACAGTCAGAAGGTAAATAAGAGAGTAGACCTACAATTTACAAAAAAAGCTGCAAAACACGAACATAAAGTTACAGATAAGATTTTCTTTAATTGTTTCGTTGTTTTTAAGACCCAACTCCAAAGTTGAATGTATTTGGGTAATACATTCAATTATGTTTCACATAGTTGGTGTAAGTATCCACTGGGATTCAAGTTTTATTGGATTAAGGAATTATGTTGAAAAATTAAGGTTTTGACAGCAAATTGAAGTTCATGACAGTTATTCAAGTTTAGACAGTCAAGTTCAATTTCGAAATTAGTTCAAGACTATCATAATGAAGATCTTTGTATTTTATGAGTGTTTTTAACAAGACAATGAATTGAAAATCACGAAAATTAAGGACAACAAGAAGAATTTAAAATCAAGAGAACTAAAGACAGCTAGAGTGCTTGAGGATCACGAGATTTATAGCTGCAAAGAAATGAGATACAAATTTGCTTTTCAAATTTAACCATATCAGTGGATGTTTAACCTTAAGTAGTCGAATTTATGAGATCTTCATCAACAATCAAGTTTATCTTTACAAGCTGAAAGTTTTTGAATTTGAAGAAGAAGATGAATAGTGATATTTTGTCCTATCTTCAAGGGATTCTGATACGTTATTTTTAGAGGATAATTTGATTTGATAAAGTTTAAATTTTGAAGACCCATTCACAAAAGATTAGTATCTCCAACATGCGCACAAAAATAGGAACAAAATCATCTTCAACGTTCAATTTCTCATCTTATCCAAAGGAAGCAGACGTCGTGAAGGAGAAATATTAGGAACAAAGTTTATCTTTTCCTAGCCATTGAGAATGAAGGATATAATATATATATATATATATATAACAAAACAGAGATTCAAATACACAATCCAAGTGAAAAAGAACAAGCATAGAAAGCTGTGAATTTCATTGAGCTAAATATTGTTATTCCATATTATCTTCGTTATACTAAACCGAGAGGAAATCTTTATTTCTTTATTCCTCATTGCTTTAGTTTTCTTGTGAGAGATTGTAAAAGGAATGAGAGTGACTTTCTTTCTCTGTAGATGAATAAATAGCTTGAGTGAAACCAGATAGGCTAATCAGAGTGATTGAAGTTCATTGTAGTTGGACAAGCTTGTACTCTCATTTCTTGATTTGATAGTGGAACATATCGGTGTAGAATACCGGGTCCGTGGCTTGGTGCTAGAAAAGAGGACTGACGCTCAAAGCAGAATCTTTATAATCAATTTTGTACTCTCTTCTCTCTTATCTCTTTAATTTTCGTGCACATTTAATTGTTTGCATTTTTTACTCAGAGACTAAATCAGAGAGTAACTGGAAGTTCATTTTCTAACCAGAGAGTAAAACTGAGAGTATATGTTTGAAAGTTTTGTTTGATTTTTTGTGGACTTGAGTGAACTTGTTTGATCCGAATTTTTATTAAAGTTATTGGTTATTAAGTTTATTGTTTTCAAGTAAGTTTAAAGCCATTATAGTTTGAGTAACTAAGTTGTGTGAATTTGGTTGAATTTTTGAAAAGTGAAATTTTTATTAATAACCAATTCATCCCTCCTCTTGGTTATTCTTTTGGGACCAATAGTGTGTCTATCTATGTCCTCTCCTCTATTGCTTTATGTTGATAGTATAGTGTTACCGTGAAAAAAACAACAAATTTGTTTTGATATATATTTTTTTCTGGATTTAATTTGTTTTTTTTTATTTTTTATATTTTTCTAGCACTTTTAAGTTTTAACTTTTTTATCTTTTTTAGATAGCGGGCTAGCTCGACCCATCACGGCCGATCCTCTTTGGTCCAAGGGTTAAATGGGCCAAGCTTTTTTAGCCCACTTGTAAATGGGCTAAAAAAAGCTGGCCCTAATCCTTTTTTTTTTTTTTTAACGAATAAATGGGCCAGTCCATGGGTTATGGTTCATTTGCACAGCTCTAGTGACACATCAAATTTCATGAAAAACATGTTATAATCAGCACAGGGTAAAATATTCTATTTTATTTTATTTTTTTTTTAAAGGAGGGGTCGTTTGTGGTTTGTTTGCTTAAGCTGCCAACAATGCAAACCCTAAAAATATTCACTTGAAATATTATAAAGCTACGGATGAATTGTTTAATTCTCTCTTAAAAACTATAGAAATTGTATATTTCTAGGTAGCATTCACACTTCAAATGACAAGTGATTTTGGTTGATTTTGCATTGATATTCCTTTAAATATAAAATATATAAATAATGTGTAATAATATTTACAAAACTATGAAAAATAAAAGAAGAAAAGAAAAATCTGATAGAAAATCAGAAAAAAGGAAAATTGGATTAAAAATATATATAGGCTATGATCGACGGAACTAGAAAGAAGATATAACAGTTACCATCAACAAAAAATGAGATTCTTTTTTAAAATACTCCATGATCACTTCATAATGCTCCTTTTTTATTTTCGGCCAGCATTTCAGAGTAGCGAAATTCCTCCAGCATGATCTCTTTGTCAGCCCTTGCATTTGGGAGGCCGACAATGGTTATTGCTTTTCTTTTTAAAATTACGTTACCCCCTTTTTATTAGATTTTTTATGTAATATTTAAATACTTTAATTGAATACATTGTATTTAGTGCTATATTAGCGCCAAATTAGTTAGTAGCCATATTATGCTAAATGATTTCTAAAATTTTTGTAATTAACCTAAAACTAATTATGAAATTAAGTGTCAATATTTAAAGGGATAATGTAAAAAATGATATATGAACTTTCACAAAAAATTTCAATTAAGTCTTTAAAGTTTGGTTTTTAATAATTTGGTACTTGAAATAAGTTTTCGTATGCTTTTTCCTACCTGAAGCAAATTTAATTAGGTACAAAAAGGTATAAAAAAAGTCAAAACCAAACATCAGATATCTGATTAAACATTTTATAAAACTTTAGATACTAAATGATTTAAAATCAAACTTTCAGTACTTGATTAAACTATTTGTAAAAGTTGAGGCATCTTTTTTGAAACTAACCCATTCTTAAACAATAACATATATCATCAAAATCTAATTTAGTACTAAAATAAGAAAATGTAAAAGTACGCATAATAAACTACGTATATCCAATGTATCAGAGTCAACGACTTAACCATTCTTAGCATACTCATCGGTATCGGTAATACATAGAGAACGGGTGAGAATTCTGAGTTAAAATATTGGGTTAATTTGAGAAACCTTATCCTTTTTTGGTCCATTTATAAATATATAATTTATGTTGATTTTTTTAATAAATAAGTGGCTTAAGTTTAATTTAAAAGTATAAATATTACCTAATAATTTTAGAGGGACATATGTGAATATTTTACCTGTTTTAAAAGATTAAATTTACAATTTTTTTTCAATATTTTGTTTTTATTTTCATATTTTGTTCATTTTATTTTATTTGATAATATTTTTCTTAAATTAATTTTTTTAGACAAATATGACATTAAAATGTGATTCTCACATGTTATTAAATAATATTGTCACTATTAGAATAAACTCAGGTCAATTATACTTTAAAAAAATTAACACAAATTATGTATTTGCAAAAATACTAAAACACATGTAAGATTTTTGCATCTAGCCCTAAATATATAAGACTAATAATTAAGAGTATTATCTTTTCTATAATGGAGTGTTTTATCTTTGAATTTATAAGAAAGATTAGATTGATTTAAATCAATAAAATTACAACTCACAACATCATCGAGTCCAACAATTTATATTGACGTTTTCGACACTTTAAAATGGCAACCGGCTAAATCGACATGTATGTTGCCTACACACACACACACACTCTTACATAGTTTAAGATGAAACACTTTTTATTGTGAGTTGATACATGTTGGATAGGACATAAAGTACTATTTATATCTTTCTCTATAAAATATAGGATATTAAATTTCATAATCATAACTTATCTTGTGGCATCTTGTACCCATTGTAAAGCCCGAAATTTTTCATATAAATAGAAATAGATAGAAATATAAAAATAGAAAATAGAATGTTCATTGGGATTCAATCCAGACCTTAGAATAAAACTACAAGTAATAATGAGCCTATATATAATTTCAAACCCTAAAACAAAGTTTTATAAACAATAACAAATAGTAAAAATAGATTTTCATAAACAGGATCGAAAACTAAAAGTATAGAAATTATTTAAATAAGATTTCAAGAGTATTAGAAGGCTAATAATCAATAAAGCTTATAGTTAGAAAGTGATAATATATGGAGGAACCCTTAAGGTTATAAATACACAATAAGAACAAAAATAGATCTATAATTAATAATCTAGATTCCAAATAAATATATGGATCACACTGTTGTTTTAATTAGAGTATTTTTAAGCCTATTAGAGCCTAAAACAAAAATTGGCCTATTAAATTTAGAAAACCCTAATTATGGGAGCTAAAAACTCTAAAAGTAATTTATCGTGTAAACTTTAAACCCAAAGTTGAACTCAATAATAATCTAGAAAATTTATGAAACCCTATATAAATTTTTAGAGATAGAACTCTTAAATAGCTGTCATATTTGTACCCG
Organism: Combretum micranthum; assembly: GCA_024138025.1. NCBI lineage: Eukaryota > Viridiplantae > Streptophyta > Magnoliopsida > Myrtales > Combretaceae > Combretum > Combretum micranthum. The sequence goes on along the minus strand of JAMXBD010000974.1, from coordinate 357,105 downwards.
TTTAATTTAATAAAATATCCCAAAAATAAGGAAATTAATTAATCAAATATTATTATATATTTACTTGCACAAATTCGGTGCAAGTTGAAACAGATTCATGTTAGGATGTTCTTGAATGTTGGACAGCTGAAAATTTGAAATAAAAGGGTCAAATAAGTAAGCAAAGTCAAGAAAGAGATAAAACAACTAATGAAACTCAACCAAATAGGACCTTCATTAAATACTCTCTAAAATTATACAATTCAAGTTGCAACTTCGGACCGAAATCATGCTATCTGTAGCCTTCTTCCCTAACAATATATATACCTAACACTTAATGAACAAAGCACCAAAGCCATTAACCATACAAATCAACAACTTAAGTTACACAATAATAGCAACAACAGCACACAATAACGACCCACAACAACGACTCAAAACAGCAGCAAAAACCCATATAAAACACATACCAAAACAGCTATTAACAAGCTTAGGAGGGAGACAACAAGGTAAGTTAAAATTCGTTTTAATTAATTATATATTAGAACTCTAGCTTAAACCATATTTTGTTAATCCTAGGTTCGAAACTAGCTCAGGAACAGAGTTTAAAACATCCATATCAGTCCAACAAGGTAAACTTTGATAAACCCTACTTATATTCTTTATATTCATAAAACAAAGATTATATACATGTTGATATGTTTGTAGAATGATATGTGTGTATATATATCATGTAAAAACACTTAGGAATAATTAAAAAACAAGTTGGACGTGAAAAATCATGAAAAATAGATCAAAATGGCGTGGAAGATATCCGCTAAAGAGCACTAGTAGTACACGGGGTGGTGAACTCCCTGTGTTTCTCTCGGCTTTCTTTTCTTTACAAGGCCGTGTTTCCAGAAATACACGGCTATTACACATTCATGTTCCTCTCGGATCGTATTAATAATAATAATAATAATAATAATAATAATATATAATAATAATAATAAATTCTATTTTTTTATTCTAAATATTAAATTGATTATTATTATTATTATTATTAGGAGCATTAATAATAATAATAATAATAATAATAAAATTTATTTTATTTAATTAATTAATTAATTAATTATTATTATTATTATTATTATTATTACTATTATGAATATTAATATTAATATTATTTCATTATTGCTAATATTAGTATACTTTACAAATAAGAATAAATTATGATAATTATTTAAAACTCAACTTATATTGGCAAATACATAAGAATAGAAATTTAAAATAAGCTAAAATATCAAACAATGTGATTTCTAAAATAGTTAGGTAATAATATAAAGATAAATCAAGAGAAACACAAAGAAACTAAATGATAGAAAATAAATATTAGTTACTATAATAGGTTAACTAAAGAACAATATAAAAGTGATGATAAGATATCAATCTACTGAATATAAATTTTACAACTATCCAATAAAAATATATAAATATTAAACATAATCAAGAAATGCAAAATGAAAATAAATATTAAATAATAATTGTTATCATAGGACCATTAAAGGATCAATATAGAAACCAAATATCAATATATGACACTTAGACACTCATAGGAGTTTAATTATATAATTTATGTTGTATTGATGAATATATTTATTCATCTCAATAGGTGACCTTGATACTTGTGAGGATTTATCTGTTGATTATTACGATTAGCCAGTTTAAGCAGGCAAGTAACTCATACTTATTACATTATTTATGCTTGTAGCTTAACTGATCTTAAACGAAAGATAATAACATGAATTTGCCGTATGGGTTCACAGGAATTGTTTGCTGTATGAATTGTTGATTGCTAAGCTACTCTAATAATAGTAATAACAGAATTCTGTATGAATGTGTTGCTTATATAGGATGCTGCTTGTCTGTGTAATGATTAATCACCTTAAACCTAATTAAAAACTACTGGTACCATAAATGAAATGAACATGCATTACACGATTTGCATAAGTAACATTTGAGTAAGTGGCAGCCTACTACGTGTTAGTATTTTGAATCTCTGACAATGCTTGGTTTTTCTAGGCAAAGATGTTATTAGTTCTTGGCAAGATTACCTTTATTTTTTCGGTACCATAGGAACTAAATGGTAAATGAAGGACGTCACTTATGGTATCGTTTTGAAATGACTAACACTTAGTAGAGTTTCTAAGGTTAAAAACATGAAGTGTTAAAGATATGATAAATTAAAGTGATAATTAAAGTGAGTATTATTGTTTTCCTGTATGCTTAGTTTCTCCTAGGTAAATGGGTTATAGTATTGTGTTCCTTCAACCTCGATGAGAGGGCATAAATCTTCATCCGGCTTTGGATTCCAGGTTATCTATGCTTGTATTTGTGCATATGCTTGATTGATGCATTTCATATGATTGTTAATAAAGTTATTTGATATACGGTAAGTTCTGGTTATTCACTAAGCTTGTAGTTTCGCTCACACTCCTAAAGACATTTCAGGTTTACATTATGACCGTGGCTAGTTACATCCAAGAGTATGGCCATGGTAAGAACGAAACTGGATGCTCATGGGTCAAATCGAGATAAGTTGTTTTCTATTATTTCTAGTATAGATTAATTAGTATATGGTTTATCAGTTATGTATTTTAGTGATTTATGTAAAGATTATATGGTATGTAATATCTATGATACTCTTTATTTGTGTTGATAGTTATTTCCTAATTTATGTCTTATATGTATTTGTCCTTTCTTATCCAAGCAACTAAAAGATCCTGTTGTTTGAAAATATGTCTCTCTCTAAAGGTTAACTAGTAATAGTATTCAAGTATGATTTGTTTATTACTACAAGGATGCCCTCCGGGCGTAACACCCATCCTATACCCTATAAATTTGTAAGGTATAGGATACCTTATGGACTCTATAGATCATTTTATGAAATATCTATATATTTTTATTTCCTTTCTTAAACTACCTTATTTTTAATAGGATTAATATCACGAATAGTACCTGAAGTTTGGCAAAATATATAGTTAAATACCTGAACTTTGAAGTCGATCAATTTAGTACCCAGACTTTAAAATTAGTCAATTTAATATCTAAAAAACTTTAAAATTGATCAACTTAGTACATGAAAGAACTTAATGGAGGTACCGTTAGCATGCACAAGAAAAGTTCTTTCAAGTACCAAATTGATCAATTTTAAAGTTCAGATACTAAATTGATCAATTTCAAAATTTAAGCACATAATTGTATAGTTTGTCAAATTTCAAGTACCATTTGTGACATTTACCATTTTATATATACAATATAAATAACATATGGAAATGAATTTTGCAAGTAATTTGTTAATATTACAACTTCTCCAATATAAAGAATCTGTTAATGTTTAAATTTGAAACATATAACAAATATATGCAAAACCTATTTACGTGATATTAAACAAAATTGTAAAACCTATAGCCAATTCTAAAATTAAAACTTTGGAACTATTTCTGAATTAATCAAGTGTTAGAAGATAAATAATATTTCTATATAATTTGAGAGTTCAAATACATACATACAACTGCAGGTTTTGTAAATTAAAATAATAAGTTCTTTCAAAATAATTTAGTACAATTTATTCAATAATATGAAAATTTCCAGACAAATAATAATTTTGAGCAAAAATGGTTGCAAAATAAAATAATGGAATATTGATATTTTTATCTTATCTATCAACACTATTTTATCTATTTAATAGGGTAAATATATAATACTATAGAACTCATATCCTTTATATATTAGAGTATATGTTCTACGATGGGTACAGAATATAAAACCCTATGCTCATACCTTACCTTGTAAGAGTTGGTTTTGAAAAGCCTATACCCATACCTTATCATATGACTATTAATACCTATCTAGACCATACTCAATTCATCAAAGTGTAGGTAATACCTTGTGTGAGAGGTAACCTACTTACCCCACACTATTTCTTTATTGGACATGTGTTGACATAGTAAATAGATACTTTATATAGACTAATTTAGGAATATGATGCATCACAGAGTGTCACGCCCGAGGGGTACCTAAACGTGGCAGTCCGCCGTACACAATACTAAAGCCTAGGAATGACTACCTTAGTCATGCAAAGGCTTCCATATTTGTACAAGGCGTACATCACAACCAAGGGGACGCATCGGAGTAGCGCAATTTACATTGATAATAAATAAGTAACAAGGCAAAGAGAATACTTAATATAAAACATAAGCATATCACAATTCAATTCTTAAGGCATATTCTTCTATTATCTTCAAATAAATATACGTCCCTAATCATATAGGTTATCACATATAAAGAACCTTACAAAATTTCTTCATCGTATGATTCCATATCCTTAATCATCCGTCATGACTTCCTTAATGTCATGATCCTCAAATTTAATCCACGAATACACCTGTTTCAACAAATCTATAGGGGTATAAGCTACAACTAGCTTAGTGAGATATTCCTTTTCATTCGCACCACATTTTCAAACAAGTTTATTTATTTAATCACACATATGCCATGAATTCAATGCAACAATCACATGATTACGCGAATATATATAGTCATCCGGAAACCATATATAGAACGGATTTACCCCTCCGTATCAAAGGTTAGGAATCGGGTTGAAGGTCCTCGACCTTCTACTGCTAGTCCCCAGGTCCTCACCCACAGCGTTCGGTTGGCTCGGCTCCGAACCTAGAGTCGCTTTCCCCGAGCGATTTGGATTCTCCAGGAAGGAACATGGCCCGTGGCACCGCACGATCACAGCCAATCCAACTCTACGCGTAGGAGTAGCAGCCTTCTGAAATAGATGTGACTCGATGGATGCTATGCGTGAACGTTTTATTGTTCTTAGGTCAAACCTTATTAAGGTTTATTGGGGCGATCAATCAATTTAGCAACAATAAACAATCATACAAGTAAGTAAACCAAATTATTTAAACAAGCAATCGAAGTTGCGATATTCTTAATTCTCAATTCACGCATAAACATAGAATCATATATATAATCCCGAATTCCCCAAATATAATCCATTTTTATCTTTTCCTAATATACTAATGCTACTACTTTACAAGCACAAGCAATGTAACGAATTTAGGAGGAATAACTCACTCGTCCATTTCGCTATCTTCTTAGTCGTAGAAATCCTCGGGTAGGGTATTTCCGTATCCTTCGTCACCTAGACAAAAGAAATACCCGGGATAAGTATTTCATGTATTTCTATTTTTGGAGATTCTAAACTTTACTAAAAATTCGTGGTAAAATCGTATAAGAAGAAATTCCAACTTAAAATGGCCATAACTTGCTCATTTTAACTCGGAATTTCGCATATGATATACCGTTTTCTACCTATTCGAAAAGTTCTATCCATTTCTAAACTTATCTTGGTCATAAAAGGTCATTTGGGTTCCGAAAACGTCAGGTACAGATTTAAAACGAATTTTCTAACTTTTGCAAAATCCATTTTCTAACTCAACTTCATTTTAAAGAAAATCCTTTTGTAACCATATAAATATATATTTGATAAACACTTTTTGAATATATAGGTATGCTCACTTTATATGCAAAAATCCTAATGGTAGTGTCTCAACAATTTATTTCATAAAACAATTCATTTTGAGCTTAAAACTTTTAACTTTGATAATTTCTTTTCAAGTATTTAGAAGAAACCTTATATTTTTATTACAAATGAATATATTCTTATTTTATTTCCTTCATTCCTTTTTCCAAAACAAGCAAATTTTCCTTTAACCCTAGTCTTTCATAAATTTCATTTCTAGTGATAAAAGGTTAATTTATCAAAACTATATTAAGTTGTCGAAAACCTTTTCATAATTTGTTTATTTAAGATGATCTTAGAAAATGAGTCTTGTTTTCTTATATCTATTTCTAAAATATAAGCTTTTGCTTTCTAAAACTTGTTCTTTCATTTCTTTTGAAAAGAATCATTTTTATTGATAAAATACATTATTGCTAACCTTACTTTATTTATATTCTTTTGAAAACAAGTTCTTTCTTTTAGAATTTAAAAATCATTACTTTTCCTAAGTGGGTTCCTTATGAGTTGATTTTTATATTAACTTTGAAAAGTGGTTTGTTTTCTTAGTTGTATTTCGAAGTTTAAAAGAGTTTAAATCTTGAGCTTTTTGTAAAGACTTTTAATATTAATAAATTATATTACTAAAAGCTTAGGTTAACATAATATACAAAGAAAATATTTATTTCTTATGATTCCTTGAAAATCTATCTTTGTTATTTATGAAGACGTTGAGAAAACTCCTTTTCTATGTTGTTGATAATAACTTCATGATTTTGTGATAAATCATATGATTGAAAACTTAGCTTTGAGTTCATTAAGTAAAGAAAAATTCTATTTTTAGATTTAGTTGAGACATTAGCATTATGTAAATGCAAGTATCATGAGCATATAAAGAAATAAGAACATAAGAATACTAAATAATAAGCAAGAAAAATAAAATATCAAGTATTGGGAACCTTAGCTTCATCAAGGAATCCCGATCAAGTATTGGAGCCTTAGCTTTATCAAGGCATCCCGGGACTAAGAATGGACTAGTCCCGAAAGATTAAAGAAAATAAATAAAAGATTGTTTTGACTTGAGATGGACAAGTCTAAGACTAGAAAGACTAGTCTTAATAAAATAAATAAATTGCATAACTTGAATGTAAATAAATAACCAAATGAGCTTATATGCTCTAAATAAATATATATACATAATATACATAATATAAGTTAGATTAGAAGCAAATAATAACAATAATAATAACAACATAATAAAATAGGAAGCTTATGTACAAGAACAAAACATGAACATGTTGTTGCTTTTACTACTCATATGAGTTTCAAAACAACACCATAGTCATGTTAAGTTACATGACATGGATGAATAATATAAGAAATATTACCTAAAGTATGTAAGAGATATGGAGATGGTAAATGAAATGGGTATTATGTGAGTAGTGATATGTGGTAGATGGTTTATGTATGAGACATGATTTTTGTGAGGAATTGATTTGAGAGAGTTTTGGTAGAGAGAATTCTTGATGAGAGAATTTGTGGAGAGATTTTGAGAGAGTTTTGGTAGTGTAAAGAATTGTGTGAAAGAATGGAAGAGGAAGGGGGTATTTATAGAATTTTTGGAGTGATTTTTGGATGTAATAAAATAAATTGAAAAAGAAAAATAATTGGATGCATGGGGGAGAGAGGCGCCGGTTTTGCTTGTAGAGGGGGAAATTGATTTTATTTTATTTGTTTGTGTAATAAAGAAGTAATGTGTAAAGTTGATGTGAAAAAGGTGTATTGGAAATGAAAAAAGTAAGAAAATAGATATGTAGGTGTAAGAAATAGGTGTAAGAAAAAGTAGAGATAGATGAATAGTAATGAATAGTAGAAAAGTACTATGAATAGTAGACTAGACAATTAAAGTACCGGTAGTAATAAAAATACGCGTAATAATGCGATATCTGTAATTTTTAGCTACCGAAAAATTCTAAAACTGATATTTTTGGAATCCTTGTATTTTTACGAGTCTATTGGTATAAACGGAATATTTTTAATATTCCGAGCTCCGGGACACGCTTTTCGAGAACTGATCCCGTTTGGGTCCGAAGGTCACTCGAAATTCGCGAATCTGATATTTTTATGTTACCCTATATTATTACGAACTATTCTAGATCATTAACTTAATTTCGTTTTCTAGGGTTTGGAAACGCGGGATTGCCGGATCTTAAACACTAGGGTTCGTTGTAGGCTTGTTGACTTTTAGGGTTCCGTTTTGATTTCCGATTTTACTGAGTTATTCGTAAGATCGCATAATTTTTTAGTTTTGATCGTATTATATCTCTAGCTCGACATCTGTGGTTTATCTTATTTTATTCGTGATTATTTATTTGTTTTTAGTTCTCGGGATCGTTTAACCGAGTCTAGGTTGACTCAATTTGACTTTTGTGGAAAATTTGGATTTTGTGATTCTAAAATTTTACTGAAGGAATTAGGATTTTATTATCTCGTTGTTAAGCAATATTTGGATCTATTGTTTCGATTTGCGTTTTAGGAATTGGGTAGATTATTTAATCGACGTACGGACGTCGATTATATCGGTAATTGGACTTTATATTTTGTTTCAGGGGTTCTCGTTTTCTCAAGATTGAGAAAATCGTTTTTGTTCTTATTAAGTTTAACTTGGTTCGATTTTAGGGTTTCGTTTCTGTTTTGATTTAGAATTTGGTTTTATCGTGAGTCGATTTTTGGGATTTAAATTCTAAACTTTTAGAATTATTTTCTATGAATTATGAAAATTTTTGGGGGTTTACACAGAGTATAAGCATTGATTTCTCCAAGCGTCAGAGCTCGATACAAGGAGGAGGCCATGGGTAAAACCTTCCTACTCCTCCTCCCAGTCCCAAGTAGAGGCCTCCTCAGGATAGTTTGGGTTCAAATCGTAATCTGACTCACCGTGTTCGTCTTAAAATTTAGTTACCTTAATTGCCTCGGCTTGATGATAGGATGGTTTGGATCCGTTGACTCTTTGGTCCACTACATAGGTCCAAAAAGTTTAGATCCATTTATATTTTTTTAATATTTTAATTTTAGTTGGAAAAATAAAGGCATTTGTTTATGCAAATCAGAGGGGAAGCACCATTCCACATTAAAATTTGCTACTATTTTTAAGTTTGAAATATAAAGCCATTATGTACAAGTATTTCTAATACAAGGAGCATTATTCCACCTTTGAAATTTGCTATTGCAAGGAATACCAAAAATTGAAAGCATGCCCTTTTAATTTTTTTCCTCCTGAGAACCCTTGGATTCATGTGTTCAAATAAAGATTCCGGTTTAGACTCATGAATCATGGTAGGTTTGCTAATAGAAGTGGATCCCTATTTGAACCCAACCCCTAGAGATATCAAGTCCAAAGTGTTAAAACACTGATGAACTAGAAAAATGACACTGCTCCCTAGGTTATCCATGTGGGTGGATTAAAAAAAAAAAGAATAACCACATATTGGGATCTTTTCCATGTTCATGCATTTTGAGGAAACGATAAAGTGTTAATTGGACAAGGAGGCCATCAGGAGTACGGAAATTTAATAAGACTAAAAAAATCTGACCTGGTAAAGTGAGAAATGAAATTGAGAGACAACATGCAGCACCGCAAGCGTCGCCATTATCCAGTTGAAAGTCCCCATTCCTCAATAATTCCTATTCGATAAATCCTAGCCTAGCAAAAGAAAGCTGGTACATTTCTACCTTTCTATTGTTTCTAAAGGATTAATTAAAAAAATGTTGTCATATTTACTAGAAATTTATTACTTTAATAATTTATCATTTCAATTTTAAATGTATTATTTTGAAACATGAATTTTAAGCATTTTTATAATTAATTACCTTTGTTTAGCTACTACAAATAAAGTTGAAAAATTTATAGGCAATAAATTAAAATTTTTAAATTCCACATATTTAATGACACAAATTGACAAAGTTCAAGTATCAAATGTGGCATTTGATCTTAGATAAATTATAGTTTAAATTTTATTTTTATTAAGTTTTTGGTTTACTTTACTACTAATAATTTATGGTAGAGTACAAGATAGGACAAGAAGAATGATACATTATAGAATAAGAAAATTTCTCATATCATATTTGGAGCACTGCGTATATTATAAGATTATTTTTTTCTTTAATTTATTGTTTGTACTGTTTACTATAACGACTATTACGATTAGTAAAAATGGTGTGAATGATAATGATTTAGGAGTAATAATAGGATGATGGCGATGGCCGTTTAGTAAGATGTTGCCTTATTGGCAGCAATCATAATGACGTTGGTGATATGGGTCATTTACTCTATTAAATTGAGGATGAATTATATTTAATTTTGCTTTGAATATGCTTAAAGTTGAGGACTATGGTATTTAATGCTTAAATATGCTCATTTCAGGTTACTTAGGGCAAATTCTCAATACTTAGGTGAAGAAAGATCATTTAGAGTAAAAATGGCTTTCATCATCCTTATAACACCTGTGACACAGGTGGTGATCATCATCACCACCCTCATCACACACGTGACAGGGATGGTTATCTTAACGGATTTAATTTTTGGCTCATCACCACCTTCATCGCACCCATTATGAGGATGGTGATCTTCATCACCACCCTCATCACGTCTGTTATGAAGGGAGTGATCGTCATCACTACCCCCATCACCAACAGTGATAGAGATGATGATCTATGCTGATTTAGTTGTTTTGCTCATCACCGCCCTCATCGCAACTGTGACAAAGTGGGTGTTCTTTGCTGATTTCATTTTTAGGCCTATCAACGCTCAAGTCATGGCCATGATAAAGGTAGTGATCTCCACTGTTTTCCTATCAGATGTAAAATAACCATTTCTTGAAGAGATGTAAAGACCAATTGACACAAGGAAAAAATGCAATTCATGTCTAGTCATTTAGGAACTATGAATACAAGACCCACACATCACATTGAGGGATGCGAATCATTTTGTACACACCGAACCAACACAATTTAATTTTGTTTGTAACTTTGTACCTATTCATAGTTTTTGTTTATATTGTGTTATGTTGTGTGTACTGCTTGGAAATTCTTGAGAGATAAGGAAGAGGAGATAGGTTGTTGTAATCATTTATTGAAGAGTTCAAATATTTGTATCGTGAAAAGACAGTTTTCTCTTATGTTTCTTTCCTGTTTTATTTTAATTGTTGTTACTTTATCTTGTTATATAATGTATGAGTAGTGTTGCTTAGGTCTGCTACACCATAATTTGATATGTGTCAATAAGATTAGTCAATGAATTATTATCAATCTTCTTAAATTCGATAGTTGATGTTATTGAATCATGGAATTGTATTAGGTACAGTATAGTTTCATGTTAGATTTCATTAGGACAGATAGATAGATAGTCCCCTTGAATAGATCTATGTTGTTGGAAGGAATTGCTCATGATACCTAGAGATAGGATTGTAAAATTCTTCTGCATCTACTTAATTAAGTAAAGAATTCCTGAATTTAATGTAGTTCTAAGTTGTTATTAGCTAGGAAGACATTCTAGTGGATAAACTTAGGATTAGATGTTAGCGATCTTAAGAAAGAAATTAACATACTTAGTGAATTCTATAGTTTAAGAAACTAGTGATATTAATTGCATGCTCTTAATGTATATGTTAAGTTTATCGGTGAAGTGAGGTCTAAGTCATTGTGTTTTGCATTTAATTAAGTAAATTGATGTTAGTAATCACTAGTGATAATTTGTAGGAGGTTAGTAGTTTAATTTAGTAGGCTAGATACTAAGAAAATGGTGAGTAATAGTACTTGCTAAGATCCCTAAGGAATACGACCCTATATTTCATTCCTATACTACATGTAATAAATACACTTGCCTAGCCTTGGCCAAATCATGGAAAGAGGTAATAGGAATTAACTTATTTAAAACTCAATCAGAAATAGCACAACCAAGTGGCAATAGCAGTGGTGGTGGTGGCAACAGCATTGGTGATAATGGTAGCAATAATAGTGATAGTGACAATAGTGGCAGTAAGATTAAAATAGTAAAATTGAGGTGGACATGGTAGTCCTAGTTTTATTTTGTCTCTTCTAACATTTTTGTTCCATCAAATGAAAGAGATAAAAATTTTAGGTTTTGTCCAATTAATGTGGAAGGTTTTTTCTAACATCATATTTATTTTGTAAACCTAATTAGATACAATGAATTTTATCCTATCTAGTATCATAAAAAATGCAAACTAAAATTTACCTTGATTAATCGAGAAAGCAATGACCTATTGATTATATCCCATCCATATGCTAAATTTGATATTTGCATGTTTTTTTCCTTTCTTTTCTTTCTTTTTTTTTTTCATATTAGATGTTGTTTGCATATGTAAAATTGAAACTAAAATCAAGAGGAGATTAGTTAGATGAATCTCTAAGAATATTCTAAATGCTAAGGATTTATTTTTATAGGTCCTTTGACATTGCAAGCTAGGTCAATGACCTAGCACTTAGGATAGTCTAAGAAAGAAGGTTAAAGAAAACCTTTATGAGTATTTCCATAAGTTTTAATTGAGAAGATCAAGCCCTCAAGCATCAAGCATCTTGAGACAGGATTTTAAGCATCATTTTATAGGGAAGAAAATGTGTATATGGATTTCCTTTAAAATGAAAGCAACAACAATTTTAATTTTTTCATGAAACCAAATAACCAATGCATTAATATAAAAATTACATGATATTATTACTTATTAGCAAAAATGTATGAACTTACATTACATAATGAATGTGTAGGTGGACTAAGATACCTACTAATAAAATCTTTTAGAGTGAGTCATTTCGATGTCAAGTTAGAATTAAGATTAGATTAACTTACTACTTGGACAACTCCATCATTACCACGTAAAACCAACTTAAACCTCTCTAGTCTTGCTTATCTAGCAACCATACCTAAGATATTTTGATAGGCTGCATCTTGATGCACAATAGTTCTACCCATTCAAACCATGTGAGACAATTAAGAACTCCTAAATTGCACCATCCACTCATTAAATCTAGAAATAATTGTTCATCTTATAACATATCAAATTTTCTTGACAACCACACTAGTTTTCTATTTGTCATAGACATAAGAGGAAATATACAAGGTTTATACGAATCAAAATTGAATTAAGCTTAGTCATTAAATATTAACATGAATGAGCTTAACTAGGATTATGTTTTCTTAATTTTGAAACCTCATACTCCCTCATACACACTTGTGGGGTTTCATTTTCTTTTTTTTTTTTTTTTTTTGAATTTAAACAAACATAATATCAAATAAAATGGGCTAGAAGCCCACACATTTTATAGTCTCTTGTAGAAAAAGTACATTTAGCATCTAACAAAAGATCCTATCTATTGGAGGAACAAAAACAATTTCTTCATATGTATTGTAGCCATTAATCCTTACTCCAAATCAATTTCTTGTACATTTACTTTTCTATGGACAAACTCCAAGTGAACAGTATTAATGCATAATAGCTTTTCCCTTCAAACCAATTTTTTGATGTTGTCATGTTTAAGGATGATAAATTTTGCAACATTTATGGAGTCAAAGTTAACCTCTTTTGTATGCCTATCAAAATGAAATATTGCAAATGCCATTATATACTCCATAATTCTATATTGGGAGTATTATTACAGTTAATTTTCCTTTTAAAGCCTACCATCTAACTACATTGTTCACCCCATGTTATGCCTCCAACAATTTCTTGTAATCCTTGTCCAACTATAAGGATGCAACTATAGTGTGTTTGGGAAGATTCATATAAAACGTAAACCCACCCCAACACTCAATAGGATTTCTGAAAGATCAGTAAAAACCCTATATGTCATGTTTGTTATGTTGGAATCGACTGGAATAGAATGGATTGTGATTGAACGAATGAAATGAACAAAGGAATCGGAAACCCATTCCTATATTTGGATACGTTTATGAAACAAAATGTAATGTAATGAATGTATAATGAGATTTATAAAAAGTACCCTTGATAAAAAAATAAAGATAATTAATATGAAAGTAAAATGGAATTGTGATTCTGCCTTTGAGAAAATGGGATCGAATTTCCCCTTATAGTTGAAATCATTGATTCTAATGAATCATGATTTCGACTTCTAAAAATGCTTTCAAACATGGAAAAGGGAATTGAACTTGGAATCACAATTTCATTCTACTCTATTCCTGCGTACCAAACATGCCAATAAGGTTTTTTTTCCCACTATACCCATGATTGACTCAATAGGAATTTTGCAAATATTAACTTACCTTACCCTGCTTCAATTCAATTATTTTAATCTTTTTTAATTTGTTTTTAAGAAATAATCAAACAAATTGCCATGTGTACTATGACATTATCCTCATTAAGTTTATCGATTTTTAACCATTCATAATGAGGATTGTGTGTGTACATGTATGTATGTATATATATATCTATATATGAGGTCATCTATTCTTACATCACATATAAAATAATAAAAAATCTTAGTTTAATGATGTAATTTTACATGATAGAAGAACGAAGATGGATAAACACAAGCCAGAGAGATGACAATGTAGTATATTATTATTACTCTTTTAAAATTTTATTATATATTATTTGCCTGGTCTGGTTTCTCATCGGTTCATGTAAAAAACCCACCTTGAAAACTTGTTAGGTCTCAAAACAATATACAAAATCATTCAAGTTGTCCCTTTGCCCTATACATATTTGCTTATTACAATCTTGCCTTATCATATGGAGGGTCAATGAATATACAATTAGCTAAGGTAGCTTAATATTAGGCATGGCTGCTTGGTGTAGATCATGTTACAATACACGAAGTCGAAGTATTTCAAAAATTTATAAAAAGCTAATAAATTCTGCTCAACTTTGGCTATAATCACTAATGTTAGACAAGTGCACCTATCAAAGTAATATAGAAAATATTATGTCGTATTCCTTAGGGATTGTTAGCACCTATATTACTCCCTTATCATATATTATCTAGCTAAAGAAAATTTACTAAAGCATAATAAAAGCAGAAGCTAAACTAAGGTTAATGCATATATACATGTTTTTAGGGTAAAATTAAAGATAAGTTTGTAAAATGGAAGATGAGACTTAGGATTTGCTTTACCAAGTCCTTATTATGTGATTTCTCAACAAATTCAGAGAGGTAATACTAATGTATTTGCACCGTCGGACTCATAAATGCAAGTTAAAGCCTTTCTTAAGGCTAGAAAATCTAGATTTAGATTAGACCAGTAGAATATCTTCACAAGTTATCAACAATCTAGATCTGCATAAAGTTTAAGAACTTTTTGTTTAAAAACCCATTTCGAAAATCTAAAAATAAGTGACAAAAAGTTTCACCATTCTTCTCTTAAGGTGATTATGATCAACTCCATTAGTAGCTTAGATCTATTCAGAAGAATGATCTATCAATTTATTCAGTTGTTGTCAATGAAGTGCATAGTAACAGTCATGTATCCCTTTTCTGATTTGAAGTCCACATGTTAGTTGTTACTACGACTCGAGAATTAAGCCCTTTCAGTTACGCCTTCATTTTTCCCTTTGTACATTATAAATGCTCAAGATTTCTTTCTTTATGGTTGTACGACTCACATGTTGAATAAGAGGCTAAATACTCTTTGTGTAGTCTCTAAAATATTCATGCTCAATTATTGAAATATGACACTTATGGATAACAATTGCCTTTGCAAATTTCTACCTAGTAATTTCTTGATTAAGAGTCCAGTTTCCTATTGTCAAGCTACTACTATCACTCACTTCGGTTTCTTTCCATTGATAAGAGACATTGTTTAATGTCTCTATGATTGTTTCTTTGAATGCACTTCTTTAAGTGATTATGCAAGTGCTTGGTGTCATTTTTACTTACCGCTTTCTATCTTTTTGAATAATGGTTGCAAATAGCAACTTCCTCCCCATTGATATTTTTCTTCACCATTTTAGACCATACGGAAGAGGTCAACTTGTGCTTATTGGAGTTGTTTATATGATCGGCACTACTTACTACATGAGAGCCCGATGCAATTGCTGGTTTTCTTGGTCTAGGTAGTAGCGATGGACTTTCCATAGGCTCAAAAACATGGACATTTTCCTCCATATTCATCTCATATTCATCTACATCCATACTGAAATTAACTGCATGAAAGGATTGAAAGGAAATAATTGATAAGATGTACATATATAATATATATATTGAAATAATCAAGGTGGCTTTTAAAAAAAAAACGCTAATTATGAGAAGTTACAAAAGAAGACCGAATCATTGTTTTAACAATCTAAAGTTTTGCAAATCAGACATGTTAGTAATAGAATAAATAATGGGCAAAGGCGATATAAGAGACAACATCAAAGATTGGAATAGAAACATCAAATGCATTGTTTTATTAATCTTAAGTTTTGCTGATTACTAGGTATTTGCTTTCCAAGGGATATGAAAGTTATAGAAAACACGCCAATTGCATTAGGTTTTGACATGAAAGTAACCTAGTCCCAACTCAAAATTCTACAAAATATTTTTAGATAGAACAAGAACAACATCTTTTTTATTTAGAATCACACTTGCTGATAAAGTCTAAAACAAAACAAAAGAAGAAAAACTATCAGATGAAATAAAACTATGTTCATGGGATGATCCGTGGTATAGTTCTAGGCCGTGATTGCAAAGCACAATGGTGATTCTTGCTGTGCTTGAAACTTTAGATTTAACTTGTTGAGTATTCTTCCCATCAATCTGCGGCCATGGTCTAAGATGAGTTCTAAACATCAGATCATGTGCGAGCATGTTTTTCCTTTAGAATCTAAATTTGTTGATTTTGTTCTATATTCTTTATCAAATCTTCATTTACTTCTTTCTAAACCTCTAGTGAACTAAAAATCAACAAATGGTCAATTAAGTACGAAATTCATTAGTATTCTATTGATTTATGAACCCTAACAAGCACAAATCCTATTAATTAAGTAAGATGAATATAAGTTATTAGAAGAATTTATTGAAGGTTTTATTAAGTATTGAAGGTTTCTAGAAGATAAATTGTAGCTTCAAAGAAATATAAATCCTAAGAATACACTCGAGCAAGCAAACGTACATTGGAAATTGGAGAATTTGAAGTCAAAGAGAAGGATGCTTACTATAGGCCTATTGAATCCACCCATGCTCGATGGAAAGATTGCTTGTTGATTTAAGTACATGATCTATGTTTTTTGGTCATGTAGTTCCTAACATTTGTAATGTTGCCTTACTTTCCTCTTTCTCTCTCTCACACACACACGCGTGCGCACGCACATACTTGTAAAGAGAAAGGAGACGAGGCTTCATTGATTAGCACAAATATATACTTTTATCAAGAAAGATAAAGAGAGTCAATGAAGGAGATTAAGAGCAAAGGAGAAGAAACAATTTTTTTTTTTTTTTTAAGATTTAATGTTTGATTATGAATTTCTCATATTTTGCTCTTTTGTCATGTTTTCATGCTTATGTTCATGAAGCAATAATAATTTTGTAATACTAGGCATTGATGAACTCTAGAATAACTATATGATAAAGTCTTTTTTTTTTTTTTTTTGATGGAATTATTATATTTCTTGAACATAATCATGTCTACTTGATTATTGTTAAATCTTTATTTACACATGTAGACTTTAATGTTATATTTCATGAGTATAGAATGAGAAATCATATGTGTGAATAGATTTATATGATTAAAAGGATCTACATGCATTCCTAGAGATAAGGACAATGTACATCTTCTAGATTAGGTTCAAACCTAATAATGGAATTCATAAAGTGGAATTAAAAGCAATTCGATCTTAGAAGTTTAATTATGAAGAGATTATAATTACTCAACCAAAGGTTAAGAGTTAGAAATCTTAAAGAGTTATTAAATTAAATTAGCAATTCCCATTGTTCAAGAAATCAATAAGGAAGCAAAATAGTGTTTTAATTCTACATAGGTAATCATAGAGGGGATTCAAGTGTAGAAATTGTTTCTAAAACTTGGTGAATACTTAATTTGCTCTTGTGCCAATTTGTTTAATTTTAATTAGATTGAAAAATGAACAATAATTGAATATTAGATTCTAGGATAGATAAAAAGGGAGACTAGTAATCATAATACCTAGTCTCTATGGGGTTGACTTAGTCTTACAAGTATTAAAATTGCACAATAACCTAGTACACTTTGTAGTAGAATGTTTGCTTTTGTTTTAAAAATAGTTAAGTTAGTGTAAGGACTCGACTTACCTAGTGCACTTTGTATGCTAATATGTTTCCTCTAATACATTGTAAGGACTCAGCTTACCTGAATCTAACATCAGGTAATGCTAAATCCCCCAAGTACATGTAATACCTTAAGTATTACATGCACATGCCTCATTAAAGGATTGTTTATCTTGAACATTACTAGTCGTTTTAATTACTGAAATCATTTGGTTAGATTCTAGAAACAACTGGATTTATTAAGAAAACAACTTTATAAAAACATTTCTAGCTTCTACTCATATAAGTAGAAGAATTTTCACTTAAACAAAGCTTATTACAAAACATGGGCTTCTTAACCAAGCCATCAAAGAAAAATACAGATTTCAAAAAATATATCCAGCTCCTTAAACAAAATAAAATGAATATAATGACAAATAATCCATCAGCCTTATCTTACTTCATTCCTCCTTTCAAAACTTTAGGATCACCAATAACCGAGCCAAACATCATCATCATCATCAAATCAAATAATCAACATCATCATCTAAACCGTCATCATCTCATCAAAATAGCACCTGGAAAGAAGATAACAACAGCAATAATGACCCGGAACCCAATACAACAGTGACATAGAGACACATGAGATGTCACACTTACTTAAACTAATTCAATGTAACAATAATAGGTTATTATCTTTAAATTAAAGCAAAACAAACAACATTAGAGCAATCATACTCGGAAGCAAGCCTCTAGGAATCTAGAGGTCTTGAGTAATGGTAGCTACTTAGAGGGTTGATATAGACAGCCTGAATACCTATATCTCTTATATTTAACTAAAAAGGAAAATAGCTTCATCTAGGATTTACAACCGTTACACATACTCTACCCATCATAGTCTATAATATAATAGGGCTCAACCAGTCTCATAAACATGAGCCTTACTATATTACTCCTTATTGATCAAGGTAGACCTTACATCAATACTATTTGCCCCATCAGCTATCCATTAAGCCACTTAAAAATGTCAATGCATTATGATGAGATTGGCATAAATGCCTAAAGTACCGTGTCCTGCTTGGGACAAGGTTGTCGCTCCTTGGATCGGATTAAACGATACAAGCATAAGAAACACTCATTAATTAGGCTATCTTTAAGCTTTAATTCATTTTAGATGCTTATCCTAACAATCATCAAGCACGTCACTGCGTATCTTATTAATTTGGAATCCAAATAGAAATAGAAGGTAGGCTAGAATCCATCTTAGACGATAAATCTGGTATCCATATTTGTTCAAAAATTAAACTCATATAAGAAATTAAATTAATTATCCACTTATGTCAAACTTATTTGATAATTTTATTTGATTAGACACTAAGTAGGAACCCTCCATGGTTGCAAAGATCGCCTTGCTAAGATACGAACAATTTCCATTATCTATGAAAGTATTTCTTTTCTCTTTAATCATTCATATTCAAAAACACTCATTTCCCAAGCAAGCATACATTTGTAACAGTATATTCTCCATAGTCTCCATGGTTTAGCCTAACACATTAATCTAAGCCAATTCCAAGTTAAACCTATATTATCTTAATCTTAGCCAAGTTGATTAAATTTAATCAATCTAACTCATTTTAACTCATTCAAGTCCATTAATTCAATTTGAACTTAGGTTTATTAACTAAGTTCATTTTATACTTAACAACATACACTTAACTAGTAAACACAAGTTTTCAACTTTGTTTGGATATGTTACAGCTTAAAACAATTAAAATTTACGCTTTCATACTTTTATAATTTCCAAAATCTTATTGTATATCTATTTTTAAGATTTCTATATCATTTTGAATCAACTCAATGTGAGCTTGGATGGAAAAGTTATTATCAAAATACGAAACAGTATCACAACTAGAGAGAAACACAAGTAGATACATTACCCAGTGTTATAGCTGTGCTGTTCTTGAAAACATGTCTTATTATGAGGTTTTGAGGTTAGAGAGAAGCATGGTTTGATAGGGGAGGCCATGTACTAGCTATATTTCTCCTCTGATGAGTTACAAATCTGTGTTTTTAAGAACTAGTAAGGAGCACAGCTCAATAGGGCATCCCTTGTTCACCCTATGCTCTTTGCCCTCTTTTATGTTTCGAAAACTTAACTTATTTTTCAACTTGTTTTACATCATTTTTCATTATCTTACATCTTATACTCCGCATATAGACCTAAAACTATGTTTTACAACATCATTTTACAAGTTTTTACTTCAAATGACTTTAAATCATGTCATGAATCATCTAACCTATACATGTATAGACAAACCTAGAATACTTACATGTTCATTTATCCATTGGTTACCAACTTTATCACAATTCATACTTATATCTAACTTCAAGACATCATATACATGTAATAACAACAATGACATAAGAAAAACAACAACACTTATCTTTTGGTAAACACATGCAATTTTGATATTCTTTTCTTATTATTGAGCTACTTCTAACTTGGTTTCCACTTTCTATTTTCCTTTCTAACTTCATTTTCTTCTATCATCTTGTTGAAGTTGACATTGAGAGTTAATTTTTTAGGAAGAAGAGAGAAAAGAAAAGAAAGAAAGAAGGAAATGAAGAAAGAAAACAAGAAAAAGAAAAGGAAATGGGAAAATAGAGGATAGGAAAGAGAAAAAGGAAAGGATAAAGGAAAAGTTAAGGTATTTTAGGGTAAAGGTATTAGGTTTATAACTTTCGGATCAATATCTTCAATTCTGGAAGTGTTTAAAAGATAATTTTAGAATTTATAGGTTAGAAATTAAGAAGTTACAATAAAAACTTAATTGAGGAACTTAGTTTAGATAAAATTGATATTCAATTTGAGCTAAGTTTAAGAACTATATTTTTAGATAGACAAATGAACTCAAAATCTGTGAGGATTCAGAGATTAGAATTTAGACTTAAAATTTAGTGATTTAGGAATCCACCAAATATTTACATAACATGCTTAGGGGTTTAAGAATTCAAATCTCAAATTTCAACTTAATTAATTACTAATTTAATTATGTCGACTTGTTTATTTATATCCTATATTTTATTTGATTTATTTAATCTATCTAAACTCATTTTCTAACTTAGGTGAAAGTTTGAGATATTTCATACATAGCAAATGGATAAGAAATATATAAATATATATATAATATATATGTGAGTCCTTAGACTCTTAAAAATATGAGAGGAATTCATGGCAGTGGATACACCATTTTTGTTCTCTTCCATTTTTCCTTTTATCCAAGTTTACATGGAAATAAAAAAAATTAGAAAAAACTAAAATTAAAAAGACAAAAAAGATAATGAATGTGGATTGGTCAAACATTTTCTTTTTCAAGCTTATAAAGCTTCATTGGAGTCAAAGTATACATGTACAATTTTGCTGAATTTGAGCTTTAAGATGATTTGCACCAATTTTATTTGAAGTTAATTTTTCCGAATTTAATTTAAGTTGTTCTTACTCATGATCGCTTGAATTAATTAGTTTAGGT
Organism: Combretum micranthum; assembly: GCA_024138025.1. Lineage (NCBI taxonomy): Eukaryota > Viridiplantae > Streptophyta > Magnoliopsida > Myrtales > Combretaceae > Combretum > Combretum micranthum. The sequence goes on along the minus strand of JAMXBD010000974.1, from coordinate 335,805 downwards.
TAGTTGTAATTTCAAACAAGAGTTTGATTGGACTTAAAATAAAATGATCATTTTAAGAACATTAAGAGTTTGGAAAAATTAAGCTAAAACTGATATGGGCTCTTACTCAAATGTGATAATTTTGAAAATGTACTTTTATAGATATGTGATAGCCTGTTTTGTAGGAAATTTGATGGTTTAATTTATCCTAGAGTTGGTCAATATCGAGTAGGTTTGGTCCAATTAATGAGTTAATGTTAGTCTAACTTCTTGTATTCTTTAAACTCTTGTGGACTTTTGGATGTCAAAAGAGAAGACATGGTGTAGTAGTTTGAGACATTTGTACTCCTCCATGCAATCATGGGTTTAATCCTAATTAATAGGCTATAGTTAAGATGCCCATTTTTATGGTTATTTTATCATATTTTCTGTAAATTATTTATTTGTCGTATATAGATTAGATGTGTGAATGGAGGTTGGGGTCGGTGTTGATGATATAAATTAATATGTGTCTTAAATTTGGTTAGATCTAAGCTACCTTAGGTAACCCTAGGAGAGGTCCCTAGAGTAAACCACCAAGCCTACATTTGAAGACAAACTTTCATGCCCCGATCGCATATGACATATCATTTTTGCTACATAGAATCGTTAAGGAGTCCGTAGAATCGAAATATAAATTTGCTTGCAAAAACCATCGATGTACTTACTATATAAACTAATAAAACTTTAAATAAATTATGAAAATAAAGAATTTAATGTTAAATTAGTTACATACAACCAAAATTTAAGTTTTACCAATCATAATTCATATACTGTTATTAATATATTTAGTGCAATATTATAATTAAAATAATTATTTTTATTTTATGATGATTCATAATCTATAATTATTAAGATGTATTGCGAATCATTTAATTTATCATGTGTGAGTAGCTACTTTTGTGCAGTAATAAACAGTTTCATGTTTACTATATATTTGCACAAAAAATCATTGCATTTATGGAAAATAAATTATATATAGAAAATTATTTAAAAATAAAAAAATATAGCACTATATATATTAGTTTAGTTTTAATTCAAATTGCTCAAAGTATATCAAAGTATATAACCTAAAAGAAAATAACTCTCTGAAAAATAAAAAAAAAAAAAAAAAAAGTAAAAAACTAAAATTAAGTTAGATTAATATAAATATCAAGAATCAACCCAAAAAACCCTAAATTTAAATATATTAAATTGATTGCATTTTTAAAGTTCAAATAGAAAAAAAAGTATAAAATTATAAATTTACGATTTTATTACGATTCTATTTACGATTCTACTACCGATTCTACTTATGAGTTTACTCAAAAAACGATTTTGTATGCGAAATGAATCGAAATCTCATCATCAACTCGTAAAAACGTACAAGTAGCCTCGTGAGTTTGACAACTATGTGTATAATCTTTATATAACATATAGATTAAGCATTTATAACCTATAGATTTTTTTTTATCTGTGTGTTAAATCTATACATATAATTGTAATAGATATTGTTTACATACTCTATGGTATATGTGTGTGTATGTATATGTGCTATATATGTATCAAATGAATCATATTTATATTCATATATAAATTATATATTTTTTATTTCTTAATAAGATTTATGTTTTATATATGTTATATGTATGTTCTATATATAATTTATAATAGAGTTAACGTCATAAATTGTATTCGAACTTTAACATAATAAAAAATTAGGCACTTGAACTTTGAAAATTAATCAATATAGTACTTGAACTATGAAATTGGTCAATTTAGTACCTCAAAGAGCTTTTCATGCATGCAAACAGTACCATCGTCAAGTTCTTTTGAATACTAAATTGATTAATTTCAAAGTTCAGGTATCAAATTGACAATTTCAAAATTCAGGTATTAAATTGAATCAATTTCAAAGTTCATGTATCTAATTGCATATTTTGTTATAGTCCAGGTACCATTCGTCACATATCCCCTTACAATATGCTATAATATATATAACTTTTTTATATGAATATTTTTGTTGTTTTATAATTTAGTCAATGATAATACTATAATGTTTTAACAAAATAAGCATACAACACAATGACAAGATATCTTGATAGGTTCATGGGTTTGTAAATGTGTTTAGGTCTTAAACCCAAACATAAATACGTTCAAATGCGTGTAGTTTTCCAGTTTGACCATTTATTATTCACTTCCCCTACCTAGACCCTTTAATAATCGTGTTGTATCGTATTAGGGTTCACAAGCCAAGTCTTAAGTTGCTAATGCTAACTGCCTTACATGCATCATCATCATTCAATAGGCCGATGATATTGTCATCTTCTTTTTTAGTAAGCCCTTTAGTGTGCATAAGCTTTTTTACTTTGTTGGATAGATCGCTACATATGCCTTAACAATCCTCACTTTATAGCTTACTAGATGGTAAATTTCAACTAAATGCAGTCATATGTATTGTGTCTCATATCCTTGTGGGAGTCACAATATTTGCTCCTATCATGGGGTTCTCTTCCATCTTGCTAGTATCTAGTAAGATACCTGAGTTCCTTATCTTAAGGAAAATATTCTCATGTGATCTACTAAAGGGGATGAAGCTCGAATTATATAGCCTTTTTTTTTACCTTGATCCTTTCCATTTTAATAAGAAAATCCTCCATTGTCCCTAAGGGAATTGAGTCGTCTTTGATGGACCCTTTGAGTTTTTTCTTATTATTATTCATTAAGTAGTCATAACCTGGTTTTCCAAAATCATTTTTAGCAAGAATGAAATCTACTCTGCTAATATACTTTCCAACTCATTATTAAAGCTCTTTTAAGCTTTTGAGCTTTTTTTTTTCCTAATAAGTGGAAGAGACTTTCACTCTAATGAACTCCTTGTAAGGCTACTTGAATAGCAATACTAAGATCAAGATCATTGATCTTCGTTATTGCTTGATTGAATAGGACAGATTGGACTTCAGTCATTCAATTGTGTACGCGAAGCCATTGGTGCTACATGTTGAGTATGAATCTCCATTTCATCATGTGCCCGAGAAGTCACCTAGGCATTATGCACTTAAGATTGTGCTTGGGCTTGAGAATGATTGCCAGGGGCTACACTTTAGTAAGCAATTGAGGTGTTTCCACTTGAGGGTGCAATAATTGATTTTCACCACTCATTTCTTGAAGTTTAGGTGTGTTACTTTTGAATTCTAAGCCCTTAAGTCATTGCTTCATTTGGTGGTTATAATTTATCATCTCTATGTTCTAGGAAACTATCTAGTACAACATATTCTTCAAGTTGCTCAATTGTTGCTATTCCTAAATAAAGTCAAGAGTTGGGAAAGCACTAGGGACTTGCATTTACACACGCAGGCAACATAGGTTACCATAACTCAGAACAGAGTAAGTATGAGTTTAAGGACTAAGCTCTTGTGCAACTTTCTTGCCCTTCAATCTAGTTATCATGGGGCATTACCACTACTAAGATATAAAGGCAATGTGTATGCTAAAAAGAAGCTAACTAAAGGAAACAACACTAGTAGTTTTTTCACATAAATGCTAGCAAATGTCATTAGTTCAAAACCAATAAGGGCTTTTTAGTAGTTGGACTTAGTGACGGGCCTGAGAAGAAGGGCTTGCAAAATTAAGCATGGCTAAAGGATATTGAGGGGTTATCTAGTGTGGACACTTCGATGTTCAAGTTAGTATATGCCTAATGTTAGCGATAGAGAAAATAACATAAGGAATTAATTTGACATAGTTACAACTATGTCTACATATATGCCGTGACTCCAAAAGATCTAGGAGAAGGAGGGTTATTTAAAAGAGGAGAACTCCTTGCAATTGCTAGTTTTATGGAGATCATGGAGTAGCAGGAGGTTAAGTATGGTTACTGGAGTCATAGGCGTTAAACAATGTCTTAGCTCCTTCGATAGTGAGATAATGAAGATCGTGGGAGTGTATCTCAAGTGCCCTAAGTCGGCTATACTAAGTGTCTAGCTCGAAAGATCGGCTTGCCTAATCAAGAGGTTGTGTCTAATCTCCTATTTTTTGTAGAGAGCTAAATGGCAGCAGACTTGAGCCTAATAAGTTGACAAATCTTCAAATGGGCAGTGTTAGGTCTCGAGAGTGCATGTCTTAAAATAAGCCATTAACAAATGTACATCTTCCCTCACCTTTGAAATAAAATTTGTTAGCCATTAGATTGTCTTATTTCCATAGGAATCCCTCCTTATAGGTCGTTACTTGTTTACATAATTGCCATCCCATACTTAAATATTTGTAGGATTGGTTCAAATGTTAAACAAGTTTTGGTATGGTTGGATAGTATGACGCAAGTAAAGATGCTATATGGAAATATTAGGACCATTTTTGACAACTTTGTATATAACTTTGGACGTTGAGGAAAAAGGTTGTATCTTATGAAGGGAAAAATTGCTACAGATATAAAACATAAAGACCGCTGAGTCTATTTGGCTAGAAGATTGCATTATAGAGTAAAAAATTACAAGGATATTTATTACACTAGTTGCAAACAGGAAGTATTTTGTACACAAAAAATTGGTAGTTATATTATTACTAGATTTATATAAGAAGACATGAATAGAAATAGAAATAATTAAAGGTGTCATTTTACAACCTTAACCAAATTGATGCTTTGGTGGCCAAAAAAAAAAAAAAAAGAAAGAAAAGAAGGAACCAAATTGGTGCTTCTTTTTGGAGATTAACCATCTCAAATAGGTTGTTTACTCATAAATTGTGTTGCAAAGATAATTACAAATATCATTTTAGTTCAAATCCTAAGTGAGTGAAATAATGTAAATAATAAATAAAAAGACATGGACTTTAATACTAGGCATACATTTGACTTTATATACTAGGTTGCATATTAGGTCAGTTTTATTGAAGTGGTTTTACTAATATTATGATCACGAACGAAATCTAAAAGGAAGAAATGAAAGCAGAAGAAGAGGTGATTGTATGCTTGATTAGAGAGAGATCTGTGCACAGAGCTTAAACTTGACGAAGAGTTAGCAAAAGCTTAATCTAATTTATTGTGATTGTGCCATACTGTGTATAGAGATTTTTAAATGGGCATAGGTACGTAGATTTGTGATCCAATATGAAATTAAATATCTAGTATTCAAATTTAATCTGTTTATTATTAATTGAATTTTTTTAATCTATTGCATCCAAAGATAAATATAAATAAAAAAAATATTTTTTATTATAAAACTAAATAAATAAATACAAATAAAATATAGGAAAATGAGTATCGTGGAATATACCCTAAATTACGGCCGGTTGATGCTAGTTGGGCAACATCTAATTGTCCTTAACCTTAATTTAGTCTCCCGAAATTTGAAATCTGTATTTCTATCTCTGGGTAATTTATTGGGCAACGGGCAGGCCTACCCGGATCATTCATTTCAATTTAAGCGTAAAATAAATTGAAAAGGCAAAAATGGCTTTTCTTTGTGTATCCTCTCTAGGGTTTTAATGGGCACTTACGATCATGGCGCTCACCTCATTCTAACCTCCATTAACTCTATTATGAAATTCCTTTCCTATCATCTCCAGCACAATGAATTCATGATCTTCTAGTTTTATTTAACTTTGATCACCATTTACATATACAGACATTTTTCCTTGTTCTTTTTATAAGGATAAACCTACAAAAGTTAATGATCATCATCATCATGTATGGGGTTTGTGAAAGTCTAAATCATCATCTGAGACATCGAAGATTATTCCAAACCGAGTCCAGGGTTGCAGCTTGTCACTGAGGCCTCATCTTTCTCCACACTTAGTGGAATTTCTTTTCCAGAAATTTTTTCTATCTCATAAAGGTTTGTTTCCAAAGTACCTGTCACTTGGCTAGCTTTTCTTTCTTTTTTTTTCTTCTCTCTTCTCTTCCTTCTCACTTTTGAGTCAAATTTTGTACTTTTAGAGCAGTCAGGTCTGATCCAATATTGTTGTGAGCAAGTGGAACTTATAGTTATGGTGTTTCTGCTTCCATGCTTGCTGCTGATGATGCATATATGTTTTACTCTTTCATGCTCAGGACAGACCCTGCCTCTTCTTCTTTGAACAACTCTCACAAATGGCACCAAATAGCAAGAAAAGATCAAGAACAAGAAGAACCACTACAAAAGCAACAAAACCCAGAAGCCCAGACTGAAGAGAAACCAATACAATTAAAAGTTCAGGAATTTGCAGCGAGCTCAACCCCTAGCATGGTTTCTACATCAACAAAGAAGGATAAAAATCTAGAAAACGAAGGTGAAGAACTCTCTACAAGTAATTGTTCTACCCCAAAAGGTCGGAGGTTTCGGATACCCAAGATCGAAACATGCCCGCCGGCACCGAGGAAGAAGCCGAGGATGGTTTCTAATTGTTATTTGCAGAGGAGGCCAATCGCATTTTTTGCTTCTCCTGACATAGAGCTCTTCTTCTATCAAGCATTTCGCGGTATCTCAGTTTGAAGTGTGGTTTTTCTGCCTTTTGTTTTTCTTTTTTCCTTTCCTAGTCAGTATAAAGAACTAAAATCAATGACCAGCCAACAGGCTTTGGAGAAGGCGCGTGTAATACATATACCTTTCAAATTTAATTGACTTGCATTAACAAAGTGGGATTTTCCGAGCAATAGGTTGGAGGACCTTAGCTCTAGGTATCTTCTTTCTTAGTTATATCTTCGGAGACATCCATCCGATAAAATTACCTTCAGTTTGTACCTAATGGGAGCACTAATTCTGCTCTTTGTACAATTTAGCTGGGTGGTCTGGCTAAATTTAGAGCAACTCTTTTTTTTTTATGGCCCCCCCCCCCCCCTGTTTTTCTTGGTTGATTCTTGCAATGTTTATTTTAGTATGTGTTGCTGACTTTTGGAGAGTGAAGTTTAATGGCAGTAATTAATTGTTCAGCTCTTTTATCATGTTTTCAAATTGGCTTTGTTGGGTAAGTCAACCTATAAAAGTTGCACCAAGCAAGCTGGGTTTCTTTATAATCCATCTTGAGAGCAATTTTACATAATGTCTACATCATTAGATACTCCCATCTTGAGTTGCCCTAAGTGGAGTTGACTGATTATTAATTTGATTGAATAAAGAGGGATTATCACTTTGAATATTTGCGCCAACAGCTTTTACTTATTTAGTTCAATTTTTTTTAAAAAAAATTTTCGTAATCATAATGAGTAGATAGAGTGTTGATCTTATTCACTTGAAAGACTTATGTTTATATCGATCATTATGAGTTCATTCACCTATTTAGTTTAATTTAAAATACTAATATATGGGCCCTACACTATTAGAAAACTAGCTTTAGAAATGAATATTTCATAAAAATTGATAAAAGAAGTTATATTTTTATAAATAGAATTATCGATAATGATTTTTTTGATAAAAATTTACGTTTATAAATAAAATTTTTATCTTTAAAACCTAAATTTCTTATAGTATCCGACTTCAAAATGAGTTTATATATTAAACTTTGTTTACAAAAGAAACTGGAATGGTTTGGGTCGGGCTCTCAAAAATTTCAAAAAAAGATAATGTTTTTGTAATTTAAAAAAATGAAAAATATATATAGTACATGTATTTTGAGAATATATTATAATATATACAAAGCATAACTAAGTGGTTGAAAACCTAATGTTCCAAACATGGGTCTCAAATCTTATAAGGTTATTTTTTTTAATATATATTTATTATTTAAATGATAGTTTTACTTTTTGTTGGTTAACTTTTTCTTTCCAAAATGACTAATAACATTAAATAATTCATTGTAAAATCATATACATTCTCAATCGTTAAGATAAATATAATAATTTGTATATTAGTATTTTAATAGTGTAGTTATGGTTAATTATGAATTTGATGCATTAAATCAACCATAGAATCCTGTTAAAAAATATATTGGAACCATGAAAATTTTCTTAACTAAATAAGTTATTACAAATCGCTACTTTGATTAGTTGTATATCGTAAATAATAATTATGTTGCTCGTATTCTAAATGTTCTAGTTTTATCACATATATTATTAATAGGTAATACTAATTATATAATTTAGATTATTAATTAATATTCTCCTTTTTACAATTAATATTAATATGTTCCAATTATATGAACTAAGGGTGAGCAGGTAACCCTATTATATAGGTATCCACCCAGATCCTACTTGACCAAGTAGGTTTCGAGTAGATATTGAGGTCAATTTATAGGTTTTGGATATAGAATTTTCGAAACCTACTCCTATAGGGTAGGATATGGATATGAGCTTTTCATACTCTGTACCCATTCTGGAACGTGTACTTTACTGAGTATAAGGTATAAGTTCTTGAGTATCTTGTGCCTATCTTACAATAATTATATAAAATAATATTAAGTTATTAATAATGAAATAATACTATTAATTTCTAATAATTTTTTAACATCAATATTATTTAAGGTAATGACACTTCTTCGTTGTTTTTACTATTTAGTTTTTAATACTGCTACAATCATTTGATTATCCTCGCCCTGAAAATTATTTTATGTATTATTAATGGATAATTAAATTAAAATGCAAATCTTTTAATAAATTTTTGGTACAGTTATTCATTCTTTTGCGGTTTTTATTATTTTCTCTCTTTCCTTTTCCTTTAAAGAAATTGTCTCTTATGTGGATATAATGTCAATATTTTCCTCATATCGCTACTTTTGTATTTTTTAAATTTTTATTTTATTGTTTCACGTCCACAAAATTTAAAGTTACCTAATTTTTTCTAATACTATTGTACACCAAAATGGTTTATTATAATATAAATCATAGTATGAGATTATGAGCAAAAAGAAAAGTATATCAAAATTTTTAATTGATATGTAAAACTAATTAGTAATAGTATCGATATTAAATAACGTTTAAGTTTTTTTCCACACTCCAAAAGTAATTTTGCTCTAGTACAGATCCCACAGGGTATCTTGTATTTAATAGATTTTACAGCGTATAAGGTACAGAGTGGGCATAAAGTGGTATAGGATAAGTTTTGAGTATAAAATTTAGTATCATATACTTTATAAGATAGGTACAGATAACACTTCATATTTTATCCACTCTATACTTGTTTATCTCTAATATAATCTATATCCATTCCTAATGAGAACGATTAGACAAACATGATTTCCTACATGTCCATGACGTAACAAAATCCTGACTACTTGAAATACTAATCGTAATGACAAGTTCTTTTTGTCAAATTTCATCCCAATTGGTTGTTATATCTTCCCAATATACTTTATATACACACACGTATGTAAGTAAAGGAAAAGGCAAACAAAATGTCTTTGTATATTTTGTGGGAATCTGTCATGTATTTTGAAATGCTTGTTACTATTGAATACTTGAATTGCCATCACGATAATCAAAACCACCTACTCTAATTAAGAATGCTTAAGTGGCAAAAAGTAATATGAGGTGATGGTATATGAAAGTTAAGACTATTCATAGAATCCAACCAAATCATATTGAGAAATGAGCAAACCAAATTGAACCATAAAATGTGAATTTTGTATTTTGATTTGGATTACGATTCATATTGGAAAAGGTTTGAACGGTGTGAATTTTAGTCTAGACGATCAACCCAACTAAACAAATTTTACTTAAACTAAATTATTCTTACATGGTAAATGGAAAAAAAAAAATAAAAGAACCCAATGTGTCTAGTTTTTGAATGCCGAAAATTAGATCTAGCTAAATAAATAAATAAAAACTAGTGAAAAAAGGAATTCATTATAATTCTAACCTAAAGACTTTTAACTTTCAATCTTTCATTCTTCAAGACCCCTACAACTCTTTCATTTCACTAACCCACAAATCTCTTAGCTCTTTAGTTTCTTCAACCCCACTTGCAAACCTTGATGCTCTATAGGTATGTAGTTCCTTTTCTTCTCTCAACGTGTTTATAATGTAATGTGGGTGATCTACCATTAAAATTAATGGTTAGAGTTCAAGTATCATGTTGAGCTTATATAAGGGAATTTTCATCTATAATTCATCTACTTTTAATACACTATACGTGGTTATATTCCACTTGCTAAAAAATTTCTACTTAAAATCTTACATCTGATTACATAAGTAAAAAATGCCATGATAAATATGTATAGTAAAAATGCCTTTTTTTAAGCAATTCGAAATGAACAAATTTAAAGCGGTTTAAATTGTTGAAAGTAGTTTGATTCAAAGCAATCTGAACTAAATCATTTTAAATGTAATTTCATTCAAATCTTATGTCGAATTAAACTAAACCATGAATGCTTTTCACGGAATTGGTCATTAGTTGGTACATATTATTGTTTGAAATAAAAGCTATATTATTTTAGTTCTTAAACTTGAATTTGTAAAAGTAATTTGGTTTAAAGGAGTCTACACTAAATCATTTTAAATGTAGTTTGCTTAGTTATGTTGAACCGGAGGGTTCAAATTGGATTTTGATGCGAAAATATATTGCACAATTACTTAAGTGTTATTGATACTTTACATTTAATTGACAAAATATGTTTGTGACATGATGGACTTATGTGTGCAATTTATGTGCTTCTGTTTTTATGTGTGTTCAAGATTCTATAGGATTTTGTCGCACAACAACTAGCATTTGGATACCAGGGCATGGCGATCGAACGCTGGCATAATCTTGAGACTTTGATCATATAACAAAAACTAGTGTTTAGATGCCAAGAAGTTGGCATCTAGGCAATAGGACTAATACACGTTATTATAAATACTTCTAACTATGTGCATTTTGGTTAGGATATGTATGCCAAGGTATGGCATATGACTGATAGAAGTGATTTGTGTGGACAAGGTGTAGGCAGCAAGGACATTAATGAAGAGGACATGAATTTTCTAGATTTTGTCTGGATGGTAGTGGATGGCATCCGAATAGTAGGTGATAGAAAATTATCCGTTGCACAGATGCAAGGGCATTTTAATGAGAAAATTTGCACCAACCAAAATTTTTAAAGGCTTATAAATAAGAATTGGAGAGTAGATTCTATGATGGTATATCTACTCACCCTACATGCCACTAAGGGCTTTGTTTGTATATATGCACTAAAATTTGTTGTATTACATATATAACATAGTTATTTTGTTTACATTATTTATATATATATTCAATAAATATTTATATGTAATGAAATATTAATATATTAGAAGGTTATCTGTGCGTAGCGTAGCTAAAGTTAATATTAAATTTTACAATACAGTCATATTATTAATTTATTTTCAACTAAATCTTGAGTAGTTATATTAATTAATGTTTACATTATTTCAGCCATCGTTCTCCTTTTATAAATATTGGAAATGATCAAGATAATATCTAATCGCAATCTTCAAAAAAGATATAAACATTTTTATATTAGAATAATTACTTATATATCGAATTTAATAAAACATATAAAATATATTAATAAATCAAAATATTCATGTTTGTGTTTATGCATCGTAATTGATTATCAGTGCAAATATTATAAGGTAGCAAATATAGAAAGAGTTTGGGAAAGAATTTTCCGCTGCTCAAACAAACACATGGTACAAAGTCGTCCATTTAGAAGCTTATTATAAAGCATCATAATAATTAGCTGCCTATTACTTTTACGAAATGCTTGTAATTATTACTTGAAGTTGCCTTTGTTAGGAATCTTTAATAAAGCAGGCATACATAACTTATCATATTTTGTCGGTAATGATCAAATAATTTTTTTTTCAATGAAATAAAAATTTAAGTTGGTTGACATGAACACTAGTCTTCTAATGAAATTGACATGAGTTATCTCCTCTCTTAAAAGTTGCAATCAATCTTTTTATAGAAAATTGATATAAGTTTTCTCCTCTCCCAAAAGTTGTAATTAGTCTTCTAACGAAATTGATGTGAGTTTTCTCCTCTCTCAAAAATTGTAATGAAAATTTCACCCCTCTCAAAAGTTGATGGTAAACATTTATAAATAAATAAGCAAATAGTTGTGCATCTAATTTATCAAATTTTGCAAAATAATATTTGGCACAACTTTTCTTATTTTCTTTTTTTTTTTCCACCTATTTTTGGGGGAAAGTTGGAAAATGGTAGAGCAAGAACTCATATATATATCTTTTTGGGTAAATCAAAAGCTCATATATTTCATAACTCGTGTTTAGTTTACTTAGCCGATCCCTAAGAATACTTGAAACATAGGTGATAAAATATCCTTGTATTTCGTAAATTAATCCTATTCCTATGCAGTCATATTTAAAAAATAACCTTAGAAAATGTGAGCATCAACACATCAGCAAAATTAACTGACAAGATTAACATTATAAGAAGAATTCTGGGACCTTGCAGTGCTGAAAATTAGGCAAAGTTGGTAGAAACGAGGAAAGGAATAAATAGTAGAGGAAAATGGTAATGGGTACTTCTCAAGATCACATATGCCAATAGAAGAAACAATTTTTTTTTTTAACTCTTACTTTTTCCTAAAATTTACAACCAAGTATTATAATGCTTGAATGAAATTTATTTCTTTTCTTATGTGTAAAAAAAAAAAAAAAAGAAATCTTAATCAAGCGCCCAACATCAACCTGTAATGGAATTTATGATGGTATTGCTATTACCCCTACGGTGTGGATTATTAGGAAATAAATTTTAAAAATAAAACCAAAAAGGCAGTATCATTTTTATTATTTTTTTTTTTTTTTGTTGTTGTTGTTGTTGCCCTATTGAAAGGGGTAAATGACAAATGAAGATGTGGCCACTCATGACTGTGGGTGTCTGAAATTGGTCCGTGGCTAGGCAGCATGAGATAAGAGAATCCAATGAAGAGTCTCGTGCGGGTTTTTGATTATTATTACCGAATCTCAAGGCATTTTTATCCTCAATTTTCTTTTCTTTTTTTTAAGGCCTTCATTCTTTAACTATTTTCTTCGTTGGTTTCTTTTCATCGATGTTTGTTCCCATATAGATTCCTTTAACTTTTTCCTTGCCAAAGGCCTCAGCGTTTCTGTCGGGCAAAACTTAACCCTGGGGCATTATTGTGACCACTCTAAAGAGTAAAAAAAATCGCACCTTACGTTACGGATTTTACCTTTACCTTCTGATCTCCTACTTGAAAATAACAACAGGAACTACCTTTCAGGTGGAGCTGTATAGTTAATGTTTAGTTGAACAATATGGTCAGTTTATTGAAACTTCAGTTTAATTCATATTGAATTATAATTCATTATCGTAGAAAAATCATAATTCATCATCGAAGAAAAATCATACACATGGAGTTGAGATATAATATCATAAGTATTAATTGAAAACTCTTATGTCGCGTTCGGTATGCGGAACTAATCTAAATGAAATTACAATTTCAGATTCTATTCCTATTTCTATGTTTGATTGCATTTTTAAAAGCCGAAATCGCGATTCATAGAAATCGATGATTCTAGCTTTAAAGGGGAATTTGATTCCGCATTTGAGAAGCTTATTTATAAATGATTAATATTGAATTACCTTTTTATCTCCTTATTTATTAATTATTGTATTAATTACGAGAAATATTTTTGATAAATAATATATTAATTCTATTCCACTCCATGATGTACGTAAACAGATGAATGGATTTATCATTCCGTCTCCCATTTCATTCCATTCCAGACGATTCTGATATACCAAACATGACATTATAGGTGCTTAGGAAAATTACATTACTATGGAAAAGGAGTCACTAGCTATAGTTACAGTTCATTTTTTACTGAATTAGACCTTATTTAATGTTAGTGAAAGCTATTGTTTAAACTGATCATTCAGCTTTAAAATATTTGTTCTCTAATTCTGATTCTATACCTAGGTTGATTCGATAGATTTTGCTACTCTAAGATTTTGATTTAGAGACCAAGGATAATGAGATTGTTGAGAATCTTATAGCATATCACCTTTCTAGTCTTGAGAATCCACACCTACCGAAGCTGGATGAAGATGAGATTGATGATGCCTTTCTTGAAGAGAGGTTATATGCTATCACTTAAGTCATTGATTTTGATACTCCTTGGTTTGCTAATAAAGCAAATTATTTGGTAGCTTAAATCCTTTCCAAGGACTTAACTCATCAACAGAAGAAGAAATTCCTTATTGAATTGAAACATTATTTTAAGGAATTTCCATTTTTGTTTAGGGTTTCTATAAATCAAATGATAAGGAGTTGTGTCTCCTACTAAGAGGGTTGGAGGGCCTTTGTCATTTGAGGCCACTATGGTGCATATAGAACAACACACAAGGTCCTAGAAAATGGTTTCCATTGTCTTATATTGTTTATGGACACTCAAAAGTAAGTAGATTTTTCTGATAATTGTCAAAGAAAAACTAATATTTCCTGAAGAGATGAGGTGTCTTAGACTTTTATTCTAATGATCGATGTCTTTGACATTTGGGGCATTGAATTTTATGAGCCCCTTCCTAAATTCTCAAGGTGTTTGAGGTCTTTAATGTTTAGAGCATCCTAAGGTCATCATTAATGACAGAGGTACTTAACTTTATAATGCTCAGTTTGAGAAAGTGCTTAAAAAGTATAGAATCACTCATAGGATAGCAACCATATACTACCCTTGGACTAGTAGGCAAGTAGAAATTTCAAACTAAGATTTTAGAGAAAAGTGTAGAGCAACATAGGAAAGATTGGTTAGATTAGTTAGATGATGCTCTATAGGTCTGTAGGATAGCCTGTTAGACTCCTTTAGGTACTACAGCCTATAGGCTTGTCTACGAAAAAGCTTGCCACTTACCTATTAAGCCAAAACACAAAGCCTATTGGGTGATCAAGCATGTTAACTTTGACATAGATGAGGCTAGTAAGAAAAGAGATTTCCAATTCAATGAATGACATAGGTGGAGAGTAACAACCTATGGGATATCTATATTATATAAGGTGTAGAGTTGTATGTAAAGTAGGTAGAGTTGGTAGGTAGAGTTGGTAGGTAGAGTTGGTAGAGTTATACCTCTTGTACGTATATAAATACCTATGTATTGTGTAAATGTTTTATTAAGAATATATAAAAAATATACATTTTATTCCTTTTTCACATGGTATCAGAGCCTAAACACAAACCCTAAACATAAACCCTAATTTTCACAAATTTACAAAAAAAAAAAAAAAAAAAAACCCTAATTTTCGCTGCTGTTCGTGTCTGGATCTTTTCTTCCTGGTGTTGAATTTCACATTTGATTCCGTCGTCGTGTTCCTCTCTTCTCCGACGACCAAGCCCAGGAAGCTCACCTCCGGAAACGCGCGCACTGTTCATCGCGTCACTGTTCACGCGACTGTTCATCGCTCGTTCACGCGCATGTTCATCGCCGTACTGTTCACCGAGAGCACTGTTCACGGGGGTACTGTTCATCGTGCACTGTTCACGCCGTTACTGTTCATCCGCACTGTTCCCCCCGTACCACTGTTCACCGCCATCCGCTGCCGTTTGCTGTTGGTTTTTCCTTTCTCCAGGTTATTCTCCATGGCTGCTGATTCTTCTCCCTTGAAAAAACTACTTTTTTCAAGTGTCTTATCTCCATCTCCTGCCATTGCAACTGAGAAATTGCTGGGAAATTCAAATTACATATCTTGGTCTAAAGCTGTGAACTTATGGTGCATCGGTCAAGGTTTACAAGACCATTTGACCACTACATTGGATGATGTAACGAAGGATCCGAAGAAGGATAATGATCAATGGATAAGAGTTGATGCTCTTTTGCTAAGTCTTTTGTGGCAGTCCATCGATCCATCTCTTCATCCAATTTACAGCCATTACTCAACTTGCTATGATGTTTGGACTCAGGCAAAGAGACTTTATACAAATGATATTCAGCGTTTGTACTCAGTTATATCTAATCTGCTTAATCTGAGACAAACAGGTATGTCAATTACTGATTTTCTTGGCAGATGGGCATCTCTAAAAGCTGAGTACAATTCTTTACTTCCTCCCGGTCAGTCTCTCCAAGATGATTTAGCTCAAAGAGACAAATTTTTCATGGTTTGCATCCTTGCTACACTTGGTCCTGATCTTACTTCCATTCGTGATCAGATATGGCTAGTCCTACGATTCCATCTATGGATGAAGTTTTCTCTCGACTTCTTCGTACCTCATCAATTCCTAATGCACCTCTACTGGTTTTTTTCTCCGGATAATTCAGCTCTAGTTTCTCAAAGTACTTCTCAAATCACATGACTAACAGAGAAGGACCAGGTGAAGATCGTGGGAGTGTTAAGGGAACTCGTCCTAGGTGTACCTATTGCCATCGTTGGGGTCATACCAGGGAAAAATGTTTCAAATTGCATGGACGTCCTCCACGAGCTAATATCATTCAGACCAATCCTGCCTCTTCGACTGCACAACATCCTGAATCTCTACTTCTCACTGGAGCTGATCTTGAGAATTATTTACAGTATCAGGCTTCACAGCAGTCTTCATCTTCTCCTGCTTCCTTTGCTCACACTGGTAATTCTGTTGCATGTCTCACTCAGTCTTCTACTTTAGGTCCATGGGTGATTGATTCTGGTGCTTCTGAACACATTTCTGGTAATCCTCATTTGTTTTCTCATTTCTTAAAGTCTACACCATTATCTTCTGTTACTGTAGCAAATGGTTCACATGCAGTACCTGAAGCTGTGGGAAGTGCACAACCCTTACCATCTGTGCCTTTGAAACATGTTCTTTACATTCCACATTGTCCGTTTAATCTTATCTCTGTTAGTAAAGTCACCCGTGCTCTAAACTGCTCTATTAAATTTGATCCTCATTCTGTTGTTTTTCAGGATCTCAGTACGGGACAGACGATTGGCACAGGATGTGAGTCACAGGGGCTTTACTACCTCACCAACCCTTCGGCTTCTCATCTGGCATGTTCTGCTACAGTCTCTCCAACTCTTCTCCACAATCGTTTGGGTCATCCCAGTCTCTCAAAATTTCAGAAGATGGTTCCTCATTTTTCTCAATTGTCTTCTTTGGATTGTGAGTCTTGTCAACTTGGGAAACAGTCTAGAACTTCGTTTCCTAAGAGGGTCAATAATCGGGCTACCTCTCCTTTTGCTGTAGTTCATTCTGATATTTGGGGTCCTAGTCGAGTCGTGTCTGTTTTGGGTCATCAATACTTTGTTACTTTTATTGATGACTATTCGCGCTGTACTTGGTTATATTTAATGAAAAGTCGTTCTGAGATATTTTCAATTTTTGAATCATTTTGTGCTGAACTTAAAACACAATTCAATGCTTCTATACAAATTTTGCGCAGTGATAATGCTCCTGAATACTTTTCTGCTCAATTTACTGAGTTTCTATCTTCTCATGGCATTTTACATCAGTCCTCTTGTGCTTACACACCTCAACAGAATGGAGTTGCTGAGCGTAAAAATAGGCATCTCATTGAAACTGCTCGCACACTTCTTTTACATCACCATGTGCCTATTCGTTTTTGGGCTGATGCTGTTCTCACTGCTTGTTATCTCATTAATAGAATGCCCTCATCTGTTCTTCAGCACAAAATTCCTCACACGATCTTATTTCCAGATCAACCTTTGTATGTGCTTCCTCTACGTGTTTTTGGTTGTACATGTTTTGTTCACAATATGGCTCCTGGTCAGGATAAGTTATCAGCGCGTTCTATTAAGGCTGTTTTCCTTGGTTACTCCAAACATCAAAAAGGTTACAAGTGTTATTCACCCACTACTCGTCGTTATTATTTGTCCCCTGATGTAACATTTTTTGAATCATCTCTTTTTATTCCATCTCTTCATCTGAGACTCCTTTGTCGGAGGTTTTACCTATTCCCTCTCAGTTAGTTCTTCCTGAGTCTATTCCCGTTGTCTCTGAGTCTATTCCTTCCCCTCCACCATTTCAGGTTTACCATCGACGCTCTCGACGCTCTCCTACATCAGATATCCCACCTGTTTCAGAGGCTCCTGTTGACTCATCTTCTATTCCAACGTCTCCACCTACTGAGGACCTACCGGACAACGATCTTCCTCTTGCCATCAGAAAAGGTAACCGTACTACTCGTAATCCTCACCCACTTTATAATTGTCTTAGCTATCATCGGTTATCTCCATCTTATTGTACCGTTGTTTCATCTCTATCTTCCATTTCTGTTCCTAAGAATGTGAGTGAGGCTCTTTCAGATCCAGGGTGGACCCAGGCAATGGTAGATGAGATGACTGCTTTACATGCCAATGGTACTTGGGATTTAGTTCCTTTGCCTCCGGTAAGTCTCTTGTTGGATGTCGATGGGTTTATTCTATTAAGGTCGGTCCTGATGGTAAAGTTGATCGGCTCAAAGCTCGGTTGGTTGCCAAGGGTTATACTCAGGTGTATGGTTTGGACTATGGTGACACATTCTCTCCGGTTGCTAAGATGTCCTCTGTTCGTTTGTTTATCTCCATTGCAGCTATGCGCCATTAGCCCTTGTACCAATTGGATATTAAGAATGCTTTTCTTCATGGTGAACTCCAGGAGGAGATTTATATGGAGCAACCGCCTGGCTTTGTTGCTCAGGGGGAGTCTAATCTGGTATGTAAACTTCGCCGTTCACTTTATGGTTTGAAACAATCTCCACGTGCCTGGTTTAGTCGGTTCAGTACTGTTGTAATGGAGTTTGGAATGATTCGTAGTACATCTGATCACTCACTCAGTTTTCTATAAGCACACATCTGAAGGAAAATGCATATACTTAATAGTGTATGTAGATGATATTGTCATAACTGGTAATGATCAGCATGGTATTACTCAATTGAAGGCACATCTTTTCAAACATTTTCAAACTAAGGATCTTGGCTTGTTAAGATACTTTCTTGGCATAGAAGTTGCTCAATCCAGTTCTGGTATAGTCCTCTCTCAAAGAAAATATGTCTTAGATATACTGGAAGAAACAGGGATGCTTAATTGCAAGCCTGTGGATTCTCCTATGGATCCCAATGTGAAGTTGTCACCAGGACAGGGGGAGCCTTTTGAAGATCCAGGGAGATATCGTCGTTTGGTTGGAAGACTCAATTATCTTACTATTACTCGACCTGATATATGTTTTGCAGTTAGTGTTGTCAGTCAGTTTCTTCAGTCTCCTTGCACTAGTCATTGGAATGCAGTGATCAGAATTCTTAGATATATGAAAAATGCTCCTGGTAAAGGTTTACTATATGAGGATCATGGTCACTCTAAAGTGGTTGGATATTCTGATGCTGATTGGGCAGGTTCTCCCATCTGATAGACGATCTACATCTGGGTATTGTATTCTTGTTGGAGGCAACCTGGTATCTTGGAAAAGTAAGAACAAGATGTTGTTGCTAGATCAAGTGCAGAAGCAGAATATCGTGCCATGGCTTTGGCAACTTGTGAATTGATTTGGTTGAAACAGTTGCTTGAGGAGTTAAAATTTTGTGAAACTTCACAAATGGAGCTAATTTGTGATAACCAGGCTGCATTACATATAGCTTCCAATCCAGTTTTTCATGAGAGAACTAAGCATATAGAGATTGATTGTCACTTCATCCGAGAAAAGATCTTATCTGGTTGCATCTTCACTAGTTATGTTAATTCAAATAATCAGTTTGCAGATATATTGACTAAATCTTTAAGAGGTTCGTATTGAATATATTTGTAACAAGCTTGGTGCATATGATTTGTATGCTCCAGCTTGAGGGGGAGTGTAGAGTTGTATGTAAAGTAGGTAGAGTTGGTAGGTAGAGTTGGTAGGTAGAGTTGGTAGAGTTATACCTCTTGTACGTATATAAATACCTATGTATTGTGTAAATGTTTTATTAAGAATATATAAAAAATATACATTTTATTCCTTTTTCACATAAGGAAAGGACGAAAAAATACCATGATCAAAGGAACCACTAGTTTAAGCAATTTTAGGAAGGAGATCACTAGTTTAAGCAATTTTAGGAAGGAGATCAAGTGTTGCTTTTCAATCCCCATAAAATGTTTTTGAGAAAACTGAAATCTAAATGGTTTGGGTCTTTCGTAGTTAAGGTCTTTCCTTATAGGACTATTAAATCAAACCATCTAGAGTTTAGGAAGTTTAAAGTTTGTGGTTAGTGGTTACAACATGGTTCAAGAAGAGAAATTGATAGAGAGGGATGGGACGAGTTTAGACTCCACCTTAGTTCTGCTTAAACAAAGTTTTTTAGACGTTGAGCTAACCCATTAAACAAAGTGCTACTTGAGAGGCAACCCACGTCTAATTATATATTAACGTATTGTACTAACTTTATCTTATGCATTAAGTGATTGTACATGTGATACGGACTCATAATGGAATGAGAGAGTATGTTATACGATCAAAGGAGATGATTTTTCTTTGGGAAGTTGTTTAGGGTTATGACAACACTAATTGAGCAATTGCATGAGCCATGTATTATAACTCCATGTGTCATGCCCCAAAGGGAACCCTAAATGTGGCAATGCGCCACATATAATATCCAAACTTAAGAATGACTACCTTAGTCATGTAAAAGTCTCAAGTGTCTAACATAGCAAAAGAAATACCGGTAGGATATGTGGTTTAAGCAATAATATAAAATATATAAGAATTAATAAACATATATCCATTAGATTAGTCATAATAAGGTCTTTACATAAACTTAGAGGCATTCCCCCAATAATTCTTCAATATCCAAAATACAATCTGAATCTCAAATAATAACAACTATAATTACAAAGATCTTAAAGGAAATTTATTCTAAGATCTTCAAAAAAATTTCTCCCAAAAGTGTAAGCTTACTCAGATAACCAGAGGCCCTGGGTATAAGAGATATTGATCTTGCATCAATAAAAATCTATTGGGATGTAAGCTCAACCTGCTTAGTGAGAATATTCCCGAATTAACATACTCGTATCAATAATTTCAAACAAATTATTAAACAAGCATATGAAATACATCAAACAAGTGAGCAAGTAATACATATGATCTACTGGAAATCATTTGTTTGAATGGATTTATGCCCTCTATTCAAGATTAGGTATTTCCAGCTCTTTAAAACCCATATTTATTATCCATCTTGTAGTTCCTTCCGGCTTCTATTCACCTATCTTAGCAGTCTTATCGTTCCTACGATTACCTCATTACTATACTCTCGTCCCACAAGGCATAGTAGCTATATGCAATGTGACTCATGTGATATATATGAATCAATTCATATAACTCTTGATATGATTAAGATGATTTAAAAGCGATAATAGAATTTGCAAACACTCCATCATGATAATAAAACATAAATTTAATTAACAACAATTCATGCATCGATACGCTTAGTATACTTTCAACCAATATTATCATGCATATTTCATTTTCATCTTTTTCCTACTTCTAGTGCCTCTAGATACAAACACAAACAAGTATATAAAAGTAAGATATAAACTTACTTGGCTATCCTCGTAAAAAATTCTTCACTCGTAATAGTCCTCTAATATGGATCCTTCAATTTCTCGTCACATAAATGAAAGAAATATCCGAACTAAGTAGTTCACGGAAGTTCTACTCAAACTTTCTAATTCTACTTCACTATTTTCGTCAAAATTCGGATGAATAGAAATGTCGACTTAAAATGGTCATAATTTGCTTATTTTAACTAGGAATTTCACATATAAGATGTCATCATTTTCTATCCACTCAAAAGATTTATCTATTTCTAAGGTTATTTTTACATTAAAAGTCATTTGGGTTCTAAAACAGGTCAGTACAAATTTAGCATGAAAATCTCAGCCCTTAAATTGTAATTTTTTAAATCTTACTTCATCCAAAAAGTCTATAACAACACATAGATATTTATATAGTTTGAAAAAAAAAAATCCTTTGATGTATATACACTCATATTATATGCATGATTCTAGTGATGTTGTCTTAATAATGATTTTTTATAAAACAATTTACTTTTAGAAGTTGGAAAATGAAGTTCACAAAATCTTTCTTCAAGTTGTTGGAAGGAAAATCAAAATTTTGGGTTTGTTGATAATGAATGCTTATCCTTATAAAACCATTATTTTTATATTTCTTAACTTTACAAGGATAGATTTATTTCTTAAAGACTTGGTTCTTTAAGTTATCTAACAATTTCTTAAGTGAACGTTGAACTAGTAATTTAATCTTGACTTAGAAAAACTTACTTTGTTCTTAATATTTTTCAAGGTGTTGATATAAACCTTATAAATAAGATTTTAAGAAATATTGCATAGCAAAGAATTATCAATATTAAAAATTAATAATAATCCTATTTTAATAGTTTGAAAAGATCATAATTGAACCATTTTCCTAAGTTGTGTATATTATATTTTCTAAGTAGATTTCAACCAGTGACTTGATCGTAAGCTTGTCTTAGAAAAATTGTTTGATTTTTAATATTTTTCAATATGTGGGTGTAAATCCTATAAAAAAGTTCTCAAGAAAAATTTATATAACAAAGAATTGTCAATCTTAAGATTTAACAATTTATTTTAGTTTTTTGAAAAGAGAGTAAGAGAACCACATAATTGAGTTTTGAAGAATCTTTGTAATAATATCACTTAGAAATTTATGATGAATTTATTTGAGTTTTGAAAAGGATGTTGTTGAATCATGATCCTAAGTTCTAATGGAAATTTTTCCTAGGTGTTAAAATCATGTTTTTAGAGAATTTAGTTCTTATTCTTAAGTGAGAGAAAATAACTCCTTTTGTTTCTTTGGAAATTTTATCAAGACGACAACATTATGTTCATGCATGAATATGAACTTGAAATTACATAAAAAGAATAACGTACAAAAATATAAAGGTCATAGAAAATTAAATAAGCATATAAGTAAAATCAAGTATTAGGAAGTCTTAACTTGCATCAATGCTTCTAGGAACTTGGAATAGACTAGTCTTAATAAAATTGCATAAATAAATAAATTGCAGAAATATAAGACTATGAATAAATAAAAGTTATGTTAGTAAGCTTATAGGCTTAGGAAATATATATATATATATATATATATATAAAATAACATATAGGAGTTAAATTAGAAGCAAGAATAATAAAATAATAACAATACAATAATAAAATTTTGCATGAACAAGAACAAAATATAAATATGTTGTTGCTTTCTTAACTCCGATGGGTTTAGAAAATATACACTATGATCATATTAAGTTACATGAACATAAAGAAAAATTGTAAGAATTTTTACCTAAGATTAATGGTAGATGGAAGAGAAAATTGTGTATTGGTTATTGTAAGAAGATGGTTGTTGTATGGAGAAGGAAAGAAGAGAGTGTTGGGAGAAAACTTTAGAGAGAGAAGTTGTAGAGGAATTTTGGTAGAGTTTTGTTAAGTGAAATAAAGAAGAGTGAAAGAAGTGAAGGGAGATGGGGTATTTATAGATAAATGTGGAGGGAAAATAGTTGTAATGAAATAAATAAAAAATGAAAAATATAATTAAGAGATAGAGAGAGTGGTCGGCGCTCATGAAGAGAGGGAAGAGAGAAAAAAATTAAATTCTTGAAGAAAAGTGTAAGAAAAGTTAAGTGAAAAATGATGTAAAATTTTTATGGAAAAAGAAAGTTGTAAGAATAGGTATGTGAGGTGTAAGAAGTATGTTGTAAGAAAAAGTAGAAAATAGTTTAATAATAATGAATAGTACAAATAGTACTATGAATAGTAGATTAGACAAATAAGATATCGGTAGTAAAGAAAATATGTGTAAACGAGCTACATTTGATATTTTTAGTTACCGAAAAATTATGAAAATAATATTTTTGAAATCCTTGTATAATTACTAGTCTAACGGTATCATTGAAATATTTTTACTATTCCGAGCACTGGGGTACGTTTTTTGGGAACTGATCCTGTTCGAGTCCAAAACGGATGATTTTTGGGTGAATATGAGCTTTTTAGGCCCCCTTATATCATTCTAAACTACAATCCACCATTGGCTCATTTCAATTGTCCTCAAGTTTCGAGTGTGGGATTGCCGAAGTTGAAATTGCTAGTTTACCTTGATCATAGTTGACTTTTGAAATTCTGGTTTGATTAAGGTTAGGATTTATTGCAACTTTTCCTTAGAAAACGAGGGGTTTACACTATGGCCATTGCATTATTCCAGGTGTAGACCCCAAAATGGTTGCATGACTCAATCCAAAAGCTTGTGGATTGGTCGTACACATCCACATAAGAAACAAACTTATTCCATGACCATATTCCTTTACTTGTGCACTATCAAGTAAGTTCCCTTTAAAATCCATAGAGAGGTGCACACTCGAATCTAGTGCACCTTGTGTAAACCCAATGCCTTATAGACAATAATTCATAAGGAGGTACACGATCAATTCATTGAGCTTGAGCATCGCTCATGGCACATTTAGGGCAATTCACTTTCACCTACAAAGAGTTGCATAGCCCATTACACACGCTCATACACCACTCGCATGATATCATGCACATATAAATACCCCTTGATACATAAGTCTTCATTTTAGGTTGTGCAACTTGTTCCTTCTTTTCCATCTCTCTCTTGCACACAAGAATTTGGCATTAGTTACCCCGATTTTCACACTTAATCTTCGAACAACTCTCCTTCGATTTTAAACAATTCTTCTATCTTTTCAACCTTTTTTTTTATGAATTTGCAATTTGGACAAATGAATGCAAATTAAGGTTTCGATTCGAATTTGGATACTTTCAATTTTTGATGAACTTCATGATTTACTTGGATTTCTTTCCTCATGTCTAGTCTTTGATTTCTTGAGTAATCATGAAATTTCACATTTTACATATTGAATTCATCAATTGTGCAAGGAGCATGTATCCAAGGTTCATAAAATTTGAATAAGGCTTCTTCCCTTAAATTGTGATCCAATTAAATGAAATCAATAGCTGTTAGTAAGAGTGCATGTTGTTTAGATTGCAATTGGGTTACAATTCGATTGAATTAGATGAATTGTGCTTGGGTCATGCATTTTGAACGTTATGCTTGTTGACATGAATCCACTACCTATATACAACTCAAAGTAATAGGTAGTGCACCTTACTAGGAATTCATGTCTACTTTCAAAATCACAATGCTATTTTTGGGATAAATAATAGAGTGTAGTTTAACATAGATGAGTTCATAGAACTTTTACCATATAGAGTTTTGTGTAGCCTCTGGGATATATGATGTAAAGTTTACACTAAAAGAAGACTTTATGAATTTTCCCAATAAATCTCCTTATAGCACTTTTGCAATTAGATGTTAGGTGCACTGGAGTAAAAGCTCCAATGCTTATAATTCTTTAAAATCAGAAGGGTCCACTTTAGAGAAGCCTGAGTATAAGGTTGTCCACTAGTTGCTATTACACTCTTTGACTAGTAGGGGATATAATACAAGGCTAGTGAAACAATGATATGTTTTTCTTATATATCATGATCAAGAAATATCCCATAAACATTAGTGGCTATCCAACGTTCTTTATAAAGCATCAGGTCATGGATAAAGGGGTTTGGTAAAATATGTTGAGGGGCTTTTATCACTGGGATCTTGCAGAACTTAGGTTTGTTTCCTAATCCCCCTCTTGAAGTTGAGATATGTGCATCTATTCCCTTGACCAATAGTCTCTGTAGCTAGTAAGATATTAAGTTTTCCTTTGAAACAAAACATGAGATAGAAGATTTGATACTAAGGCTGTTGTTGATTTTTCTACCTCAACTACTTAGCGTATTGAGAAAGAGATTCAATTATAAAAGCAAATGGTATATCTTGTTTTGAAGTTATAGAAGACCATCTACATCTTCAAATGCCTCCATATCCTATTCTAACTGAAGAATCATCAAAGGATGAAGTGACAAAGACTAAAGATGAGAACATGGCTTCTATTCCTATAAATGAAGCTAATGCAAAGGTGGGAGATAAGGAAGAGATGGTCTAGTGGGATTGAATCATGGACCAAGAAGAAGCATGATAATGAAGGCATAACAGCTAGCCAATAAGTAAATGATCATGGATTTGATGTCTAGATATAGATGAAGCAGCCGCTGCAATTCAAGGAGATGACTTTATGGAGACTTATTTGATTTTTGTTTTTCTATTGATATTTTGATGTGTAATTTTTTAGCTTGCTCTCTTTGAGCAAAGATTATTCTAATGGTTGGCTAGTAAACTAGCATGGGATAGACTAATTTTCTTTTAATTTTTTTCTCTCTTTGTTTTTTCTTTGGATTTGCACCTTTAGGTTTGACTTTTGCAACACGATTAGAAGTTACAACAAGAATTTATCAAGGAAACTTGCAATCTTTTGTGTGGATAGGAATGGAATCAAATGGTTAATGAACTGAAAATGGGGACAGTTTCGATTCTCCTTTTCCTTTCCTTTTTCTTTTGCCTTGTTAGTGTTTAATTGAGACATTGAGGATAATGTCTAACTTAAGTGTGGGGAAAGGGATTAAGGTAAAAAGAGTTAATTCATGAGCTTGTGAGTTTAAATTGACCCCATATTAAGTATTTTCACTTTATGAGCTTATTAAATTTGAATATGCTATTTAAGGGAAACCTTAACATTTCACTTAGATAATTATTTAAATTATTTGCATTCTAGAGTAAAGCAACTTAGTATAAATTGCAAAAATTAACTTAAATCTTTACTCTCTTGTTGTGCATTCATTATACTTTAATAGAGTTGAATAATAAGGTTCGAGTGATGCAAAATTTCTTGTTATTTAAATTTTAATTTTTAGAGTTAAACTTAGATCAAGATTGTTTGATGAGAGGTTAATTGACTATGAGTTTACTTTTAAGTATAGTTTCCTTAGGAATTTTAAGAGCCTTATAGTATCTAGTGAAAGAACAAATGAAATTTGTCATTTGCAATCTTATTTTCTTGAAAAAAACAATGTTTAAGAGTAACTAAAAGGAATAAATAGTGAACTAAAATATAAAAGTTTAGTTGTAGGCCTCATAGACTCGAGTGAAAAAACCTACGAGGTGCCTTATTTAGAGAATAACGCTAGCTACTTTGAGTGACAAGCTTGAGATCATCGGTTGAAAACTCAGTACAAGGGTCATGAGAAAAGTTTGAGAAAATTGAACTAAATCAATTAAGTTGAAATTGAATTAGTGTGATAGAGGTTTGATGGGATCCATTTAAAACATAGTAGCCTAAGATCATCTTGCCTGAGACTTACTGAACGATGAAATCACTCTAATTAAAGAAAGGTTTATTAACTTAAATAAGTAAGTCCAAGGGGACGCCTTCTTTTAAGGGGATAACATTTGTTAACTGGGTTAAAGAACTTAAGACTATTGTTTGAAAGCTTGTTGCATGGGTTAAGAAGCTTGGATTGAATGAAATTGTACCTAAATGAATACACTTCCATTGGGGGAAAAAAAAACAGAAGAGAAAGAAAAAGTTAGGGGATGAGGGATGTAATATGCTTTTATTTATTTTGTGATGCATAGGCATGTATTTGTGGGGAGTGTATATTTATTAGTAATTGTACAAAGTTCAGCTAAGTCTCATTCTCCTTAGTTGCTTTTGTGTTTGGATTTTGCTATACAATTTTAGATTAATTGATGAGATTAATATTTTGATTTACTTGGACTAGTTGTTGAAATCTAGTATTTCTAGTATCTTGAATACATGGTTATAATTATAAAAAGTTAAGTAAGTTGATGAAATTTTAAGAAGTCGTTGGAGTTAATTTAAATATTTAACTCAATGGAAGGTAAGATAGTTAAGCTTTAATTTGATCTAAGTGAGATTGATGGTTGATTTTTCCGAGTAGTAGAGTTTTTAGAGAAGAAAACATTGTCCTTACTAAGTTTATAGTGATTATTTGCTTGAGGACAATCAAAATGTTCAAGTGTTGGGAGTTTCTTAACAGTAAATTAACTCTTTTCTGGAAGGATATTTTAGGCTTAAACATACACACAACTTCAATGTATTTGTTAAAAAAAGGGGAAAAAGATGCATATATTATATGGAAATTGCGTGTAAAGTAAAATTAAAACCAAAACAATGCTTTATAAAATTTACAAAATATATTAATTTATTTTATTAAACAAGTCACCATTTTCCTATAAAAGTAATGAGGACAATGATTGAGGAACTTTTTACATGGTGAAATAGAACGTTTTGGAACAAATTACCATTATCTAATAATCAAGTCATTAAGCTCCTTATTCGTCATTTTAAGGATTTTAGTTTTGATAAAAAAAAAAAACTGCACAAAGAAAATATGAAATGATAATGTAACCAAATAAATAATATGTTGTAATATCCAATAAAATGAGGAATAACAATTTATAAAATCTTTGATAGAGGTGTAATAAAAACCTTGACTGTATTAATACATACATATTAATAGAGTCAAACTTCCTTTTTAAGCAAAAAAAAAAAAAAAAAATAGAGTCAAACTATTTTAATATTTCGTGACCGTCATTATTAATATATTAATATTGTATGTCTACCACTGTTATTGTTCTAATGCATATATAATTATCAAATGACCTTATTAATATTTTTTAGTTGTCATAATTGTTGTACTAATATTATTTGACTATAATTACTACCATATTAATATGATTAATATATATTAAGACAGTTTAGTTGTCATCAACTCCACATTATTAAACTGTATTAATTTAATTTTACCATCATAAGTACAGTGTTAAGATATATTCTTACAATATTAACAGTATTAATATAGCTTGATTGTGATAATATGCGTAGCAAATTTGTATCAGATACTTAAATTTATAGCATAACGAAACTTCGAACTAATAATTTAAGAAAGAAAATAAAATGCATAGATTGGAAACTGAGTCTGGTTTTCGCTTCTGCAAAATAAAACTGTTTCGGCAATATCCAAATCAAAATATTTGATGAGTTTACTTCATCATTACATGACAATAATAAAAAGGGAAATAGACATTAAACTTGTTTATTTGAAGCCATCTATAAACTTTGTTTTATAAGCTCCATAACTCCTTTAAAAAATAATATAATATTCAAACTTGGAGTTTCTGCCAAAATTTGGGTCTCTAAATAGCTTCATGTCAGACCGTGTGTCACATTTTAGCTTCACTATTCTCAATTGTACTAGTTGGTAAAGAAGAATGAAAAGAATTAAAACTTAGAAGCATATTTAAGGTAAAGAGTGGTTGAACGTAAAATAGGAAATCATTAGTAGTAAATTGATCATTATATAAATATTTCATTTCCTTCATTTTATCACTATTATACCGGCATAATGTGCTGAATAATAATTTTTTTTACTACAGTCATATTTTGGAATACAACCCACAATTCGAAATATAATGCATCAACATTTTGAAAAATGCTTCAAAAGGGGGGTAAAAAAAGAAATACACACTTAGAATAATACATTACAATAGTATTTATTAATAAAAATTATGCTAATAGCATTGGATATGCTTATTTCAAAAAGAAATCATCATTTATCTGTGGAAACAATCAAGGAAATACTAATAAAAAGCTTTATTATACACTAATACTAAAGCTATTAATGATATGTATAAATTAGTAACTAATAAATAAATTGTATTGTCATGAAGGAATTATACATATATGTGATGACATTTCATAAGGAAAAGAAAAACAAAAATAATCAAGTCTTTAAGCCAATTTGTTGAAAGAAACACACCAATAAAACTTGAGAATAACTAACCTTCTTGTCACCACCCATCAATCCATAATAAAGGTTCATCATGCTTGAAATAAATCTAAGACGATCAATAGTGATCCGTAGAATTTTCCATGAAACTTTAACCGATAGGAGATTCTAAACATCAGGAGAGTTTTTAAAATATCAATTGCTTTCTTCTGGAATCTCGGTAAACTCCATTAATTGTCTTTTTGCAACATCTATCTTATAAATGGAAACTTGAGATGTAAGCAACAAAAAAAAAAAAAAATTAAAAGAGTTCATTAATCTAAAGTGAATTACATGTCATACCTTCAATAATATATAAATTGTACCATAAAATTTTAAATCAACTTTCCATATACATGAGGTTAAACATACACAACTTTGCACCTTACTCATAACCACCAATTCAAGGAAGAAGAATAAGAGGATTAAAAATCCTAAATAGTATGTCTCATGAGAAACTTCTTGAGACCACAACAAAATCGTTACCACAATCATAGTTCACCTTCAAAATGTGCCACTATAAGTTACCACAATCATTTCACACCAATACATATAATATAAATGAAGAAAGCAACAATTTATTACATAACTTGAAAACGGAAAAGTATAAATTTAGCTAGAAAAAGGGTTAAAAATAGTTATTTCTTATAGATAAAATATTTTGAATAGCATCTCTTCTAAAAAAAGTTACTATTGCAAAATAAGATTATGTATTAATCATCATCAGATAAAAATGAAAGCAAATTATGGATAAAGAGTATTGAAATAATACAATAGTAATTATATAAATCTACCATCTTTATGAAAATACAAAAAAGAAAAATTATGGTTATAATTATTTCATCTTAATGGATTTAGAGGAAAAACTCTTCTCAGTTTGTACTGTCCTAATCCATAAACTTGGTTGAAACAAATCCGAAATAAATCCTACCATAAACTTTATATGAAAAAACAAAAGGTAGAAAAAAAAAATAATAATAAAAATCATAGGTTCAAACAAGGAGTAAAGTAAAAACTCTATTGGTTGAATCAAATCAAGTCAAACCTGCAAGGCACATCATGTATTCTATGTCCAAAACCAAAATGCACCCCATTTGATAAAATCATTTCAAATCCAAGATCCTTTCTTGTTAAGATTTCCAAATACGTACAAAATGGGCAAATAAAACCCTATTATATATTTAAAAGAGAAGAGAGAAAGGGTAAATTTAGAGTTGGCGGATTAGAGAGAGAATGTAGTCATGATATAGTAAAGACGTAGTGTAAATTGCAGAGAGAAAGAGAGGATAGGTGAAGCTTTCCTCATCCTTGGACATTTTTAAGTTAGATTATTGTATGATACCTTATAATTGCTTTATTTAGAATAATAAATGGTAAAATTGAACTTGAAAAATGTGGAGATCAAAGCTTAACTTTTTCTATAATAATATAGATATATATAGATATAGATATAGTTTATAAGCAAATGAGATTTGTTTTTTATTTTATTCTTTTAACAAGTAGTCTGTATTTCCACACATTTAGTTAACATTTCCTTTTATAAAAATTGGACAATATTGATTTATATTCTCATTTATTCTTAGCATGTTATTACTTGTGTAATGGGGTGGATCCAATCATAGTGATTACATCGTATAGTGTATGTCTCACTCTACACACGACTTTAGAGGAGTGGTGTCGAAGCATACCCAAGAATGACTAAGAGTCATAAGGTAGGGAGGAGGAAACTGGCATTTTTAGGGAGTTAGAATGCACTTCTAATAGGTGGAGGAGTTATAAAGTATCAACCCCATTATTCTATAGGAAAGATAGTGTGTTTTTACTTTGAGCTCTATTTCATCTCTTATGAGAGTATTCCAGTAGTATGGCAACATTTTTGTCAATTTCTGGATCTGCCAAATGAGGCAGCTCTGGGTATTTATAAAGCTTAACTCTCAATGATGTCCGCCAGATCGAATTGATAATCAACAAGCAAGATAAGTCTTCTTAATGATGGATTTTTCCATGGTTTTTTAGCCCATGGAATGGCCTCTTTGAATGTATGAGCTCCTTAAGAAAGGTTGAGAGTAAATGAGTTGATTGGATTTAATAGTTCCTACTCTAAGCCCACCAGTTAAATCTCCCATAGTCATCCTAGTTTCATATACTTGACCCTCTGAGCCTTATCACTTAGCATAAAGAGTCAAAACGAAATCATTACTAGGCTATAAGACCTAGAATCTAGATTTCACCCTCTATATTTTGCCTTGATCAAAAGTTCTTTAAATGAAGTTGAAGGGGTTTGAGCATAAAATATATCATTTAATTAACTATGGTGCTACCTACTGCTTGTGCACTCATGCAATAGCTACATAGCTGCTAAATGCACTATCATAACTTAATGTTTCGTTGAGTACCACTTACAATATACAAGCTTAACACTAGTGCTGCATTTTTTTTTTTTTTTGGTCGAGATCATAGCACGACTTATTTGCACATATTACTGTAGGCTAAAATATGTAAATGTATTTATACATTAACCCCAAGCAATGCATAATAATTTTTTAATGCCTTCTCTTTTTTCCCCCCTTCTTATGCTCGCTTGTATCATGTCACTCCTGCACATATGTGCAAATACATATATACTTTATCATTACTATTGCTTAAGGCAACATATAAAATAAATTATCTTCATTCTTCTCTCTCTCTCCTTTCCCCTCCTCCTCTCCCCTCCTCCCTCTTACATAGACAATTGTAATTAATTTTGCATAGTTTTCTTTACAAAAAACATAAGTCGCACTTACTAAAGCATGTCATAAAAAGGATCTATGAAATGAGACAATATCTCTTCATCTTTTTCTTTCCTTTTCCCTTCTATTTAGCACTTTCATATCAATAGGTATTGATATCAATAGCTCTTTTAATTCTTTCTTCTTTCCTTTTTACTTATCTAGCATCTTCCAATATACCTCATATATTTGAAGCAAATCTCTTATTTTGATATTAACATTTGAGAGTAAGTTCATTTGAGATGTTAATGTTTGGATGGTTAAAAAGAGGTATCAACGTTTGGTCAAGTGATTCATTTAAGGTATTGGTAACGGTTTGTGTTTAACACCCTTAACGGCATGCCATTATGTGACACATGTTAGCAAGAGACATTTTCATCATTTTTTTATTTATTTGAAGACCCGATGAAAAATTATTAAAAAAAGAAAAAAATAAATGAGAAACTATATAAATCAACAAGACTGGACAAGAATCTTCATCTTCTTCCTTGGATCCATCTCTCTCTACTCCCTTCTCTCTTTAAATCCACTTTCTCCACACAAACCTAGACTCCATTAACAACAACCT
This sequence comes from Combretum micranthum, assembly GCA_024138025.1. NCBI lineage: Eukaryota > Viridiplantae > Streptophyta > Magnoliopsida > Myrtales > Combretaceae > Combretum > Combretum micranthum. The sequence continues at coordinate 302,852 of JAMXBD010000974.1, read as the reverse complement.
TTGGCAAACCAATCAAGCTATTGAGAGAGCCACCATTCAAGCCTGCAACTCACTATGTTCACCCACCAATCCCCACTGAGATGTAACCTTGCGAATCAAACCGATGAACTCACCATGCTCTTATAACACCAAGTTGACTCACTATTCAAAACCCACTTGAGATTAAAGCTAAATCTAAGACTCAAACGCAACTCAATGAATCGAATCACCCTCTAACATTGTCATCGCTTTTGATAGAGCTTAGAATCAATTCGCACATAACACCTCATCATCTTCACAAGACCAAACTTCCACCAAACCTAGACTACCACTGCCATCAACGCCACACCATACCAACTTGTGACCTCTAGCAAAAGGGGTGTTTTAGGTTTCTTTGTTTTGGGTTTTAGGTTTCTTTAGTGGGTTTAAGTGGGTTGAAGACGGCGTTGGATGCGATTGGGGGATGAGGTGGATGGGTTTAGGTTTCAAAGGTTTTTGGTTGTGACGTTTAAAGGGAAAGAGAGAGAAAGGGTAGAGAGGAGTAGAAAGTTGAGAGATAGAGAGTTGAAACTGTTAAGGAAGAAGATAAATTCGGTTTTATTTTTTTTTAATTTTTCCTCATTCGGTCGAGTCTTCAAACAAATTTAAAATGACAAAAATGTCTCTGCTGACATGTGTCACATAACATCACACTGTTAACGGCATCAACATAAACCATTAGCAATACCTTAAATGAATCACTTACCAAATATTGATACATTTTTTAACCACTCCAAACGTTAATACCTTAAATGCTAATACTTTCCAGTGTAATTTACCCTATTGTAAACATCCATATAAAAGTGGAAATATGAATATTTACACTTAATGGCAATAATAATGCCTTTCTTGTATTACTCTATCCAAAGAACCAAAACTAGGTAAGATCATTTTGCCCTCTACAACATATAATTAATGATTGAGATTATAAACAAGAAGATAAAGTTACAATGATGCAATAGGGAATTTTATCAACTATGTCATTTTAAATATTAATTTTTAGATCAAGAAAAATTGAGAATACAATGATGTCATAGATTCAAAAATTAGGTAATTTTAATTATTAATTGATAAAGTGAAAAAAGAGCAAAGCAAAGGAAAATGGAGGATAGCCAATTGATTTTTGACATGTATTCATGTAGTACGTAGATCGTAGAAATATAAAGGAGAAAATAAATTAAGGATTGGAAGACAATACTTACGATTGAGCACTTGGGAGCAAGTTTGCCATTTTTGGTAACATACAAACACAAAGAGATATATATAATGTGATTATTGTTCTGCTATATAAAAGCCACGACAAACGAAAAACCTTTCCCGGCTCTTAGGAAGTCTTAAACTTCCAGACAACCCCCACATATGTAGCATAAAAGCATAGTTTGCTTACGATAATATGAGCGAATACAAAGCATATTATCATAATAGCAAGAGATATAAACAACTATTGGCTTAATTAATTGACCTTAAAAAGAAAAATTCTAATTTATAACGACCTTAGTCATCAAAGATTTTACTAAAATTCTAGGAGATTATTTCTGATTTACCATTAATATGAAAAAAACCACACAATATTACTTGAATGAAAAAATTACATCATTACATTGTAGTATGATATGATAAGGATGTTATACAGTAATTTTATTGTTATTGCACATTTTTTACGAGATACACATTCAAATTACTATTTGATAATACTAGATACAAACCATTTTATTTCACATGTGACTCCCTTATTATTAATTTATTGGACATATGCTACATCTCTGGGAGCTTGCTGATTTAGACAAATTTATAGCAGCCTTTGACATGACCTTTGCCTTTAACATGACCACTGATTGATTTTGACAAATTTTAAGTTAATCGTTCCTTTTTCTTTTTTTTTTAACTCTATTGCTATGTATGTTGTATTTTTCTATGCGACACTATTGTAAATTTTTTCATCCCCCACTATATCACATCTTGGGTATGCAACACACGGTAAAATTATGATCTCATATCTAAGATGGGATATAGCAATATTATTTAGGTATTATTTTTATCTAAGATGTATTTGTACAATTATTTTCTAGAGATGGTAGGCATGTCTTTTACCCAAAATTCTAGTATGATTATGAAACAACTGATCCAAAAATCTCTTATATAATATATATGTATATATATTGAGACTGATCTGAGTTTTGGTTATCATAATACTATTCTATGACCACGTAGACAAGTGTACCTATTGAGATCACAAGTAGTAATTACTCTCTCCTCATCACCTAACCAGTGGATACTAGTGAATTCAACCAATTAAACAAATAAACTAAGCAAGATCCAAATCAAGATCACAAATTAAACTATTGATTGTACGGCATATCTAGATTTCAAATTCTCCCAAATTAACTATATAATTTAAAAACTAATCAATGTAATTACTAATTTCTCGAATGACAAAATTTCTATAACAAATTAATATATGCTTTAAGAATTTCAATTCATTAACTAGAACCTCTTCCAAATTAAAACAAGTCACATTAAAATCATGAGTTCTACCATTAGGTTTGAGCCTAATTCAAAAGATTTGCTTGTACTATCATAGCATTACATGCACCTTCTCCAATTTAGATCTATTCACAAAGCATTTCTTGATCAACAATATGAATTGATATTGAATCAATATAGATAATATTAATCAACAACAATTAAAAATGCATGATTGGATTCAAGAAATTAATAGTCATTAAAACAAATAAGTCTAATTACATAACAATCTAAGATTCATCAAAATAGGTATAATGAAATTACTCCTCCATAAATTTAAGAAAATCACAAATCATGTAAAAAATCAAATAACCAAATATGTAAAACTCTTTTAATGAAATTTCTCACAATATTTGATAAGATCTAGTGATTCTTGAGTTGCTCTGAGTTTATTATCTTTGCTAATGACTATAATGTCTCAATAATTACATCTTTCCTCAATATTATAAAGATATTTGAAGTAGTGCCTATTTTGGAAAGCATGATCTAACACAGGTTGTGTTCATGCTTGCCTTCTTTTAGAATCTCTTAAATGTACAAATCTGGTAAGTAAATCTTTTCATATCTTCCAATGGAGGGTCAAACACAGGATATGTTCTTACCCATGTGCTTCTGAGATAACAATTTCCAACATTTGCAAATTGATCTTCAAGAACAACACACCTTCCAACACCACCTATGTTCCTAGCTGTGTAACTCTCTAATTTTGAAACGTCATCTCAACACAACGTGTTCTTTATCACATGATTCCTGCTGTACATAGCATGAAATATGGCCATGCATTTTTCTTGTGTTTTTGTTGAACACAACTTCTCATCACAAAGTCGTGTTGTTCAAAATCTCAATCCGCAAGGAACACAAGTTTCGACAGGATCGTGCTTGCTCCTTGTGTTCATATCTGACTTCTTGAAATATGAATAAATCATTAGCCAATTTGCAAAAAACTTGTCCCAAATTCTTCGATTTGCTTTTAAATATCCTTTTTAGATTTGAATGAAATAAGAAAAAATTAAATACCAAATTCACGGGATTATAAATCAAAATTTCCAAAATATATACCCAAAAATCCTAATCCTATAAGGATATTTAAAACACTTATCACACGTCATCAATTAGAAAGCAAGTTCAAATTATCTTTGTTCAATTTTTTTCCATTGTCCTCCATTGTTTTTTTCGGGGTCAGCACCTATTTGTTCACCCTTTTGATATTTTTTTGCATTATTTCTGATAAAATAATGGAAGCACCAGTAGCTAGATGACATGACGAGATAAATTAAATTTCTAAAGTGGAAATAGTGGGGCAAAAAGGTTTGGCTTTAAAGTTTAAACCATCGTGCTGTCGTACTGCAACAACTTTTCCAATTTACAATTGAACGGAGAAGAGAATATGCTGTGGACGATTTGCACTCATTGTGACTGAGTTTCCTCTTTTTCAATCATTAGTTCGCTTTCTCTGATATAGCTTTATTCATCCATTTGTGGTCCCTTCTTCATCGGGCATGATCATAACTTCATGTTCACAAATCAACATAACTGCAATATGCATTAAATTTTTATTTGAGTATCAACGTGTTAATTTGGGCTCATTTAGAATTACGAAATTTGGAGAATTCTTACCGTTTTGCACTTCCCATATTCATTGTATAATATATGTCACCGATGTATGTAAGCGGTGGATATATACCGATTCAACATATGGTACATGTAATGATATTTATCCACTACTAATAATGAATTAGTAGTTCTACATGGACTTTTAGTTGGTCATATATTTTGTATATTTCTATATTAGCAAACAATAAACCCACAACAATTATATATAATATGATTTATAAATTTGATAAAAATGATACAAACTTATAATGCATATACCTAAATATATAAAATAATTGAAATATTAAAAATGCGAAATTTATTACACTATTGCTTATAAATTTTAAGTTACAAATTTAGGAATTAACATAAAAAAAAATATATAGAGGGTCATTTTGGTAATTAGGTTTTTGGCCCAATTTAATGCTACGAGCCAATATTCTGGCTAGTGATAGGACCTAGGAGATCGAGTCCAATAAGGAATGTCGTAAGGAGATTTGGCTTGGTAGGCTCGGAATAGGGATCATCGGACTGATTTATTTGTTCTCGATCTTATTCGGTTTTATCGTGCAAGAAAAGTAGACTAAAAAAATATCTTTCTAGGTTAATTTGCACTTTATTTGATTAAAATAGTGCTGACTAAAATAAGCCTTCATCATTTTTATGTTGAAAAATAAGCTTCTTTTATATAATAAAAATCGTCAAGCTCATTTACAGCCCAGCTTACTACTATAAGAAAAGAAGGCTTCAATATCAACCGTTGGATCACTATAAAATGATCTAATGATCACTAGCAACACTTGATCTCAACCATTCATCTGGAAGTCATCGAACTACAATCATCAACCTCCAACATCTATAAATAAGAGGCTTCTCTGATTATTTAGGAGATTTTCGGCACATTGTTAAGATCGAGAGCAACATGAAAACTTACTAAAATATCTTTAAAAAGATTAAAGTACTTATTCTATGAAGAATGAGTCAAAGCTATTATTTCTATCTAATTTGATCTCCTTTCACACTCGCACACTTGAGAAACCGGGTTTGTCTGTTTCTCCTCCCATACCTCTCTTTGCAACATCCTACATGTGTCATTAGTTTAAACATTAGGTTTTTTTTTTTTCCTTAGGTATTTGTTTAATCAAAGTGGTAGGGCTCTATTAGTTATATTATTGAATTTATTTTGGTTGGTTATTGTCAACAATAATTAATAGTTAATCATGGCGGAAGGGCACCATAATGATGGATGTTCTTCTCGTATTGTCTAGAATCATTAAACATAAACTTACTGATGCCAATTATCTACAACAGTGTAAGATGATTATGATATATTTGCAAAGTACTTCTAAAGACAACCATCTTATTGATAATCCACTAAACGATGATACTCGCTGAGAATGGTTGAGAGATGATACTAAATTATTTTTATAGATCAGGAATTCTCTTGATACTAAGGGGTAAGTCTATTTACTGTGATCATGTGAAAAATTAATGGAATATATGGAATTTCCATATTTTGGTAAAGGGAATCTTTCCCACATTTATGAATTTGTCTAGATTGATCAATCTCTTCAAACATATTTATGAACTTCAAAAAGATTTATGAGGAATTAAATATCTTGTTACCATTCAGTAATGATATCAAAGTGCAATAGTCACAAGAAAAGGCGATGGCAACTATGATTTTTCTGTCTGGCCTTAATCCTCAACTTGAGGTTATCGAATCTCAAAATTTATCTAATACTAACATTTCTTCCTTGCACAAGGTTTCACTAGAGTTCCTTGAACAAGTATCAGTACTTTTGGTACCTCCTCTACTTTAGGCCCTAGTGCTTAGGTTAGTCCAAATAATGGATATGGAGATGTTATTTCCTCCATCTAGAATTATAATAGAGGAAATAATAGAAGTTAAGATTTAGGGGGAGTTGAATGTTATTACTCTCACAAGCATGGTCATAGCAAGTGCATGTGTCGAAAATTGCTAAATAAATCTTGAAATTCTCATTCAACTCATATTGCAACAATAACTATTACACCTGGTCCATCATTATAGATTATTACACCATTTGTAGATGAGTTTGATAAGTATTGCCATTATCAAGAAACATTGAAATATTCATCTCATTTCATCACTGCAGTTGTTGAATCAGGCAATCAAGACAAATATCTTCCTTCACTTAATTTCACAATGGGTTATTAACTCAAGTGTCACTGATCATATGACAAGTAATTCAATTTTATTCATCACTTATAAGCCGCACTCCTCATCTTCCATTATCACTTTAGCAAATGGCTCTACAGCATCTATCCTTAGTTACTTTCCTTGACTTCTATTTTAATTCTACCAAATTTTTCTTTTAATCTAATATCAATAAGTCAATTTACACATTGCCTAAATTGTTGTTTCTTTCTTTCCTAATTATGGTTTGTTTTAGGATTTTATAACGAGTAAGATTATTGGTAAAAGGCATGTTTCAAGAGGTCTTTATGTTTTGGATACTCAAGTGGATGTTCAAAATCCCATTGCGTGCTCAAGTTTCCTTACTACTTTTGAAGCTCATTGTTGGCTTAGTCATCCTTCTCTCTCTACTTAAAAAGAAAAAGTTGTGTCCGCAGTTCTAGAATGTGTCGTCTTTAGATTGTGAGTCTTATCAATTTGCAAAACACCATTGTAAGTCTTATGTTTCTTGTGTCAATAAGAGAGCTAGTTTTCCTTTTAAAATGGTTCCTTCAGATGTTTAGGGTCCTTGTCCAGATATGTTCAAAATTAAATTTCGCTATTTTGTTATTTTTTTTCTTGAATACTTGGCATCATCTAATTAAACATTGTTTTGAGTTGTTTTCTCATTTCATTGCTTTTTATGCCAAAATTAAAACTCAGTTTAATATCAGTGTGCATATTTTGAGAAGTGATAATGCCATGGATTATTAATCTGATTCATTTAATATTTATATGGTAAATTATAGCATTAATCATCAAACTTCATGGATTAACACATCATCTTAAAATAGTATGGTCGAGAGGAAAAATCATCACCTTGAGATAGTAAGGGCACTTTTATCTTGGACACATGTTCCTCAACACTTTTGGGCAGAAGCTGTCTTAACAACATGTTTAGTAATTAATCGTATGCCATCATTGATTCTTAATGGTGAGATTCTTAAGCATTCTTTTTCCCACAAATCTTATTTCCCATTAAACCTTGCACATTTTAAAATACATGTTTTGTTTGGGATGTTTGATCTTATGTTACCAAGTGGATCCTAAGTCGTAAAATGTGTTTTCTTAGGTTACTCTCTTGAGCATAAAGGCTATCAATGTTATTATCCTAGTTTTAACAAATTTGTTGTCTCTGTCGATGTCACTTTTATGGAGCATTGTCCTTTCTTTCCTAAGTTTACTAAGCCAACTGATATTAAGAGGAAGAATGATGATGATGAATTATTGGTTTATCACATTACTTATCAAACACAAAATGTACCGTTTACAGCACCATCATCTCTTCCTCCTCTAATTTGCCATGTGCACACTAGATGACAGCATCTTCCTTGTTAAGTTCTCTTAAATGAGTTGTGATGATAACAAAAGGTTAAAAGATATATGATGAATATGTTTTTTTTAAGTGTGTAGAACAAAGGTAATCATTTCTTACAAACACTTATGAAGACATTCAAATAGATGTTTCAGTAGATACTTGAACAAACAATTAGATAAATACTACTTCATTTTGTAGAATGTTTGCTCATACAACTTTTATTATCGATCATCAAAATACAAGTTGGATTTATTTGAAGCCCCAACTCCACTAAAGTGTATTTAGGTAATACACTTAATTCATTCCATATGAGAGGATAATAATCCATGGGGATTTAAATTAAAAATGTTCCACGAGTTTTTTAAAGAAGTTTTTAAGCAATAACAAAAAGTTTTTACAAGTTTTATGAAGATGTTTTATCAAAATGCAGCAAAGATATCAGAACAAGTTCAAACATATTTTATCTTGACATAATTGTTCCCACGGATGAAGATAAGGATAAAGATATTATCTATCTTGTTTGTTATCAGCTGAAGCTTATCCAAAATTAGAGTTATCTTTTAATTTCAAATTAAAGTTTATTTAACCAAGTTTTCAAAGATTCAGATGAAAATAAAATAACAAAAACATATGAAGAAAACAGGCAAAAAAACGATACGATCAATCAGTTCAAAATTTGAATACTTAGATAAGATAATCAAATCCCGCAAATTTAAGGATATCAATCTTATCCACACAACAAAAAAGACGTTGGAAGATTTCATGAGATATTTTGAACATTTGAAGATTTCTATCAAGAAGAACCGTTTAAGAAGCAATATATATACACTTTAATTTTCAAAATTCAAAAATAGAAGGAAAGAAATATAGAAGAGAACAACAAGAACAACATCTGAATTTTTATTCGTACTTGCAAAAGCCTCTTGAGCAAACTGATAGACACTAAGAGCTTCACCTTCTCATTACAAGCTTAAACTAGAGAATTCACATTTTCTTATACTTGCAACATCTCTCTTTTCTTTTCGAGTGAGGATTAAAATAGAAGTGATGTTACAAAATTCTTATCGTCTATGCATAGCTGAGTGATAGGCTAGAACAATAGAGCTAGAGCTATTAGTGTTTGTTGCTTTTCTTTGCTATTGGATTAGTAGAACAACTAGTGTGGAAGACCGAATCCCTAGCAATGGAGTTGGAAGAGAAGACTAACTCATGAGGAGGAACATTTATAAATCATCGTGTCCTTTACTTAATTGCACTTTAATTTATGTCATTTTATTTGCATCATATAACTTGCATTCGTACTTTAAAACATATTAAGTAACAAGTTTCTCAAGTTTATTATTGTTTGAATAATCTCGAAAAAAAAAATTTGAACAAAATATTCACTCCTAATTCCACCCATCTGTTACAGTGCAACACCAATTTCTTCTTTGATAATATATCCTCCAAACAATGACTTGGATTTTTCCATTGTTCTTCAAAAAAGTAAACAATAGTGCACTTGTCTTATTTCATCCTTTGTGTCATATGATCATTTACCATATCCTTCATGCACTTTTGTTGCCTCTATTGATCATATATCCACTCTACATACTTTTCATGAGGCTTTATGATGAGAATCAATTTACAACCTATGTAGTTGAGAGATTCTACTTTGTTGATTCGAGGGAAAATCATCAATAATCTTTAGGAGATGATGGGAATGAAGTTATAGGATATATTACTATAGTCATTGCTAATGGAATAATGAATTTATTTTTGCAGATATTGAATAAGAAGCCATGTGAAGATGAGCATATTTTCCTGAATAACTATTTGTTACATTGTATAAGTGATTATAGTTCATTATGCATTCAAGTGAATGAGGAAAATAGATTAAAGGGGAAAACATTGAATGATATAGTCTTTCATGTGGCCTATACCGATGCCTATATCAGCCTTAGTGGAGGAAACCTAAAGACCCGAGAGATATATGATCTGTGATACTGCCTATACGATGGACTGTAAGATGCTGATGTGAAGTTTTGTTAATTTAGTTATTTTATTTTATTAAATACTTTTATTTGTTTTGATTAGTTATTTACTATTTTACCCTTTAACCTAGTTGTGAGTATAAAAGGGCTTCATTGTGTAGACAAAACGATCATCTAGCATTGATGTCGAATAAACTTTATTCTTAAGAGTTATTCTCTTGAACTCTACTCTTATCAATCAATCTTGATTGTGGCAAGTGCAAATACAAGTGAATTATTATGTGTAATATTAATTACTTGCGAGTATTATATCTATCTTTACCTTCTTGGTGCATCATATCCAAGGTAAGTAAAGGTTATACCTTTAGTTTCAAGAAACTCTCTTTCTTAACTTTAGATTTAGGGATTCAATAGAATTAATAGTTTGATAATTCTTATATACCCTATTGATTATTCTCTTAGGTATTATATTGTAGGGTTTTCATACGGACTTTTCAAAAAATCTTTGCAGCGGAAAATTAAAAAACCCTAAAGCAGGAATCCATGTGCTTTTATTAAATCAGATATCAAGTGGAATAAATCCAAAAATTTACCCTGCAGTTTCGTATCCAGAAACTTAGAATCAATTGCTTCCACTTCGGATCTACAAGGCATAACGATTTTGTTGCGCCCTCTACGTAGTCCACACGAACAAGCACACTAAAAAGGAATCACCTTTGCGTACTAGCACAATCTACAAATCTTCTAGATTGATTAGGAAAAAACGAGTGTTTTTTCTATCATATTTTTCCTTTCTGTTCAGGTTACAGAGTTTATCTGCTGTCTTATATAACAGTAAAGAGTCGTAACCATCTAATATGACAGTAAAGAGTCGTAATCATTTATAATATATCAGTTTTTCAACTAACATTAAATACACCTAATCTCATTAGGAATAGACATGACAACAACACTCTTAAAATAATTAAATTATTATTCATAATAATAATTTCATTATTTCATTCTTCCCACTGGACCTTTAAAAAAAATCCATGATCCCTTTTTTTTTTTTTGCTTATTCTTTTGTGTGACCCTATAGGTTCATTTAATATTGGCTGTTAACTTAAAAACTATTTTTCAGTAAACAAAACATAAGTGACCTCTAGCAAGACATTATGTTTACCCAAATCAAATGAAGATCAGTGATCCGATTTTACCTGTTCTATAACATATGTCATCATCCTTTGGTCTCATGATATCTAGATTGAAATAAGACATGGACAAAGTCACCCTTATATCATTCAATTTTGTTGTTTTTCGATCTCTTAGTGAGCTAATAACACAAATGAAATTGATAACACTATCAATTTACTTGAGCACGGCCATGCATTTGTCAGTCTCACTTATCAAGGGGCCTAAGGATATCTTTCCCATAAAGAGAGGGACAAATCCCATCTTAATCACTCAACCTCCTCTACATAATTCACACTACGGCCAATCAAAACCTTTATGATTATTCGGTTAAGAACAACGTTTGATTCAGTCGAAACATAATGTCACTCATGATGGAATCTATGGTGATTTCAGGTCTATGGATGCATTGACATTGTTATTATGAGAAACACTTATAACTCCGGTCCATGTAGTAATCTCATAGCGGGTCAATCCAATATATATGTATATATATATATATCTCTTCAATATATATACTTATGAATTTTATCTGTATCTCTATACATATAAACATCTCATGATTATCAACTGAAACTCATAATGGATTTAATTCATTATAAAGTAAACATCCAAACTTTATAATAAAAATGCCTCTAAATTAAAATACATGAAATGACAATACTTAATAATTGGCCTTGGGCACAATCACTAACAATCTCCCACTTGCATTAGGCCAAGTCATATATGTATCTAATACCCATTGACTTAGTAGGCCGATCATGCTTTGTCTGCACAAAAGGCTTAGTAAGTGGATCAGCAATATTGTCATCAGTTGGAACTCTGCATATTTTCACATCTCCTTACTCGATGATCTTTCGAATGAGATGATAGTGTCTAAGTATATGTTTGGATCGCTGATGTGATCTTGGTTCCTTAGCTTGTGTAATAGCACCATTATTATCACAATAAAAGTCTACTGGATTTACAATGCTAGGAACAACACCCATCTCTGTAATGAACTTCTTTATTCAAACTGTCTCCTTAGCTGCGTCTGATGCTGTTATGTACTTAGCTTCTATTGTAGAATCTGCTATAGTGCTTTGCTTTGAACTTTTCCAGCTTATTGCACCTCCATTCAACCAAAAAACATATTCGAATTGCGATCTAAAATCATTTGGATCAAATTGGAAACTTACATCTGTGTAACCATTTACAACTAGCTCGTCTTCCAATCCTCCATATATCAAGAATGTATCTTTAGTTCTTCTTAAGTACTTAAGAATATTCTTGACTGTTGTCCAGTAAGGTTCACCATGATCTGACTGGTATCTATTAGTTATGCTTAATGCATATGACACATCTAGTCGAGTGCATAACATGGCATACATGATTGATCCAATAACAAAAGCATAAGGAATCTTACTCATGCGATCTCACTCATCATTTGTCATTGGACATTGAGTCTTGCTCAAATTTATACCATGTGACATTGGTAAGAATCCCCTTTTGGAATCTTGTATATTGAATCATTTCAATACTTTGTCTATATACGCGCTCTGACTTAGGCCAATGATTTTTCTAGATCTATCCCTATAGATCTTAATGCCTAAGATATAGGCAGCCTCACTTAAGTCTTTCTTGAAAAACACTTTCCTAACCATGTCTTTACACTTCGCAAGATAGAATATCATTTAAATGAGTAGTATGTAGATGCACCAAAAAGACAACTGTACTCCCACTAAGTTTTTTGTAAACACAAGGTTCATCTTCATTTTTAATGAATCCAAATTCTTTGACACTTTATCAAAACGAAGATTCCAACTCCGAGATGCCTACCTCAATCCATAAATGGATCTTTGAAGCTTGCAAACCTTCCTAGATCCTTAGGATGAACAAAACCCTCAGGTTGTGTCATATACACATCCTCAAGCAGGTTTCCATTAAGAAACGTTGTTTTACATCCATTTGCCAGATCTCGTAATCATAGTATGCAACAATGGCAATAAGAATCCTAATGGATTTAAGCATAGCGACCGGCGATAAAGTTTCATCATAGTCTATACCATGTGTTTACTTGAAACCCTTCACCACTAGTCATGCTTTAAAGGTGTGCACGTTGCCATCCATGTCAGTTTTCTTCTTGAAAACCCACTTGCACCCAATGGTTTTTATTCCTTTAGGTGGATCAATCAAAGTCCATACTTGATTGTCACTCATGGATTGCAATTCAGATTTCATGGCTTTAAGCCATTTCTCGGAATCTGGTCCTACCATGTCCTCTTGATAAGAAGTAGGCTTATTTTGATCCATGAGCAACATATCACGACTATCTGTAATGAGAAATCCATATCTCTCAAGTTGATGTCGTACCCTATCAGACCTTCGTGGGCCTTGTGTTACTTGTGGAAGGCCAACAAGTAACTGTGTGCCTTGTTGACTTTCTATGGTGGTATTACACTATTTTGTGGATCTTGAACTCCTTCAAGATGTACTTTACTGCCACTGGTTCTTTCATAGATAAACTCTTTCTCTAAGAAGATAACATTTCGTGAAACAAACAATTTGTTTTCAGAGGGATTATAAAAGTAGTAACCTTTGGTTTCTTTTGGATATCCCATAAAAAAGCATTTGTCTGACTTAGGTCCTAATTCGTCTAAAGCTTGACATCTTACATAAGCCTCATAACCCCAAATCTTGAGAAAGGACACACTAGGCCTTTTTCTAGTCCATATCTCATATGGTGTCTTTTCTACCGCCTTAGAGGGAACACGATTAAAGGTGAATGCAGCTGTCTCTAGGGCAAAATCCCAAAAGGATTGAGGAAGATCTATTTGACTCATCATAGAACAAACCATATCTAGTAAGGTTCTATTTCTCCTTTCTGATACACCATTCCACTATGGTGTTTCAGGTGGAGTTAATTGTGAAACTACTCCACAACTTCTAAGATGATCATTAAATTCTTGGCTTAGATATTCGCTACCTCGATCTGACCGGAGTGCCTTAATTGTTTTGCTAAGTTGATTTTGTGCTTTATTCTGGAAAGTTTTAAACATTCCAAATGATTCTGACTTATGCCTCATCAAAAAGACATATCCATATCTACTGAAATCATTAGTAAATGTGATGAAGTATTGATAACCTCCTCTAGCAGCAACACTTAATGGGCCACATACATCAATATGTATTAGGCCTAATAAATCAGCTGCCCTTTCAATGTGCCCAGTGAAGGGATCTTTAGCCATCTTCCCTAATAAACAAGATTTGCATATTTCATATGATTCAAAATCAAATGAATTTAAGAGTCCATCCTTATGGAGCTTCAATATGCATTTCTCATTTATATGACCAAGACGACAATGCCATAGGTAGGTCATATTTAAATCATTGGATTTAAGTTTCTTAGTATTTATGTTATAGATGCATTATCAGTTTCAGATCTAGAATATGAAAGACCATCATGTAAATCAGCATTTGCATAAAAATGTCTTTATGATAAATGGAACATTTATTATTCTTAATAATAAATGAAAATCCTTCAACGTCTAAACATGAAATAGAGATAATATTTCTACTCAATTTAGGAACATAGTAGCAATTGTTCAACAATAACAAATGCCCACTGGGCAAAGTTAACTCATAACTTCCGACAGCTAGGGCAGCAACCCTTGCTCCATTGCCAACTCGTAAGTCAACCTCGCCCTTCTTCAGATCTCTACTCTTACTAAGACCCTGCACATTTGCACAAATGTGAGATCCACATCCAGTATCTAATACCCAAGAAGTAGAGACAAATAAATTTATTTCTATAACATAAATACCCGAAGTAGTAGTCTGACTACTCTTCTTTTTCTTTAGATATTCCAGGTAGAGTTTGCAGTTCCTTTTCCAATGACCTAGTTCATTGCAGTGGAAACAAACTCCTTCCTTAGGAGGTTTAGCCTTTGGTTTAAGCCTGGACTTAGGCTTTGAACTCTTCGCAGCCTTAGTATTTCCTTTAGCCTTCCTTTTCATGCCCTTCCCTTTCTGAACCATTAAGATGTTACTAGGTTTCTTCTTTTTGATATTGACATCACCAATCTTAAGCATCGAATGCAATTCAGAAATTGATTTGTCCATATTATTCATTGTATAGTTCATGAGGAACTGGTCATAACTATCTAGTAGTGAATTAAGGATCAAATCAGTAGCAAATTCCTGACTTATTGGAAAGCCAAGCCTATCAAGGTGATCAATATAACCTTTCATCTTTAGGACATGGGCACTTACTGAACCTCCTTCAGCCATTTAGGCATATCCCTTTATCTCATCTTGGCTAGTGTACAACCATGATAGACGAGATGAATATTTTATCTACTAATGGTACTTGTAATTTGGTAAGTTTATCTACAGGCAAGCAAGCTATTGGATGCAAATGGGTAATTGTAGTGAAGGTCAGTCCTAATGGCTCAATTGCTCATCTGAAAGACCGTCTTATTGCTAGGGGCTATGTTCAAACTTGTTGTGTAAATTATGCAGATACATTCTCCACTATAGCCAAATTTATATCTATATGTTTATTCTTATTTATGGTAGCTAATCATGATTAGCCATTACATTAGTTAGATATCAACAATTCCTTCTTACATGGTAACCTTTAGGAGGAAGTCTATATGAAGCAATCATTTGGATTTGTTTCTTAAGGGTTAAATGGGAAAGCTTATTGTCTTCAAAAGTCTTTATATGGTTTAAAAAATCAAAGTTCCCCCATGCTTGGTTTGGCAAATTTAGTCAAGTTGAAAAGTATGGAATGACCAAGTGTAAGCCTGACCATTTGATGTTTTACAAGCACACTTCATCTGACATCATTCTTCGTTGTATATGTGTATGATATTATTATTACTAGAAGTGATGCTACATGAATATCATCTCTAAAGCCTTTTCATCAGAACTAGTTTCATACAAAGCACTTAGGATTGTTGAAGTATTTTTAAGGATTTGAAAAGCAAAAATGTTATTTTCTTGTCTCAAAAAAATGTATTCTTTATCTAGCTATAACTAGAAAATTAAGTGTAAAACCATGCCATACTCCAATGACATCTAATCTACAACTCACCAAGGATGGAGAGTTATTAGGAGGATTGAAATAAAACTATTTTCTTTTATATGCTTCTCTTGTAGCATATATATAAATATGTACCATGTAAATCAATGAATATACTAATAATTCTTTCCACTCTAAATTTACAATAATGTAGTAGTATTACAAGTATAAGTTAATGATGTAAGTGAGTAGATGTAAACCCCGGTTTTCCTAGTAATCAAGTAAACGTCAGAAACCAGAAACCAAAACCCTAAATCGGATTAGTATAAGCCTTGTGAGAGAACCTTAGGAACCCTAGATCCGGCTTTCCTTCGATTTCTTATTAAAAGACCTTTTATAAAATAATTTAATGTGGAATATTGTTTCAAAGTATATTTCAGACCATAAAAAGTTTTGACTTCGAAAAATTTTCTATTACGAGCCTTCTCGAGCTTCATTACGGAAAAAGCAAGCCCCAAAACTCAGAAAAATATTCCGAAATACTCTTTAAAACCGAAATTTTATAAGGATTTCAAAAATATAAGTTTTATAATTTTTTGAGTTATACAAATTACACTTTTAGCCTTTTTCCCATATTTTCTTTACTAAAGTAAGTGTCTTGTCTACTATTTATTACTATTCACAAGTACAACCTACTACACACACAACCCATACCCTAGTCTTACATCCTTACAAACACTCATTATATTTTCTTTTTCAAGAAATTTTTGTCCCTTAAACAAATTATCACATTAATACATTTTATTACATAAATTACAAATTTAAACAAATTCAACTCTCCCTCTCTCTCACTCCAAGGATGGCCGGCGCACATCCCCCCAATTTGACTCCAATTTGCTTATTTTTGTTTCCTTTTATTAATTAAAACAAACCCTAATTCACTTAATATAAATAATCTTTTACTTTCTCTCTCTTTCATTTTATTTCATTTGTTCAAAAATCTCACAAACCCTCTCTATTTCCTCTCCCTTGTCATGAGCTTCACCACCATTGCACACACACACACAAGCTTTATTTCTTCTTCCTTTCTCCACTTAATCCAACTTTAGGTGATGAATCTTAAGCCTTTCTACCATTTAATCTTGTAATGGCAAGATTATTCATGCATATTTTCAGTTTAAGTCCCCAAGAGCATTTGTTAGGGACAAGAAAATGCCAGTACATGAATATCAAGCCATCACAAGAGTAGATCTTGTGTTTGATGAGTTTTTGTTGAGATATTGTCATGTTCATGCATATAAAAGTAGAGATCTTGCATAAAAATATATGTTCATGCTTTTAAACTCCTTTTCATGCATTATAAGTAGTAGATCTAGCATTTAGATACTCATATTATACTTGACATTCATGTTCTCATAAATATTTTGTGTCTTCATGCATTAATGCTCGTAAAGGCTTTGTATTATATATATAAATGTGGTTGTTAGTAGACCTTTAAGTGGATAAGACAAAGAACTTAAAAAGGAAAAGCTTTTGTTGGAAATATTCAAACAAAAATTCTTATGACTTCAAAGCTACATTTCAAAAAGCCTTGTATCAACTCTAAAACTCATGTTTTATGTGAAAAATGAAGGGCATAGGTAATAGATATCATTAAGTAAGGATTTTTTAAGTTGAAATGAGTTTTGATGAGAGTAGTGTAAACAAGAGTAGAAACAAGATAGAAAATTTTGAGTTATTTAGTCAACTTGTGAAATTCGTAACTTTGGATGATGACCATGAAAACACCTATTATCCAAGCTCAAAATAAAAGTTTTATGTATTAAATGAAGTCCTTAAGTAGTAGGCATAGTAAAGTCTTAAATTTTAATGCATTAAACAAGTTTTTCCTAAAGAAATCATTCAAAAATTAGATTTCAAAAAAATTCGGATTTTTGAGTGAATCCTATTTGAAAACAAATTTGCAAAGTGTAAAATACAAATTTTTATGTAAAAATGAAGGTCTTAGGTAGTACATGTTATGAAGACTCAATTTTAACTAAGATCACTAGAAATTCCTAAGAATTAATCCCAAAACATATGAGTTGTCAAAGTTAGAAAACTAGATTTTTCAAAAGTAGTTATTATTGAAGTCTTACAAAATAAGGAGTTCTAAAATTTTCTTTTTGTAAAAATCATCAAGATCATGCATACATTAAATTCATCACATGTCATTTATGTTAGGAAATCATTAATATTGCATGCATAATTGATTGGTCAAGTAGAAACGTTACAAGCATTTACAAAACTAATTTTTCGGAATTAGAAATCGTTACTGATCAGAACTGATCCTTCTGTCTCATGACCCAAATGTTTTCAAAACTTGAAAATAACATTAAATTAGATAGATCTTTCGAAGCAGATAGAGATCGATATGTAATTTGCGAAATTTCGAGTTTAAATGACCAAGTTATGGTCGTTTTAAGTTGGAACTTCCGCAAATAGTGAGAATTACGAATTTGTTAAGTTTTGATATATAGTTTGGATTAGTTAAGTGATGAAATACTTATTAGGGTATTTATTCCTTTTTAGGTGATCCCAAAACCGACGAATCTTTACACCGGACTATTACTACTAAAAGACCGGTGAACCATGGCTGAATAAGTACCACTTTCGATTTCAATTATTGTTTATGATTGTAAGGGTAGTTGCACTAGATACTTGGCAAAGATAAAATGGATATGCATGATGGGGATGAATGGGTATTATATATGATTGCTGTTGATATGAGAAATCGAATATAAGAGTATCAAAGCCGGGTGATTAACCATTTCTTGTATAGATGGATTATGATTGATTGTCTGCAATTATTGATTGATCACTTGAAGAATTGGCATAACTAAATATTCGAAATTGAGAATAAATTTGAACTCATTCATATCATGATGGGGATGGAGCATTAGCATTTGTTGGTTTTCCGTGATCCTAAATAGTGTAAAAGTTGGTTAATCATGATCCATAAAACGAATTACTGAGTTGGTTAATCGTGATCCATAAAACGAATTTATAAGTTGGTTGACCGTGAGCCTAAACGGCATCGTACCACAAGATTCGTTAATCTACTAACCTGAGATGGAGGGCGCAAGTCCATCCACATATGATTTTCGGCTGGCCATATGTTTGCTGAACTCACGTGTTTGATGCATATCACTTGTCTGATTAATCACTTGTTTGATTGATGTGTTATAATTGTGATCATGGAAGTTTTTACTCACTAAGATAGTGTAGCTTACGCCCCTATAGTCTCTATTTATTGCAGCACGAGTTCATATGGCTTAGGCCGAGACCAGCTACAGCTCAGGTATAGAAGCTAAGCATTTCCTCTAGAAGTTGTATTTAAATTTCATTAGACATCCGTAGGAAACCAAGGGACTCTGGATGACTGTAATGGATCTTTAAATGTTCTTTTGCAGGGGAATGCCCTTTAGACTTTGTAACTAATTACATATGTGTTTTGATTTATTATCTATTGCTATTAAATGCTGAGTTAAACTCCTTAAGTCCATTGAGCCGAGTATTCTATTGTCGTAAATGGACGCCTTACATCTATACAAGACTCTCAAAAGACTTGGGTAGTGATTCGAGAGTCTTATATGGCATGTGGCGGACTGTTACGTTTAGGATACTCCTATAGGGCGTGATAGTAGAGTATAATGAAATTAGAAGTTTCATGAAATTAAAAGGTTAACTTGATTGAATGCGAGGTGAAGAAATTAAGATATCAAAAGCACTTAAATGTGATTGTTGATCGGCTTTCCCTAATGGCATATTTGGTTTACTATAATGGAATGAAGCTGAAAAGGAGTTGCAATTCTTTACTATATCACTAAGGGTATTTTTGGAACAAAATATGCTTTTTAGTCGGGAATAATCATTCCCCTCCTCTCCCCCCCCCCCCCCCCCCCCCCCCCCCCAAAAAAAAAAAGGAAGGAATGAGGATTCCTTATCTATTTCACATTATACGGAATAGACATTCTTTTGATAGATTTTTCAAAAACCAAACGAAAGAATAGATATTCCATGATAATTAAACGTAGAATACCAATTCCATACCAATAAAACAAACATGTCGTAAGCAATGATAGTTTAGAAGAATGGATAAATTACATTAGAAGGTATCAACATCTGTGGGTAAGTTCATTTGAGGTCATAACGTTTCGAGTGGTTAAAAAGAGGAATCAATGTTTTGTAAAGTGAATCAAATGATGTGTCAATATTTTGCAAAGTTCATTTAAGATATCAAAGTTTCAATTAGTTTTTTATTAATTTTCCTAGATTTTTATTAATGGCCAATTATTAATATCCTATTTTACTCGCTTTACAAAATGTTGACCTTAAATGAATTTATACCCAAACGTTAATTCCTCTTTTGAACTAATTTCAAACGTTGATACCTTGAATGAACATAATCTCACACATTTATACCTTTTGATATAATTTATCCTTAGAAGAAGTAGCTATTGTCACTCATGTTTTCTCTTATCTAATTCTTTGTGTAACACCCTAAAAATTTAATTAAGGCATTACCGCCACGTATAATATTTCATGTATTACACGCTCAGGCTTCTTAGAATGATATGTTTATTGTGAACATTTGCTACTCATTTTTTTTATTATGAAAGTATTAAATTAAATTCTAGAAACCACTGGATTTATAATTCATAAAATAAACTTTACATAAACATTTTATTATCTACTCTCACGAGTAGATTAATATCCACAAAACAAAATTACCATTAGGTATCTTATATATCCTTTTTAAGATAGTATACAAAGCCTTACAAATTTCTTTTACAAAGCATGGGCTTCAACAGACCCCCTTAAAAGAATATTATAACTTAAAATATAAATCCAGTACTTAAAACAAAATAAAAACAAATACAAATAAAATCCTTAACCTAGCCCACTTCACTCTCCAACAAACTCTTCTCGATATGTCGCCCAAAACCCTGAGACAAACACCATCATCAACATCAACAACTCATCAACAATAACTTCATCATCATCATCCAATCACCACTTATACATATCATACCTCGAAAAAGAACAACAATAGTAATGACGAGCTGAAGCTTAGTACACAGTAACACCGACACACACAGAATGGCACACAAACCTATCTAAATGCAATGCAACAAATAAATTATTATCTTTTATTATAATAAAAAAAAAGTAACATGAGAGTACTTACACTCCAGAACAAGCCACTAAGAATCGATTCTAGCCCACCACCATAGCAGTGGGGAAGCATGCTGATAGACCTGCAGACAACTACCCCAGGACAGGAATCTGGGGGTCCTAAGTAACGACAGCTACTTAGGGGGTTGAATAAGCAGTCCGAATACTTATATATCCGATATAATTGATAAAGAAAAAGTAATCTTATTTAGGGTTTACAACTGTTATTCAATTTACTTAACTCCATAATATCACCTAGTTCAATCGTCCCCATAAAATATGAACTAAATCATATTACGTCATTTTAAGAATAAGCAATGTTACATCGATTCCATACACCCTATCAATTACCTATTGAGCCATCTATGAATGTTATTGCATCATGATTGGGGTGGCTTAAGCACCTAAACTATTATGATTGCTCGGACAAAGTTGCCCTCCTCGGACCAGATTCAACATCACATACATAAAATAACACTCAATACTTAGGCCATCTTTAAGTTTTTAGTTCATTTAAGACCTATATCTACTCTAAACAATCAACAAGCACGTCATTATGTACCTTTTATATGAAATCTAAATAAAGGCTCAAATATTAACTCAGAAGATAATCTGAAAGATTCAGAAGCCAAACTCAAACATCTATTTAAGAATTTAAATTGTATAAGCAATTAAATAAATTATCCATTACATCAAACTTATTTTATTATCGTATTTGATCAGACACTAAATAGGAACCCCATTATGGCTACGAAGATTGACCTGCCAAATACGAACAGTTCTCCTTTATCTGTCTAAGTATTTCTTTTCACTTTGATTATAGTCATTTATCATAAAAGCATCATCCCATCATTCATATTCCAAAAACATACATTTCCTAAGCAAACACACATTTGAAACCACATATTCTCCATATTAATTATAGTTTATCTTTACATATCATTCTAATCCAATTATTAGCTATTAAACCCATTTTAACTTAATCCTAGCCAAATTGATTAGAATTAATCATTTAATCCAATTACTAAGCTAAGATAATTAAACTCAATCAATATAATCCATTTTAGCTTACTAAAGTCTAATTAGTCAAGTTAGACTAAGAATGATTAACTAAGTTCATTTTATATCTAAGATTTGTATTCACTTAAATCTATACTAACTTAATCTTAACCAAGATAATTAAACTTAATCAATCTAATTCATTTTAGCTCATTCAAGTTCATTAAGCCAAGTTGACCTTAAATTATTAACTAAATTCGTTTTATATCTAACTCTACATTTAACCAAGTTATTTATTAAGTCTTTAGGCTTCCTAAACTCATGCTTAATCATATCATTCAACAAACAAATTCAATTCATTTTTTTTTTCTTTTTTATATAGTAAGCTGGCTTAATACTGGCGGCATGAAATTCAAGGCCAGTGGCATACAAGTCTATGATAAATTCACAAGAAATATCAGAAAGTGAAACGAGGTGCCATACATACTATATCATATGTTGTTTGAACTTAAGGGAAATGTGCGAAAAGCTCTAGAAAATGAAACATTTTGTCGTACATGATATTTCAAAAGGTGTGTAAAGCTTCAGAGAGTGAAACAACCTCTCATACATATTGTATCAAGGGTATATGACCTATACACCTTCCCAAACATATTGTTTGACTGGGTGTTTGATATTTTCCAAATTTCCCTTGTTTTAAACTTGATTTGTACACATTATACTCATATCCTAGTTCAACTAAAACAATTCACAAGCATCATACACTATCCCATATGCTCTTAACAACTCAAAACATGTATGAATTTCATATTCTTAACATCAAACAACTTTTCCACATCACTTTGCATAAATCAACTCCTTCATCACCAACTTTCACCAAATCATGCACTACTCAAAACAACTCCTACACTTCTTATACTCATCCATCTTCAAACACTTCAACTCAAAACAACTTTAAAGCTTACAATAACTTCTTTACTACAACTTCAAGGATCTAAATACTTTCTCAATCAACTCAATGATCAATACAACTTATAACCTATCAAAAGGCTGATTTTGATAGAAATTCATAAAACAAAAAGATAATAGATCATCACAAAGGACATGTAAACTTACCTTAAACTCTCCTTAATTTGGGGATGATTCCATGTAAGAGTTCTTGGCAAAATTGAGAAGAAAAATGATGAAATGGAGGACGAACAGAGAACATTGTTTTTTGGTATGTTTTGGGTCTGTTTTGGCTTTGTGATTTTTTTACAAAAACAAGTTGGATATTTCCTCTAACATTGACTTTCATTGGAAGATTTGGAGAAAGAGAAAGAAAGGGCTTGGGCATTGTTTTGGGCTTGGATTTTGACCCAAAAAATCTGCCATATTTTGTTTTGGATTTGGGTTGGGTTTGTTCTTAAAAACTTAAGTTTAACATGCATTGAAACAACAATAAACACTAATATCAATCACACTACCATATTTATATATATAATAAATATAATTTAAGCAACATTAACATACACAACATATTCACACACTAATCATAAAATACACTACTAATACTAAATCACATTAACTCATCATATTTCATTAATTAGTTATTCACTAAAATTTATATGTTTCAAGCAAACATAAGATATATTAATTGTATACTAATACATTAAATTTTCATGAACTAAACTCTTAACAAAATTCATAATTTAATTAAATCAACATATATATTCAATTAATTATGCATTGAAATTTTGGATATTTCACTTAAGGGTTTAGGAATTAAAATCCCAAATTTTAACTTAATTAATTATTAATCTAATTATATCAACTTGTCTAATTATTTCCTATAATTCATTTAAATTATTTAATCTACCTAAAAATAATTTTTAACTTAGGTGAAGGTTTTGGGTATTTCACTTTGTTTGAGGACAAGTAAATATTTAAGTGCGTGGAAGTATTTACTGTGCTTATTTTGGTTATTTTAATGTATAATTTCATGGAATTGATACGTAGTTTGGTTTTATTTTGATTTCAAGTGTCAAAAGAGATTTAAAACTAAAAGAAAGGATTTAGACAAGTCTAGAAGGATTTAGTTGAAGATTTATTAAAGTTTGGAGAAGTCTAAGCTCAACGTGAGGAGAAGCACAACTGTATTAGACGTAACATTGCTTGTGGCTTTAATTCTATGAAGTGCATGATATGTTGTGTACTTGTGTTGAGAAGTCAACACAAGGACTAGCACAACCGTATTGTTAGTTATGTATTCCTAGGAATTCATTTTAATTTTGACATGTTGTGTTTTTTGTTGTGGTGAAGGGTATCATGATGACCAACATGACTGTGTTACATGTTGTGTTAAGCTAGTGAAGACTTTGGAAACTAATCACCAAGAGATACATGAGGAAGAATGTACTATATGTTCAAAGTTGTGCTGGAAGATTTTTGAAAGTATTCACTTTCCAAATTTAAATTTTAAGATATTTCAATTAACATGACAACAAACATGGTTATGTTAGATGTCATGTTGACACAAAAAAAATTATAAATACTCTTGAGAACTCAAAGAGAAGAGAATCAAAAGAATCTTAGAAGCTATATAGGGAGAGAAAAAGTAAAAAATAAGTCAAGATTACTAAAACTTTATTAAAGATTGCAAGAATTCTTGTCTAAAAAAGGCTTTTACATGCTTAAATTCTTGATCCTTGATCTGAATTGTGCTTTTCTTAATAGATTTATGGAGAAGCAATTGAATTATACCTAGATTTTGCTGAATTGTAGCATTTCCATGTAATTGGTTTTATTTGGATTCAATGAATTATTAATTTCTTCCATTCAATTATGTGTTCTTGATTGTTCCTTGAATTAATATTGCATGCATATTGATTCAATAACCAATCTCATATTTTTTTTAATTAAGAAATCGCTTGTGTGAATAAATCTACAAAATTGGAGAAAGTTGCATGTGATCCTAGAGATAGAACAATGTAAATATCCTAGACTATGGCTAAACTAATAGTAGAATTAATATATCTTCATGCCATTTTGAAGGTCTTAATTAGGAAGAAATTTCGATTAATGAACCTTAAATTAGAAATTCATATTCTTGAAAAAGATATTGATTAGTTATAGGATTTCCTATAGTTTAAGAAAACTATCAATTGCATTTATTGGTTTTTAAGATTACATTGCTGATTCTAGAGGGGATTTGGAATTTAGGTATGATTTACAATCTTGTTATCTTAATTTGTGATCCTGATTTGTTAATTCTGTTACCTTAGTTGTTTAATTATTTGATTTCACTCGAACTTACTAGTTAGATAATAAAGTAAGAGTAGTTATTAATACTTGTAGTGTCACATTCCTACAAGGCACCTTAGTTGTAGTAATACACTATATAACTAATTGAGGCCTCCAGAAAGTTATATAAGTATTATACAACTAACATTCCCCATTAAAGTGGCAATTAAACAGGACCAATAGTTTTTTGAGTAAGAAAGATATTGCATATACATATATACAAACCATAAGCAAATGTAACGTACAAATCTAGGTCATTACAAAATATTACCACTATGGTCTTCAAGACTTGATCAGAACCCTTTTACAACAAAGCATTACAAAGAAAACAAAACTTGACTTATACTATTACAAAACAATAACTAAGTCTCTATTACACAAATGGTCTTCTTTCCAAAAGAGTTCATAAGTCCACCCTATATTAACTCCCACACCTGAGCTTAGTTTCGGTCTTCTTGCTTATAACCCTATAAATCAACAGTCTAAGAGAGCGTGAGCATATAAAGCTCAGTGAATAACAGAATCTTAATACATATCATTAGTATCAAAGAAGTTTTGTTAGCAACCATATGTAATGCACTCATCAATCATATTTAACAAACATGGTTTGAATGGCTGAAATTCAAACCTATGGGGATTTACGTCCTCCTAGGAGTTTGAAGAATAAGTTTAGTAGTTCATACCCATGAGAATATCAAAACTAAAGAAGGAGGACTATTTCATTTTCAAAATTAGTTTTCACATAAACACCTCCACTTCTCTTAGAACTTGAGCAATTCCACTAAGTATTAACACTCTTAAGGCAACTCCAACACAGACGACCTCCTTTGAAGCCTGCTTAGTTTCTGTGAAGCTGACAACCCTTCAGTAACCTCAAGCAGTCTCATCAGACCTAACATAGCATTACTACAAAATCGAAATGTTGACACGTGACATGAGTACCATGCTAATGCAGTATGATCTCCTGAGAAGCATGTCATGGTGAATTAAAAGTCCAATAAGTTTAATTCCATCTTATCTAGTTGTCATATCAATTCTTTACACTCAACAATGCAAATTACACAGTAAGTTCAAATAAATAGTTGTCACTTTGATGGATTGGCCACTTAAACATAAAACATATGACATACAAGATTTCTTATCCCCATGCATCTGATTCCCTATAGTTATGATTAAACCATATTACAGTACTTACAATCACAAACAAAGTGATAGGATTCAAGTTACTCACCCGTGCATTCTCCTTCATCATTGTAATAGTCCAACGGGAAGTCCAAATCGTGATATAGGGTTCCTATTAGATAGAAAAACTTGTATTACTATCTACTCAACTAAGATAAGAAGGATTAAACAGGATTCTATAGCTAAAGGAGACAAAAATGACATGTTACAAGTCCTATGCTCCTACCCACGCCTCATAAAAAGGGGCATAGGATTCTCCACATCCCTCTCCATACCCCATAGGGCTGGGCACTTGGGAATTAGAAAGTTCTACACCCTTTGCCACACCCCCATGGACAGGGGCGATTGCACCCATAACATATGACAGAACTTGCTACTCCCCCCTCCACGACCCATGGGAAATGGACAGTGAAATACACTTTTTCACTTCATATTTTTACACGCTTTAACCAACTTTGCTTGTCTCATATCAATCGAACATACTCATACATCATCATACAAGTCTCATACTTTTCATCCACTTCTTCATATCTTCCGACCTATCTCTATTCTCCATATCAACATAACCAATTAACAAACAAGCCATCAACTTCAAGTTTTAAAATTTTAAAGCCACTTCTCCATCACTCTACTTCACATAACTAACAACCAAAACTTATAATCATCTAATATCAGCCATCAACCAACAACCACACTAATTCTACAACTACTCAAATACATAAAATCTGTAAAGACAAAGCAAGAAATAACTTACCTAGACTTGCTTTAACTTGAAGATGGATGCTTAACTTGTTGTTCTTGATGATAAAAGAAGAAATTGAAGTTAATATGTGGAGTGTGTGTATGTGTAAGAAACATTGGTTTTGAAAGAGAGAGTAAAGAAGAAGAAGAAGAAAATTTTGCCACTTAATGGATAATTATGTGCATATATACAAAATTAGCTTTGACTTTTGCGGCATTTTGAAAGCGATTATGTGTGTGTGAGTGCATAATAGCTATGGTGGGATACAATGATTATTTTTGCAGCCATCAAGTTCAATTAAAACAACACTTTAGTTTAATATACTTCAATACATGATAATTATTAGTCATTCAAATTCAAGATAAAGTTTAGTAACAATATAGTTTATAATCCCTATTTAATTAAATGATTTCTTATAAGAATTTATATCAATACTTTTAAATTGACAATTTCATTCAAGCAATTCAATTGAAGATTTTGAACTTCTATTTCTATTAAATTGGTTTTATAAAAATTATCATACTTAAATTTACTCAACTTTCATATACTTCAACATATTCAATCATAATACATTAAATCTTTATTTTTTAATTATATTTATGAAAAACATGGGGATCACATGTAGTACATATGAGAATGGCACATGTGGTTGTTTAATCATTATAATAGTGTATGCTTAAAAGTGATCACTATAATGAAATGATATTTCTTAGTAGGAAATCAAGGAGGTCAGAAGAACTTAATACAAGACTTTTGACGACCAAGGCTTTTCAAAACAAGTATGTTATCTTATTGATAAAATACTCATAACATGAATGTGTCATCCTTAGGGATTGGTGAAGTGTTTGTGATACAAAATTGTGATGGGGATAGAGATACTACTACAACCTACACGTTAAGGTAGGAAATCTTACAATGATCTTATTATAGCCATATATGTAAATTATTATGTAGATTCGGAAATTGATAATGGATTATGAGTGTTGTGAATCCTGATAAGAATTATGAATTGAGATTCATAAAAAACTAAGATAAAAATATGAAGAAGCTAGATCTATATAGGCATAAAACTTGTGATTTTTTTTAATGAGAACAAATAACCAAATAAGATTGTGACAAAACCCAAGTTAAGAAATCAATTAGAAGAAAAATCATCAAAGATGGGGTTCCTATGCAAAATGATAGAAGAAAAACACTTAGAACTAGATTAGAGCAACATCAGAATGATGTTTGAGCTATTAGGTAATAAATAACCTAAGAAGGCAATTGAAGTAGTGGCTATAGTCAACTAAGGATTAATTTATGGGTGCCAATGCTTTTAGCCAAATTGGAAAATTCATAGAAATCAATGGGAAAAAATAGATTTAAGTGAATCTTTTTTGTCATTAATTTTTAATATGAAATCTCTTATGTCATGTTAGGATTGGAATTATTATTTCTTATAGGAACTCTACATCCATGTTTATTGTTGTTTAATGGTTGTACTTTAGATTTAGTAGATTAAATAACTTAAATAGTGCTCAACATGATTATATTTATATTGGTTAGTTGTGTTTTTAGTGGAAAACTATTTGTAAAAGATTGGAATATATTGGTCAATTTTTATAATTGTTGAGAATATGAACCACTCAAACCAGATTTCTAAAAATCACATCCTAGAATCCGTATCCTTTGGTTTCTTTGCTTGTTTCTTATTTTATGGCCCTTGTATAGACATTTCTTATTTCCAAGTCTAGTAGTGAATGTTTTCTAAGGTGGATTATTACTTCAATAAATGTTGGGGTGGTTAAGTATGCCAACAATTTCATGTTTTGGAATTGAGGCTGGGCTTATTCCAAATTAATTATATGATTGTTTGTATTATTCCTTACTAGACTCTTTTCACTTGTTCCTCATTTTTAAAGCAATGTTGATGATAATGATAAGGATCGATATGATGATATAAACTATGATCTGTAAGTTTTTAGCAGAAACTACAGTAACTATGTGTAGGAGGATGATCGTATTTACTATTTAAGATAGACACGAATTGGTGTTATTGTTTTATTTTTAGGGACTCGATAAACTTATGTCATTGATTAGGTTTATGGTTTTTACCATTATCAAACAATGTTATTAACATTTTTTCAAATGATTTTTTTTACTAGTAAAGATGAATTAAATTCATTAGAAAAAAATTACATTGATTACATAAATTGATAGAATACTAACAAATTAAAAGTTGAGGTACAAAGACCCAATCATATAAATAAGCACATACCTTCTATAGTGAAAATGTCTCATATAGGATAAACATTGTCACGGTTTTAGAGCCAAACTAAACCGGAATCGGAACCGCTAGTTCTAGGTCTTGAAAATAAAGAATCGAAACCGAAATCATCTCTCACTGTTCCGATCCGGTCTTATGGAACAGGCAATTCTCAGTTCTAGTATTGGAACCCTGGAACTGTCTTTTTTTTTTTAAGTAAAAAAAATAAATTTTATATTTTAATAAAATGAATTTTATACTCAAAATAATTAATTATTTGGTCTAAAAGTATTAAATGATTTAGCCAAAATTTATACCAATTTTTTTGGAGTGCGCATTTATTTATATATAAACACAACTAATATCAATTATAATTAGTAATATGATATCGCAAAATACTCCAGAGGTTAAAAAGAAAATTATAATACAAAAATAGTCTCACTCTATTAAATGATGAATTTTGCTTTTAGGAGAAGTTTATATAAACTAAATTATTTATAATTTTTTAAGTTATATTTATTTATATTATAGATAATAAACATTAAATATTATAAATAGGTAATAAATTTTACTATTTATATGAAATAGTGTAAAAATTAATAATTATGTATTTAATATAATTTTTAAAATTTTCTTACATAATATTTTTTTTTTAATGGAACTGGTTGGGACCGTCGGTTCTACTCGATTGTAGGCCTAGAAACTTTTAGGAATCGAAAAACCGACGGTTTCTTAGCTAGTTTTAGAACCGTCCAACCAATCCGGTTCTGATTCTAGAACCATCGATGGTGGTTTCGGTTCGGAATCGAGCTATGTCTATGTCTACTATATGAGATATAATTGTTTGTCCTAAGAGAATCAAACACATCCAACTAAAGAGTACATTAAATCTTATAAAAGGGATAGCATAATCTCATATAAAGGATGAAAACAAAATGAAAAACAAAAATAATGGATATGTTAAAAAAAAAAAAAAACTAGTTGATTCTAAATACTGCTAACAAATTTTTCTACTCAACGTCTACAATCTGACGTGACTTACAGTGCTGGAAACGTAAAACAAATAGATCAAAATTGGTATATAATACCTAGATCTGATATTGAGACTAGTAGCGGTAGATTCAAAAATTTAGATGGTAATTGATGAGAAGTGACTTAGAAGGAAGCGGTAGTCAACCATGAGACGACCCTTCTATACTAGGGTTTGTGAAAAAAGTAGAGAGAGAGAGAGTATGTGTGTGTGTTCTGGATGAGTTTATTTGAAAGTTTTCAAAGGTTTTTTTTTTCCTTAATAAATTTTGAGATAATTTCATGATTTTAATTATCGTTGGGTTTGCCTTATATACTTGTATTTTAAAGAGAGTATAGGGCGAGCTCCTAGTACACTAGTTTCTAAACATGAGATTTATAATGCGAACTGGAGGGTGATTTTACCAATTTATCTACCAGCTTGATTAAATTATTAGAGTATTCCAGTGTTATAATCTATTGTTGTTCCCATTCCTCCAGTCATATGAAACTAAGACGGATAAAGATTTGGGGGTAGGGGGAAAAACTTTAATAAACTTATCTCAAATTTAATTTGAATTATTTTGGATGTGGTGGTATATTTTAAATTATTTTCCTTATTTAAGAGATTTGTGGGGATCGACATCCCTGTGACAGGGATTGAACCTAGCCTAAATGGTCCAAAACTTTACCAATCAATAGGTCTAAGACTTGGACCTAGCCTGATTGGCTTAGTTTGAACCAATAAGGACCCTTAGGGTTCCTCATTATAGGTTAGTTCACTGATCATAAATCGTGGATCCACTAGGTTTGCGTGATATAAACAAAAGAAAAAAATAATAAGATATATATAAATATAAAATAAAAAAATAATGCAAAAATTTAAAGAAAAAGTAACATATGAAATAAGTATAATTTGAAATCATATTGGGTTGTTTTATATAGAGTACCACTAAGAAAATAATCACACTTCTAAATAATATATGATTTATTAAGATGAGTTTTCCTTTTAAGTTTTAGGTTCCAGTGAATTGAGAACTCTAGAATTGCCCTGCCGAATCCCAATATCTAGCCTAAACATAGTCCGGCCCTTGGGGATATTTATGGAGAGGGATCTCTCGACAAAAGCTAAGCAAGAAATAGTAAACAAGAAATAGAAAAAGATAGAAAAGATGGTATGCACTGTGCGTGTGGGTGTGGCACCCGAGTTTGTCCAAATTATCCTTGGAATGAGGACCCATCGGAACCTGACCTAAATAAAGAAGGGATTTTATAATGAAGGTGTGATCTGGATCGACGTCCGTCAGCTACTTATTGTCTATTAACAGTTTCTTAAAATGTAATTTTGACCAAACAAGTTGTGTAACTATTCTATTTTCATCAATCAGATTCTAATGCAACACTGCCAACTTTTCTGGAATCCGAGGTTGCCTCCAAATCTCTTTTACTAATACTAGCTTTTAACAAAATTATCTGCTTTAACTTTTGGGTCAAGCTCAGGCAAATAGCAAAAGTGCACTTCCTTCACGGGAAACCTTTTTTCTTTTTCTTTTTTTTTTTCCCCTCTCTTCTAACTTTAGGAGATGTAGTATCTTTTTCTTGTAGTGAACATTTATTATCATTTGACCTTTTACAATTAATTATCAGGTATTTATATAATAATCAACAGCATTTATGGTTACTAATGGGTTTTAGGAAAAGATTATAGTAGATAATTACCTCCAATTCTAATTGCAAAAGTTCAAATCGTGTTTAGAGTGAAGCACACACATTACCATTCTTTAAAAACAATGAGGCTAGTGTTATTTGACTCATCTACCTACACTAGTACAATGGATCCTAAGAGAACTTGTTTCTTCTTACTTTCTCACGCTTATATCCCATTTATTTGAAGAAATAGAGTTTAGGTATAATAATTTATTTCGAAATACACTCTATTATCTTGTTTACTTGCAAAATGAATCAAATTATATATTCTTAGCAATCTTTCCATTTCCTACAAAAAGGGAAAAACAAAAACCACTTAGTAGGTGTTGAAGATAAGGACTATCTTAATTGCTAATCTTGTTAGATTTGTTGGTTGATTTCTTCAGGATCTATTTTCTATTTTTGGGAAATTCTATGCTAATCACCCTTATCTCTAAAGATTTGTACAAGATTTTTACCATTGTAATTAAGCTTTGAATATTTTGTATTTATTATCATTATGAACTTTAGATAGTATAAATAAACCTTTTGTATATCATTGTGAAAATACACAAATTTCACTATTTATTATTTTTTGTGTAATTTTCTTTATGTTATCAAAGCTATTCTAAACATTATACCTATTTCAAGTGACAAAATAAAAATCAAAGAATTCGGAAAGGCTATGATAGCCATCGGTCTTTCTCTTGATTCAACATTACCTTTCTACCTTAATCCATCAGATAGACTAGGTGAAGTGCTGGTCACTCACTTTCTAAAATGTCCAAATTATCTATCGTGGAAAATTTCAATGTTAGCTGCTTCGGAAGGAAAGAACAAAGCAAGATTTGTTTACGGAATTATTACCCGTCTAAATCAAGATGACAAAGATTCTCGTACTTGGAAGAAGTGCAATTCAATGGTTCACTCATGGATTCTCAATTCCTTAACTGAGGATCTACATAAGAGTGTTGTTTATCTCTCTTCGACAAGACAAATCTAGGTAAATCTAGAAGAGAGATAAGCACGAGGGAACGAATCCAAATTACAGGGTATAAGGAAGCACATAATGAATATGAGACAACATGGAATCTCCATTCAAACATACTACACTAAGCTAAAATCCCTATGGGAATGATAGAATATGTATCTTGATATTCCTATTTGTATTTATGGATCGGTAGAAGCTTTTGCTAGGACAAGAGAAAAGGGAATGATACATGAATTCTTAGCCAGACTTTCTAAACAATTCAACAGTTTGAAGAGTCAAGTTGTTACTATGGATCCATTTCCAAATCTTAGCAAAGTGTATTCAATGCTTGTGGAAGTGGAAGGGCATTTACAGCCAGGTGTGAACAGCATAGTTAGTGATGCATCAGCATTCAATGTTAAAGGAATTCAAAATACCAACAAAAGAAATGAAAGTTTAAGGTAGCCAAAATGTGACCATTGCAAATGTTTAGGACACACAAATGAAAACAGTTTTCATTTAATTGGATACCCGTCAAATTGACATAGATCACAAAGAAAAATACCCATTGCATCATTTCATTTAGCTACTACATCCGATAATGAGAAAAAGGTCATTGAAGATTAGTCTCAAGTGAAACCAGCTCAAAACAATTACTCTCTTAGTGGTCTCTCCACTCAATAGTATGATTAACTCATATATGCACTCAAATCATCATCTCTAAATATGGTTGGTAAGAAATGATACTTTGTCAAAGGATCTAATAGTTAGATATTAGATGGTGGAGCATCTGATCATGTTTGTTCCAATGGTTTAGTGCTCTCAAAAATGAGATAAATTGATGGTACTTGCATCACATTGCCTAATGGTAATAAGATTAAGGTGAAATTTGTTGAAGATTTATGTTTCGATAATAACTAGAAATTGAACAATATCTTATATGTTCCATCTTTTGCTTGCAATTTAATATCCATACATACGCTGTCCAAGGACTCAAACTATGAACTGATTTTCACACAAATTTGTTGTCTTGCAGGACCAAACCTTAGTGATGGTGATTGGAGTGGGTGATCAAGTGAAAGGAATCTATCATCTCAAGGAAATAAAAGTGGCACACACATGTCTAAATAAGGCTAGCGATGATGTACAACTTTGCATTGTCATCTAGGTCATCTACCTTTTTGTTGTTTATCTATTTTGCCTATGCTTTCCAGTCATAAGTTAAGCAATTTAAATCTCTTGCTTTGTAGTGGTATCATAGAACATGACAAACTCGTAGTTCTTTTTCATGTTGCAACAATAAAGTTGATTCATGTTTTGAACTTGTTCATTTGGATATTTGGGGTCTTTATCCTATCAGTAATACTATTATAGCGCATTACTTTCTTTTGATTGTTGATTACTATTCTAGAGTTACCTAGGTGAATTTTCTCAAACAGAATAATGAATTCGTTAATTGCTTTATTCAATTTGTCAAATGGTTTCCACTTAATTTGATAAGAAAGTCCAATTTGTTCAATCTAGTAATGCTCAAGAATTTGTGTTTGAAGCATTTCATGGTTATGTGTTGAAACATAGGATATTGCATCAAACATCATGCTCCTATACTCCATAACAAAATGGAGTGGTAGAAAGGAAACATAGACATATTCTTGAAATAGGAAGAGCTTTAAAGTTCCAATCAATTTTCCAATGAAATATTGGGTAGGGGGAATGTATTTCTATAGTTGTTTACATAATAAACAGATTGTGTACGTCTAGATGTGGCAATAAATCACCGTTTGAACTTCTTTTTGGAAAACAACTCTTTATGACAACTTGCGAGTTTTTAGATGTCTTTGTTATACTCACATTAAATCAAAATCTCATGAAAATTTTGATCTAAGGCCTAAAGCTTATGTTTTCCTAAGATATTCTTCAAGGAAAAAAGGGATATAAGGATTTGAAACTCTCTAATAGAAAAATTCTTGATTCTTGTGATGTTTGCTTTTATGAAAATAGACTTCCTTTTAAAGAAAATTAGTTCTCCTTGTTTGAGAGTTCTTCATAGCAGAACAACACACTTGATCAAACTAATGAACAACCTCCATAATTATTTATAGAGACACCTACATCAATCTATGTAGATCAAATACCATAAGAGTCACTACAAGTCAAATTGAAAACTCAAATTTGGCTAATAATGATGTAGAAACTATCAACAAAAATCAAAGGTCATTATCTCTCCAAAGAACACAATGAGCTCCAGCTAATTTGGAAGATTATGTGTGTGCTATTGCTTCCAGGAATAAGTCTTTACCTGATCATACATTCTAGTCATCACTACAAGATTTGGAATATCCTGATACCTCAATAAGTTTAACTTTGAATGTATAAAGCTGCAACTTATGAAAAAGCAATGAAAGATCCATAGTGGCATTGGCTATTGACAAGGAATCAAAAGCTTTAAATGACAACAATACATGGGAGTTTAAAGAACTACCAAAGGGAAAGAAAGAAATTGGTTGCTAGTGGATATTTCGCATCAAGTATATGGTCAATGGCTCCATGTCTAGTGGCAAGGGGTTTCAATCAAGTGGAAGGAGAAGATTATACCAAACTTTTGCACCTATTGCAAAGTTAACTATTGTCAAATGTCTTTTAACTATGAAAGGTTGGTATCCCCATCAACTAGATGTAAACAATGCTTTTCTACCTGGAGATCTAAATGATGAAGTATTTATGTTGCCTCTTAAATGTATTAATCCACCAACTTCTATGTCTGTTTGCCGCCTAAAGAATTCTCTTTATGGATTGAAATAAGCTCCAAGGAAGTGGTTTGGAAAATTTTCAAATGCTCTCATTAACTATGGGTTTGAGTAGAGTAAAACTAATCATTCACTATTGTTATGTGTAAGAATGGGATTGAATTGTTGGTTTTAGTTTATGTTGATGACTTTCTTCTTGCTGGTAACAATAATGCAAACTTTCTTCTTGCTGGTAACAATAATGCAAAGTGTGCATAATTCAAGGAATATCTTCATGGTTGCTTTCAATTAAAAGAATTGGCACTCAAGTATTGTATGGGATTAGAGATTAACCAAGACTCATATGAATTTCCTTACACTAGACAAAATATGTAACTAATTTATTACACAAGAAACAAGAATGGAATGTGCTAATGCAATGCACACACCAATCCCATAGCAATATGGTCTTGTTGCACATATTGGAGAATTACTTAATAATCCAAGCAAGTATAGAACAATAAACTGGTCGATTGATTTATTTTACATATAGTATTCTTAATATATCTTATGCAATGCAGGTGTTAAGTCAATTTATGCAAAATCCTCGTGTTCCTCGATGGAATATTGCCCTAAGACTACTAAAATATATCAAAGGGATTATTTCATATGGAATATTCTATGCTACTAATAACTCTAGCACCATCACTATCTATTGTGACTCGAATTGGGTAACCTGTCCAACTACTCGGTGATCAGTATCTAGGTTTGTTATATTTCTTGGAAATTCACCAATTAGTAGGAACTCGAAGAAACAATCAGAAGTTGTTCGTTCCTCAGCAAAAGTTGAATATAGAGTCATGGTGAATGCCACTTCAAAGTTAATTTACTAGTTTGCATGTTTTGTGATTACAAATATGCAATTCAAATTTCAACCAATCCGGTTTTTCATGAACGTGCTAAAAATATCGAAATTAATTGTCATTTCATTCGAGATTTTACTCAACAAGGATTTTGTCACGCCCCGAAGGGTACCCTAAACATGGCAGTCCGTCGTACACAATATTAAAGCCTAAGAATGACCACTTTAGTCACGCGAAAGCTTCCATACTATGTACAAGGCGTCTAACACATGGAGGAGACACATCGGAGTGATACATTTTATATTGATACAACTTGAGTAACAAAGTAAAGAAAATACAACTCACTATATTTCAAATACAATTAACTATACTTTAATTTCAATTCATCAAAAGATTTCACTACATAAAACTATTACAAAGCAATTCATAACACCTAGCTAATATCTTCAAGTACTCATACTTCCTGCCAGAATCTCAAGGTCATACTCGGCTCTAGACATCTCATTCCCCATGTAGCATTCTTAAGTTAACCTGTGCATTCAAACATCTATTGGGGTATAAGCTACACTAGCTTAGTGAGTGAGAACTTTCAAGATCATATTTATAGCACATCATACAAACAAGTGATTGGTCAAGCAAGTGATATGCATCAAACAAATGACCACCATAAATCATATGTGGATAGACTTGCGCCATCCATCCCGGGTTAGCAGATTAACGAATCCCGCGGTACCACACCGTTTAAGCTCATGGTCAACTGAACTATAAATTTGTTTGAGGATCACGATTAATCGAACTTTACACCGTTTAGAATCACAGGAAACCGAATAAATGCTAATGCTCCATCTCCATCGTGTTATGAATGAGTTCAATTTCATCTTCAATTCCAAATAATCAATTATACCAATTCTTTTAGGTGGTGAATCAATATTCACAGACAGTCAATCCTAGCTCGTCTATACAAGTAATGATTAATCACCCGGCTTCGATATTCTTTAAATTCAACTTCACATAACAACATCAGACATATATAATTCCTATTCAGCCCTATCATGCATATTCATTTTATCGTTGCTAAGTAACTAGTGCAACTATCATTACAATCACATACAATAAATGGAATCAGAAGTAATACCCACACGTCTATTGGATCACCGTCCTCTTAGTAAAAGTAATCTGGTGGTAGGGAATCATTGATTTCGATGTTACCTAAAAAGGAGGAAATACCATAATAAGTATTTCATCACTTAACTAATACAAACTATCTTATACAAACTATCAATTCGTAATTCTTGTCCTAAGCGGGAATTCCAACTTAAAACGGCCATAACTTGGTCGTTTTAACTCTGAATTTAACAATTTATATATCGATTTCTATCTACTTCGAAAGATCTATCTAATTATAATATCATATTTAAGTTTTGAAAACTTTGAAGCTTCGAAAATTATGATCAGTTGCGAAATTCAATTCTGAAAAGTAGTTTTGTAAATGTTTGTAATGTTCCTACTATATAGATTAACTATACAAGCAATATTGATGATTTCCTATCATGAATGGCATGTTATGAGCTTGATATATGCATGCTTTTGACAATATTTACAAAAAGGAATTTTAGAAACTTTTTTTTTATGTAAGACTCCATGGCTATTTACTTTTAAGAAAACTAGTTTCCTAACTTTGATCATTTCCATTTGTTTTGGATTTATTTCTTAAGAAATATAATTATCCTTGCTAAAATTGAGTCTTCGTTATCTATTACTTATGACCTTCATTTCTACATAAAAATTCCCATTTTACACCTTGTAAGCATGTTTTCAAATAGGAGTTATTCCAAAATCCGAATTTTGAAAAATTAGTTTTTGAGTGATTTCTTTGAGGACAACTTGTTTAATACATCAAAATTTAAGGCTTTATTATACCTACCCCTTAAGGACTTCATTTCTTAAATAAAACTTCTATTTTGAGTTTGGAAAATAAGTGTTTTCATTTAATTACTCCAAAATTACGAATTTCTTAAAATGACAAGCAACTCAAATTTTCCTACTTTATTTCTACAAATGCATCATGCATATATGTATTACCTACAAGCTATTGTTATGAAGGTTATGAGATAATCTACCTATATGTATACATATAGTACCAAGAATTCTTTTTGAAAACTTTTACTTTGTAAAACTTTGAATTTTACTAGACTTAAGAAAAATAGTTTTTCTTCTTATAAAATCATACTTCTTTTATAAAAAATCAACCTTGATGACCTATATAACCATCACCTTCATTATTTCAATAAAAACCTTCATTTTGGGGTTAGAAAGTAGATGTTTAAATAGGTGGTTTGCCTAAGTACGAATTTTACAAATTTTCAAGAATGAAAATATTGTTTAACTTATTCTTGGAAACCATTTGTTGTTCTAAGGTTATATTTTGATAAACCTCTCTTATTGTTATCAAAACTTGGTCTTTGTTATATATATTCCCTAGGACTTCCATTTTCCTATAAAAATTATCATTTTGGCATTTGGAAATAGGTGTTTAAATGGTGGCTATTCTCAAATCCGAATTTTGAAAAATTCATTTG
This sequence comes from Combretum micranthum, assembly GCA_024138025.1. Classification (NCBI taxonomy): domain Eukaryota; kingdom Viridiplantae; phylum Streptophyta; class Magnoliopsida; order Myrtales; family Combretaceae; genus Combretum; species Combretum micranthum. Next base: position 263,532 of record JAMXBD010000974.1, on the reverse strand, counting down.
AGTTTGTTTTCTTTGTAAAACTCATTTAGTCTTTCAAAAACCATTTTCTCATCAAACCTACCCCTTAAGGCTTCCATTTCTTTAATAAAAGTCTTGTTTTGAAGTTGAAAAATGGTTTTCAAAATTAGTCTTTGTTGAGATCCGAATTTACAAAATTTATTTTTGAACATACCTTTTACTAAAATCTATCTAAACTTATGGAAATTCATCCTTTACATAACCTATCTTAAGAGCCTTCCATATCTTGAATAAAAACTTCATTTTTAAGTTGGAAAACATGTTTTTAAACTATGCCTTGGCCTAAATCCGAAAATGGAATTTTGTTTTGAAAATTAATCTTTGAAAATCATCTTTGAACCATATAAAATGAAGTTTTGATGATATATATACATTAAGCCTTCATTATCTCAAGTAAAAATTTCATTTTGACACTTGGAAAGTGGTTTTTAAATAGCGGTCTTGCCTAAATACGAATTTCACCATTTTTGTTTGAGTTCAAAACCAAGATCTACACTTAATATGAACATAAATGTAAAAGAAATACATGGCAGTAAACTATAAACTCATAGATCTAGACTTTACTCATCAAGATCATTCATTTATGATATCTATTCCCTATGCCCTTCATTTTAAATGAAAAATATACATTTTGAAGTTGAAAAATAGCTTTTCTAAATATGGTTCCCTTTTTATCCGAATTTTCAAAAATGATTTTTGTTGAAACTAAAATAGATCTTGAGCTTTCTAATACATTCCTACTACCATCAAGCTATTACGAGTTATTTAAGAATATAAAACAAAATTCTAATGCATGTATGAACTTAAAGCAACTAGATCTAGTTTACTATACTAGTTATAAATGCATGAACACTATGATGGTTATGTAAATGATGAATATATGCATAAATCATTAGCAATAACAACATAACTTGAAAATAAAACAAAATAATAGCAAAATAACCCAAATAACAAGATCTAAAACATAAACAAAATTAAAGCTACAAAAAAAGTTAGATCTACAAAATATAACTACTTCTAACAAGAAAATAAAAATATTACAAGACAGTACTCATGGATAAGAGGGATGTTTCATTTTAGCATCATCATCCTTAGCTTTTAAGCTTATGTAAAGTCATTTGATGCATGAAACTCTCACTATACTTTACCTATATCACCTATGGAAGCTTTGGACAAGAGTTTTATCCAAGAATCTTGAAGAAATATGTGTGGGAGCTCAAAGAAGGAATGGGGGCAGCAAGGTTTTTTTGTGAGAACAAGAGAAAATGAAGAAAGAAAGAGAGGAAAAAGAGAGGAAAAGTGTAAAGAATGGTTAAGGTTTGAAGGTGTAAATGAGAGAGAGAGATGGAATGAGTTAAAGACACATTAAATGAGAGAAAAAAAAATAAATGGGCAGCCAAGACAAACCCCAAAACTGACGTGAATGTTGAGAAGAGAGAGAGAGGAAATTTGATTAGCTTTTCACTTGAAAATGTAATGTGTAGTTAATATGTAAGGGTAGCTTCTTAAAGAATGGTTGAATTAACTTTACTTTAATAAATTTTGGAGTATTTCAAGGGACAAGGCAGCCATAAAGAAGAGAAAAAATCTGCCATGAAGTGATAATGAAGTGTAGAAAGATTGAAGTGAAAAAAGAAGTGATGTGTGAAACGTGTACTTAAAAGTATGGGTTATAAGAATACTTTCTTAATAAATAAAATAAAAATAAAAATAATATAGAAAATGTATTCCAAATATTTGTAGCAGATTTTTCATAATTAAAATAAGATAATTAATTAATTTATTTAGTGAATTATCAAATAAGTTAATGGTATGATCAAAATACGCGAATATGAGCTATAATTGATATTTTTATTACCCAAAAAATTCTAAAAAGATTATTTTATGAAAATAAAAATATTTTTCAAATATTTTCCAATTATCAAATTAATTTATTTTATTTTTAGTAACTGGTCTTAAACAGAATCTGATCTCGTATAATCTCGAAAAAAACTAAATTTTGAAAAAACGAAATTTTCTAGGATATATAAAATATTTATCTAAGAATATAAGGGTTTATAAGAATAATAAAATCGTGTAATGAATAGTAGTGAACAGTGCAAAAGAATTGTTAATTATCGGTAGTAATGAAATGCGAATATAATCGCAAAAATTAGATAATTTTGGTTATCGAAAAATTATAAAATTGACATTTTAGAAATCCTTATGAAAATACGAGTCTAATGGTATTAATGGTGTATTTTTTATATCCCAAGCCCCGAGACACACTTTTCGAAGTCTGTATCCGAACGGATTCAAAATAGGTCAAAAATTTACCAATCTGATATTTTTAAGTGATCTTATATTATTACGAGTTATTCTACACACTTAAACTACACCTCGGCCTCTAGAGTTAAGGGTACGAGAGTGTCGGACTTAAACTACTGTATTCCACTTAGGGTTTCCGGGTGATTTTCCGGTTTAGGTCTTTGCCAATTTGGAAACTGACATTTTATGTTTACACAACATATTTAGTTTAAGAAATTTATTTTAAATTTTATTTTTGTAAGTATTTAATATCTCTCAACGTTTTTGGAATTCTTAAATTGAGTTTTATTTCCAAAAGTTTCATCGTTATTTACTTTTTAATAATTTGTTTTTTGGGTTCTATATTACCCGATTTTACGAGTTGGAATTAACTATAGAATTTTTTGTACGTAGTGGTTTTGGATTTGAAGACCGTTGAGTTCTTATTTTATTTTTAAGGATTTTCATTTTCTCAAAATTAAGAAGTTTCTGGATTCGTTCGTGATTTAGGACTAGTCGAAGTTCAGTTTTAATTTGGAGTCATTTTTAGAATTTATTTTAGAAGTTCATTTTGGAATTATTTACTGAAATTTTCTGGGGCTTACATCGTCCCCACCTTAAAGAAAGTTTTGTCCGCAAAACTTATTACGAGTGTATCATTTATTGAGAAAAGATTGCGAATTTTGAGTTATATTTCTAGCACCGGTTTATGCTTTGGTTTGTGTCATTTCTAAATTTTGCATGAAAGATATTTTACAAAATATAGCACATACAAATTAATAAGATTTGGCTTAGCAATTCCAACCTTCACTTACACGACTCTTTTGGAGAACGATACAGACTTGACTTGAGACCACAGACGACTTAACTCGACCGACACTAACGAATCACGACAACACGACCTTTTATGACTCGATTACTTTGACCAACGAAGGTTGTGGATTCGCTTCTCTATTCTTATGTAGCTGTATATACAATATTGTGCCTTGAGATCCATATTTCTTTAAAAATTAATGTCATCATTATTTAAACTCTTATCATCGTGATCATCTTGACGAGGTTAAAATCAAGAATCTCATTACTTTATTGTATAATTATTACTTATGAAGATTTTATGGAGTTCGATAATTGAGATTTGATTACTGGAGTTTTATCTCTGATGTAACAATCATCATAGATTTTCAATCTTTCAAAGTTCTTCATTTGCAAGAAGTTGTATGAGGGTATCTTGGAATTCGTTAAGTTAATCGAGTTTTGTTTTTAATTTCCATCATTGTCTCATATTAGCTTTTAATGGTCTCGAGCTTTCCTATTCTTAGCCTAGCTATTTAATCCAAGGATATTTCTAACAACCTATCTCCTTGATTCTATTAGTAGGCAAGAATATGCGGTAGTCTAAAAGTATAACGCTAACCTAGTACAGAGTTGCATCTTTGATCCTCATTCCCTTCCATGGCAATGGACTCCAGTTCCTCATCACTAGCTTTCCCATACTTTAAATATGGGTGAGGGTTATAGACGAGATTTCTGGATGAATATGTTCCTGAAGAACTTCGATTCCTTTTTCCTTTGTTGCTTTTATTCATATCATATCTCTTCCTCTTCTTCCTTGGTAGATCCAATGAAGTAACATGCAGGTTATCTCGTTCAAGGCATGTTTTAGCCAAATGTTCCGTTTTTGAGAAAGAAAGCATGTAGTAGTTGTCTTGCATAGTTTCATGCTCATGTCTTACAGGTATAGATGTTGAACTAGCTTGAGCCTATCGCATGTAATTTCTAATCTGACTAGTAAGCCGTTCAATCTCGATTGAAGCATCTCCCTCTTGGTTAGGTGGTTCAGGTATTGTTCGGTTCTCGAGTCCTAAAGGAGTCATGACAGATTCTTGTTATGGTTGGGTATGTCCCCTATAGTTTTATTACGCTCGGGTGAAAATTCAAAATCTTTTATTACATCTTAAGCCATTAAAAGAGACTTAAAGAAACTTATCGGAAATATAGAACACAAAATGTGGAAATAAAAACATATATAAGAAATATTGAAATTCTACTAAAATCAAAATCAATAATAGGAACTTTGTAATATCCAAAACGAAATGCATGAAAGCAAGTTATTAGTCATTCTTTGTTTTAATTTCCATATCACACTTTTGAGTTTTTGTATTGCGAGATACACATTGCACGCACATAACCACCACAACAAAATCCACCACACTATAATTAGGAAGACAATTTTTCATTTTTAAGAAAGAAATTTCATTTTCCTAATTACTAATAGAATTTTTCATTTAAAATAATTATCAATTATCAATTTTCAATATTTTATTGTTTGATTTCCTAAAGGATTATGCACGCTTAGATGGGAGCACTTATAATTTTTACTATACATACATATATTACATATACACACATAAAAACATAAATTTATTATGAATTGTCATTTTTTTAATTAAATGCTACATATTCAAGTAGAACGAGAAGAAAATAAATAGTCATTCCTTCAAGTGAACTAATTTAAGTGTTTAATTTGATAGGCATGAAGTATTAACGTCATAAATAGCATTTTGCTTTTTTGAGATTTATTTGTTACTTGAATGGCATTCTTGCTTTACATTTTTTTTTTTTTATAATAACTAACATTAAATTCATTCACTATCAAATTTTATTAAGTAAATAATTTTTCTAGACTGTACTTTTATATTAGTATAATAACATAACTAATAATCACATTACTCATACTCTATATGTTTCAATTTTATGGTATGAATTTTAGTAAATGTACTAGTTAGATTATTTTGGTTTAGTTTCTTTATTACAAATAATATTATGACAGTAAATGTAAATTACTACTAATTTATTACCTAATAATTTATATTCAAATTTATTTTATTCAGTATTACTAATTAAGCAATCTTAAAAATTATCAAAAACAAACCGCAGTGTTGTCACACGATCAAAAGATACTCTTATCATAACAATAAATAAATAAGTAAATAAATATATGTGAGTATGGAAAAGAAAAGTCCAGTAAGGTTTTGATTATCTAAAGGCCCAATTGATATATAATTTTTTTTTTTCATCACACCTGGCCCACTGCAATACAAAGGCGTGAAATTGCAACAAATATGAAGTGCGATCTATTTGTTCACACTAGCTTTTATTAAATACATAAAGATTTTAATTCTTGTTTTTCCCTTCCATCCACTTTGTAATCTATCTTAATAATATCATTGGCATTCACGGAAATAAATCTTTGTTTTTTTTTCTAAAGAGAAAATCTTTTCTTGAGACTTGATAATTTGTGTAAATTTAAAAAAAAATTGTTATGTCGCAATTTTCTATTTTTTTAATAATAAAAATGAACAAATTTTCACATTTGACTTTATTTAAATCGAAATCCAAAACTTTTAATTGCATATTCATAACTTATTTTAAAAATATCCATCATATACTTAATCTATCAATGATAATTACTGTATAGTATTTATAAAGCTATTAGGCAAAATTATAATTTTCAAGAACAAAGGCCATAGTTAAATATCATAAGCTTTATAACAATGAAACAATACGCTTTTCCATTAATGCCTGCTGTTAGGTTAAAAATATTTCTTATACATGGCATACTGTGTTCTTTTCTATTGCTTTTTCCCATTGTGTATCCTTTATCTCGTTTTATTTTTTTATAGAAGTTTTATTTAATATTTTTTGTCATTATTCTCGCGCTTTATTGCACATCCAATTATTAGAAAATACTACATATAATAAATATTTTGTAATTAATATAATAAAAAATCATCTAACTTATATGTGATATATATATATATGATTTGATATATATACGTATAGTAACTTATATAATATTACATATATGCGCATTTGATACATTATATATAATTTGCTATATATGACGCTTAAAGCATAATATGCATTATGCACAGTATATGTTTTGCAATGAATGTTATTTATAACATAATATGTTTTATGTGTTTTTTCTTTCTTTCTTTTTTTTTTTTTTTTGCTAATTATGTGTTGTTTTATATATTATGATTAAGGTGATTAGTAAATGAAAATGCCAATGCATATGTCTAATTTCAATATATGTTTTGACGCAATACGTTATATTCATATAATCGCTCATTTATTCGCCACAAAAAACTGATAAATGGTTAATTAAAAAAGCACGACGTATGTTTTGGCCAATTTATAAACATATGATCTCTGTTAATTTTTTTTATCAATAGAAGACCCGAGTTTCATATAGAATTGTCAATATTATTTGATAATTTTAGAATAACATATGTCAATATTTTATTGATCATAAAAGTTAATTTTATATTTTTTTTCAATTTTTTCATTTTTTAAAAAAATAATTTTTAATAGTTAATTTATTTTATTTAGTAACATTTTTTTATCAAATTAATTATTTTTTAGTAGAATGAAACTCTAACATATATCCCTCTAATAGTAATTAATTATGGATCGGTTTAGATTTATCTGTATCTAAATTTTATGTGTAAAGGTGTCTATTTTGGAGCTATATTTTATCTATATATAATCTATTTGATATTTATATGAGAACTATCATATGTTCTTCATTTATATGTATTTCTTAACAAACAATTTATTAGAAAATGTTTGAAAATAGTGTCTGTCATCTGCTATATGTCGGATGACAAATGAACCTATTGACACTTTTATTTGAAACTTAAGTCATTTATTTATTAAAAAAAATTTAACACAAATCATATATTTGCAAATTGAATAAAACACATATTATGTTTTTATAATTAACCTTTTACTAAATTGGTTATGGGAAAAAGGGTGGGACGAGTTAGACTTTGATGTATATATTAATCTAATATTTTTAAAATTTTACTCAATTCTTTCTATAATAATACCACAGACCTAGTACTTTCAATTAACTTGACAATTGCTCCTCCTATTTTTCAAATTTGCATTTTCTGTGGGTTAAGAGACCCATGTATACTAGAGCATGGGAGCAACCCACTCGTACATGTACATACATCACATAATATGAAACCAAGAAGCCATGTAGTTTAAATCTCCTTATGAATGATCAGTATGCTAAACCCATCATATATTCAAATGAGGTAAATTACACTAAAAGGTCCAACATGTAGGTATAAGTTCATTTAAGGTCTCAAAGTTTTAAGTGGTTAAAAAGAAGTCCTAAAGTTTGGGGGTAAGTTTATTAAATATCCCAACGTTTGAAGAAGTGGATCAATTTGGGTTCCCAACAACACTTGTCAATAAGAGAAGAGTCTTTTGAGTTTTAATTAAATATTTTCTTCTATTGACACATATGGATCCAAATTGATCCACTTTTTCATATATTGGGACCTTAAATGAACTTACCTCCAAATGTTGACATCTCTTTTTAACCCCTCAAAACGTTAGGACCTTAAATGAACTTACCCTCAAATATTGAGATCTTTTAATATAATTCACCTTATCAAATGATTAGCCTTAACTATAATCTATTAATTACAATCTCATCTACTTTAAGCATTACAACTTTCTAACTATTCTATTAATTAAAATATCACATACATTTCAAACTTCAATACAAACATCTAAGTTAATTCTTCTTTATTCACTATGGAACACCCTATACTCCTATACTTATCTTGTGTACCTTAAATAACCCATACATCTAAGGTAGATGTATTACCTAAATATATCCCTAGACACTGAGATTTAACTTATACAATTCGTAATAATCATAATATATTACCCAATTCTCAATCTTCTCATCTTAACTGAATTCTCATATCATATCAATACTTACTTATTGTAGGTCATTTTCTATTAAGGTTACATCTAAAATTAACTTGTAAATAAGGAAGTATATGTAAGCATCAAATGGCTCAGTGAGTAAGTAACTCACATAACATACGACATGTAATAACAAACAAATTATAATATCAAGTTAAGTGCAATGCAACAAATACGTGTATGAGATGCAACAATACATAAAGATAATTTGACAATCATAAGGGAATCAAATTTACACCCTTTTGCACTAAGGTTAAAAGACAATTTCAACCAATTAACTCAAAACTTCAAACTCAAATCTTTATCTTACGTTTCATGAACTCATTTTTATACATAATATGTTCCCCATTTCTTTTAGAAGATTTATCCTCAAAGCTTTGTATATACTACCTAGATTAGAAACCGATCTATAAATACCAAATTCATATGAATAGTAATAAATCCTACCAAACATGAAGTTTTGAAATGAAAATAAATTCAACCCATACATCACATGCCTATCAACTAAACGCAATAGAAATAAATATCTATTATATGACTCAATTGATACAACAAATTGAATTTGATGTGCAATTGATGATGCTAAGTTATCATGTGTCAACTTGATGGAAAATTTGCTGACATGAACAATCATGGCTTTCTTTGAATTTTTGTCACTACACTAACAATCTGAATACTAGAATTTTCAAGTATTTTATAAATAATCTTGATCTCCACATTTTTGTTAGGAAATTTACCTTGTTAAAAATTGAATTATTCTTTATTTGCCTCATGTGAAATCTTATCAATTGATTTTTTTTTTTTAATCCATGAAAACTTCAACAACCATGATAATCAATCACAGATGTCATGGTCTAGTTTTCCTGTACTAGTTGTCTAATTATTACAACTTCAACTTACAAATATTTCCTCTTGTATCTCAACAGCTTTTAAATTTAAACTCTCTCCAACAGTTTCCCTTAAAGATTGAAAACTTCAAATTTTGTATATAAATTTTTCAAAAAAATAATTCCAACTATAGACAAATAAGATTTATATTCATAAGTGCCTTTTCTTTTTTCCTTTTTTTTTCCCTCTTTATCATACAACCATCTTATTACTTGATCTTTTAGACAATTAAGATGTTCTTATACTTCATCTTCACTATGGGCATAAATAACAATTCATTTTTCTCCCATTCTTATCAAATATCCATTCTTCATAAGAATAACATATCATAAAAGATCCTCTTCATAATAGTTACCTCTAGGGTAAGTAATCCATTCTCACTATGTTATTTAGGATAGCCTTTTACTACAAACAAAGTTATATGGAGTAAAATGACCAATAGTTTCCAAACCTAATCTTTTGTCATATACTCTAAAGCAAAATCTTGACAACGGTCATCAAAAAGCAAAAAAGAAACATTACCTTGAACTCTAACTAGCATTATAAATCTCTATAGTAACTCTCAAGTTTCCTACCTATAATTCTGCTCATAATTATAAATTAACCAACAACAAACAAACAATCACTCAAATTAATCAATCCTACAAAACATATAATTTTTTATTTTTTTCTTTTTTCTTCTTTCTTTGATGAGACTGGCAAATAGAAAAGGATAAATTAAAACTAAATATAACTTACCAATTCTAAATCAAATTGAAAGAAACTGGATTTCAAACCCAAGGCTCTAATACAAAATGATAGTCTTAAAAACCACAAAATGTTAAAATCAAGTTGCAAACAGACCTTAACACCTTAGCTAATCAATTCAAAACCTAGAAGTTTATACTAAACTTAACTTGTTATATTATGCTAAACAAACACCTTAATATAATTGAATGGAAACCTATCATCGACTGAGTATAGTGACAAGAATTAAAATTTTTAATAAATTATAAAGAAAAAAAGGGGATAATACTCAAGTAATTGACTTTCATAAATCCATGTGGTTGGTTTATAATTTTTTTAAACAAAAAAAATGGTTCGGTACAATTGGATTTATGGTTCGAACCATTTTAATTCATAAAATAAAAAATATATTCTATTAAAACACTGTCATTTCATATTTCTTACCACTAATGCAAATATAAACAACAATATTTGAAATTAAACATCTATTAAATAAACATGTAAAACTTATAGGAAGGAAGGAGTTTTATCCATTATAAAATTATAATTTTGACTAGTCTCATTCTTTTGAATTATCTTGAACTATAATAGTATACTAGACTTTATCCCAATATAAGACACAAAATTTAATTCGTTGTATGCTTCTAAGTAATATATTATCAATTATATAAATCAATAAGTAACTAAATAATAGAAGTAGATTAATTAGTAAGATAAAATAAAAAAATTATTCAAGAGTTAGAATAATAAAAGCTAAAATCTAAAATCTAAAATCTAAAATCTAAAATCTATCTTATATGTAGACAACATAATAACTAAAACATAACTTAATATGAAAAATCTAATTTTATTTTCATGAATAATATATATCTAAGTCACAAATTTTAAAAACAATCAGTTTTTTTAATGAAACAATCAAAAGTTAAAAATTAATATGTTTAATTTTTTTAAAAGATATATATATATATATATAACGGTTTGGTTCAAATCATATAGTTTGGTTTATGGTCTTGAATCGAACCATGAACCATTTGCTCTTCATCAAAATGAACCACAAACGAATTGTTTCAAAAAAGAGCCAAAATTTTGGTTCAGTTCGATTTGGTTCACGGATTGGTCAGTTTTTGTGCACAGCCCTACTAATTATTGAAACTAAATAAAATCCTAGTAACAAGTTATGAATGACTTATTCCTAATATAAATGCTTATTAAAATTTAGGAAATCTAGTCACTAAAATGTAAAAGCATACCTAACAACTACTAAAATAAAACTTTGACAATATTGGCAAAATGGATTATTTAACATTGAAATTTGTTATAATTTCATAACTTGAAACTTTGACTCAGATTTTCATCTTACTTTATACAAACTCATTGTTGGGCATGTGTCAAATAAGACAATAAATTTGACAATAAAAAATTCCACTAAATATATTATTTAGCAATATTAAACTTTAGATGTAAAATTGAAAAAAAAAAATTCAAAGTTCGAGGTATGATATTGTTGACTAACTCATTCAGATTCCTCAAGCCTATTTCAATCCAGTTAAGATATGAGTTAACCCAATAATTGTATTAACAACCCCCTTAGGTACAGTCAATTATCCCTTTTAATTAGACACACTATATAGAGTCAAACAAATTGTGCTCGGTCAGCCTTTATCACTTGGTTCGATTGCTCCCACTGGAACCATGTTACCCCAGTCTCTCATGTTCCCTAAACGTAGCTTAGTGGCTCCTCAATCACCTGGCATGCAACCTCCATGATTTCATCTACCTTGACGAACAAATAATCGCAATCCAAGACATATATATATATATATATATATATATATATTCATCCAAATGTCCTCTAAAAACAAGTTTAATAATTTCCACACATTAATCAATCATTGTACTTATTCTCTCATATACCCTACTAACTTAACCGTCGAAGTGGTTGTATCGGACAATCTCTAGTGTTCATAGTCTTTATGCTATTTTGTAGGCCTATTAAATCCAATGGTCTATATGCAACATACTCAATCAATAAATTAAGGTACAAAAACACATAATTTCTAAAAGTTATTAGAAAAATCAACAATTGTGTTATTTTACTTTAAAAAAAAAAAAAGAAAAGAAAACCAAAAGGAAACTGAAACGTAAAGGGACCTTTGAAAAAAGTTATTCTCAATTGATAAAACCATGAAAGTCGCATTTGAATGTACCTTTAGAAATCCTTTAGACTCAATAACGGTGAAAAATTATAACTCTTATGATATACCTAAGCAAGTATAAATTCATTGCCATTTATATTAGCCTTCCCTGTTCGACTACCAAAAGGTTGTGTTTCCAGTGACATTTTCCCACAAAATAATTCTACATAGACTGCGGGTAGAAAAATGCTACATTAATCTGATGCAATAAATAGGATGAATTGAAAATTCATTTCTTATATTTTGCTTTATGTGCATTTGACATTTTTACTTATAAAATTATAAGTCTAAATTTTCATATCTTTAGAAAATTGTATATTTAGACCCTCAAAATAGTCTAAATGTATTTTTTATGAAGGAAAAAAAAATTGGGTCTAGAATTATGGTTTCAAAGATAAAAGGGATTAAGTTATTGAAATAAATTTAAGGAAGATATATGCAATTTATTTATTTTTAACTCACGTGCAAATTACATTATTTGTCAGTATAGTGCGTGTTCCTAGTAATTGTTATCAATTATTCTATTTTTTATTATTTTGTTCATTTATTTATTTGTATTATATGATAAAACCAGCTGATGATTTAGGGTTTGTATGCATCTTTAGAAACAAGACAGTCCATGGAAGTAAGTTATCAAACACAAGTTAAACTCAGGAGCTGAATTTGAACGTTGTAGCAGCTAAAGTTGATGTGGACTAGAAAGTGGACCAAGCACAATTGGAGAGTAATGGGCTGTAAGTGGTTTTAACTTTTAACCAATAACACCTATTAATTGTATTTTGTCTATATATTTTTTAAGCGTTAGTGAAATGCAAACAAGTAACTTAGTAGTAATTATAAACCATAGTACAGGTTATTGTTCTTGGGAACCTTAAAGAAGCAATAATCAGTACTTAAGAAGCAAATCCAATTTATTGACGAGTTAAGAATGCAATTGAAAGAGAAATGTGGTAGTACTAGCTCACCCATGAGTGCTTAAGTGTCTGAACATGTGAGTGGAGCTTCGAATATGCAAGGTAGTGAGTTGAAGACCAAAGCCACAGATGGAGCAATTACGGGTTATCAGTTACTAATAAAAAACAATAAAATCGAATTTCTTGTATTTAGTGGAGATGTCATAAAAAAATTGGTTGGTAAGAGCTATTCATTTCTTTTCAATACATGAAACATTAAAAACAATCTTAAAGTAAAATTTGTTGTAATGCATCTTGATGAAGAATTCTATGAGTGGTACCCTATATATTCTAAATCTAGAAAAGAAATGCTCTTGTATATCCCAAACCCACCAACCAATTGCAACTAACAAGACACCTATTGATACGTGAACCACTTGCTTGTGAAAAAAAAAAGGCATGAGGTAGAGCCTAGTAAGTTATACCACAAACGCATATGTGTAATCACAAACACACATTCACATGTAGACATATTACCAATGCGACAATCAACATCTTATTATCTTTATTTTAAGCCAAAGAAGCAACACATGGATAACTCGATAACTTGCCACATATAAACTAAAATGTTGAGCACTTCTTAATGTCTATAAGTCCATAAACTGGATATTAGATACCCCCTAACATCCACAAAATCAAAACACCTGGAACTACTTAGATCCTTTCCTTGCACAACTTCACTCCCAACAACATCATACATAGATTATTGGGTTGTCGCGATAATAAAATGGCTACGCCCACTTACTATCGGTAATCACACACAAATAACAAACACATTCTTATAGTGCGATAGTCTTTTAATCAATATGTGATTCTAACCTAGATAAACACACGCTACAAGCAATGTATACACATACCTGAAATATTGATTTATTTTGAGTTTACAAATTAACTACCTAGTAGAATCTTTTCTCCTTGATTACATAACAAATTAAATCATTTGAAAACCATGATTAGTCCTATTTTCACCTATAATCTACAATTTTGTAGCTCCTACCCTTAGCCCCACTTGTATCTAGGTTTTAAAGATTTTAGGACATAATTTAATCTTAAAGGAAGGACATAAATTGATTTCCATTGCTTTTAGTAGAGAAAAAGGTGATTTATAGGATGTGACTATATGCACGAACTAGTGCACGATGTGTATGAGGTCATGTATCACTTAGACAAATTAAGCAAGTCAATAGAAGGTGCACGGGCAATTATGCACTTTCAGATGAGGAATTTCAAGCCATAGAGAGGTACATAGTCTAGTGCATAAGCTGCGCACTTACAAAGTTCTTATTTTTTTTAAAGATATATACAGATACACGACTTGACACATTGGCTCATGCATGGGTAATGGACTTTCAAGTTTCTCATATTTTAGCCATAAAGAGGTGCACGACCTAATGCATGGGTCTTGCACTTTTGAAAATCCTTTTTTTTTTTTTTTTTTTTTTGCAAAAACTCCTCTTGTTTTTCATAAAAATTGTCATAATCCCAATCTTAAATGTTTTCTAAACCTTTTTCGCTTCTTATTTAATGTTCCCACGCCATAAATATACCATAAACACAAGTTTTTATAGAAGTAACATGCAAACAAGATGGATAACATGTCGAAGCCTTATTACTTTCTTGAAATTCTTCACTATTCCTTGTACTACAATTATCTAACCTTCTTATTTCAGGGTTTCTCCATAAATATCTCTTAAAACAACATTCAATCTGTGCAAGACAATTGTTAACTCTAAAACTCCAAGAATTTATTATCTAAGCATTTTACCTTGTTGGAATTTACTATGGAAATCCATTCTAAATCTTCAAGAATTATGTGTGTCAATTAGGGAGGAAAAGAGGAAAATTTTGTAGAAGTTTGAAAGGGATAATGACATGTAATTATTCTTCTACAATTAAATACGTCGGTTTTTCCAATGTAACCTTTAAAATTTTAAAAGATAATGGATTAATTTGTCTCCATTTAATTTCTCAATTTACTTTCTTTCCATTGATTATATTTCATTTATTTAGGGTATTTTAGTCTTAATCTTCTTCTTCTTCTTCTTCTTCTTCTTCCATGTTAAAAAGTTTGAAATGATTGGCAAAATGAGTTTCTATCACTTATCTGGCCTTTCACTCTTTACTATTTAGCATTACCCTTTCTAACTAGGTTGAACAACAAGTTTGATAAATATTGAACTGAATATATTTTATATATGAACATATAAGAAAACTGCTAACTTCATTGCCAGTGCTAGATATTATCTTTTCAACTCATTTATGTGTTCTTTTTGCAATTTTTTAAGTCAATTATAATAAGGATGAATATGCTTTTATACTTTAGAAGTCCCATTATAGCAATTTTTGGTGTTTGTTATAGACTTATAGTAGATGAGGATGAAAATGCTTTTACATGTTTTGAAGCTCCATTAGTTCTAAATTACACAATTTCTTTCCTTATTGTGTTGCAAATGTAATTTCCTATTATTTATCAATAAAAAAAAAAGAAAAAAAAATCCAATTTCCAATTGATTCAATTAAGCATAAAAAAAATAATCCAACATAAATATAATTGTACAATTTTTATTTTTACAAAGCCATATTTGCATGAATTATGATACCAACATGCTCTAAAAAGGACAAGGAGCAGTAGAGGACGCTTCGCTAAGAATTTGGAAATTATTGCTGTTAATAACACAACTAAAGAAAGGGAAAAAAATCCAAATTCTGCTATGTCCTGTCAAAGTCCATATTTGTTTGGCTCTCAATGTTTAGCAATAGGATGTACCAAAACATGGAACTCATCTTGTAGTCATACAAACAGAGGGACTGAGCATAAAGAAAATGAAGCCTAGAGTTAATGGAAGTTACTTTCACTACTAAAGTGGCTTCCATGCCTCCACTGATAGCTCTTATCGAATAAGTTTTAGCTAACAATCAAGGGATTGTTTCCACTAATTGAGTGTTGTGAAGGTTCTAGCTAATCCATGAGAGAAAAAATAAATGGAGCTCTACTGCAGTTAGATTCTCGGCCAGGCTAGCATATCATTACTAGATGGTTCCCAAAAGGCTTTGATGGTATTAACACATTATGCTAATTAATCAGCTTCATATAAGTTTTAATAAAATTATAACATATAAGTAGCCTTATAAAAATTACCTCTATCACCACTATTTAACAAAATTATAACAGTACCTACCCATCATATTCTGACGCAGAATATATTAGTAGCAATGAATCCTTTTATCCTATTCTTTTGCATAGAGTGTAAACTCCTAAAGTTTTATGATCAAATTAAGCTTAAACCCTAATTAGGAAGTCAACCAAAATCCCAAAGTCAACGAAACCCTAGCTTTTGTAACCGTTCAAGTCCAGCTTTCTCATTTAAGCAACCCTAAGAAAGTAAGTGAGAGTTTAGTAGGTAGAATAGTTCGTAATAACCTAAGAAAGCTTAAAATATCAGATTAGTTAAATCGCGATTCATTTTGAGCACAACCAGACAATTTTCGAAAAGCGTGTCCCGGGGCTCAGATTAGTAAAAATATTTCGAATATACTGTTAGACTCGTAAAAATATAAGGTTTTCAAAAATATCAATTTCATAATTTTTTTGTAACTAAAAATATCAGATATCGCAATTATACGTATATTTTCTTACTACTGGTACTTAAATTGTCATGTCTACTTTACATTACACTATTTTCTACTATTCTACACTATTTATCTATCTCTACTTTTTCTTACAACCTACTCTTACAAACCATACCTCTATTTCTTACAATTTTAATTTCCAATACAACTTCACATCTTTCATATCTTACTTTTCATTAACAAAAATACAAAAAAAATAAAATTCACTCCCTCTCTACACTCAATATTGCGCGGCCATGCTCCCTTTCCCTCTCCAATTTGGTTTATTTTCATTTATTTAATTAACACAAATTTCCTCCCACATTTTCCTATAAATACCCCATCTTCCTTCCACTTCTTTCACACCTTCCATACACTAAAAAAATACTCTCTCAAATTCTCTACAAGAATTCTCTCCCAAAAGTTCTCTCAAGTTTAGTTCTTTTAGGTAAAATTTACTTAGTATGAGCTTAGTGTGTGTGTTTTAACCATGAAGGTTAAAGAAAGCAACAATAAGTTTATACTTTGTTTTTGTTCATGAATCAAATTTCCTTTATGTTACTTTTATGTATATAATTATCTAAATATATCTATGTAGCTATATATATCTTTTAGAGCATGTAAGCTCATTTGTTTTGCAATTTATTTACTACCTTGTAATTTATTTACTTTTATGTTGTTTTTAAGACTAGTCTTTTTAGTCTTAGACTTGTCCTCATCAAGTCAAAACATTTTTCTTTTTCTTTTTGGGACTAGTCTTTTCTTAGTCCCGGGATGCCTTGATGAAGCTAAGGTTCCAATACTTGATTATTTCTTTACTAGCTTATTTCTTTTTAAGTTATTATGTTTCCTTATGTTTTCATAACTTTACGATTCATATCCATGCATGAACATAATGATTTTTGTCTCAATAAAATAAATAAAGAAAAGTTTCTTAAAATAGAAAATTTTCTCTAAAACTAAAAGTAGGAAGTAATTTTCATAAAAACCAAGGATTTAACCTTAACAAACTTTTCTAAGAAATTTAGAGGGGTACATAGGAAAATTTTACAATACATACATAACATGGGAAGAAATTCTTAAGTAAAACAAAAGCTTTACTAAACTCCACTTTTTCATCAATACTAGTTTGACAAACAAGAAATTCCTTTCATGAAAATAGAATAATCTTAAGAAACAAGGAAATTATTTCTACGAAGATAGAATTGTTGTTATTTTCAAAAAAGTATTAGAAACTAAGAAAATAAAATCATTCTTTGAAAATTTAAAGGACTAAGGAAATGAAATTTATTAATTTGAAATAACTTGAAATATTCTCTAGCAAAAATAAGAGGAATTTTCAAAAGTTCCACTTTTCTTTAGAAGATTTTATTTTTACAAAAATGTATGGTTTGAGACAACTTCATTAATTTCATACATTTGATATGAGGCAATAAATATATATAAATACATTTCAAAGATTTTACAAACTATTATAATACCTATCTCTTTTATATGAATTTTGTTAAAAGAAGGAATTCAAGTTTTGTGAAAATTTGTGGTGAATCTAGTCACCACTATTTCGGAACTCAAACGACTTAATTTGATGAAAATAGTTTTATAAATAGATAGATGTTTTCTAGTAGGTAGAAAACGATATATAATATGCAAAATTCCTAGTTAAAATGAGCAAGTAATGGCCATTTTAAGTTGGGATTCCCTCCAATCCAATTTTACCACGATTTTAAGATAGATTTAGAGTTTTGAAAGATGAAAATTCTATGAAAGACTCATTGTGGGTATTTCATCTTATTTAGGTGAAGAAGAAACCGAGATCACTTTCCCAAAAGACTACTTCGATTAGGAGCTATCGACATGAAGTGAGTTAATCTGTTACTAGTTACATTTCCTTGTTTGTGCTTATAAGTAGTAGCACTAGAAAATAAGGAAAAGATAAATGAACAAATATTGTGTGATTTGGATTTATTGTGTTGAATATAAGTTAAGAATATCGAAAGAGGAATTAATAAATAAATTGTGATTCTTGTATTGATATGATGAATATTGTTTTTGATCGCCTTTAACTTGAACTCAACATTATTTGGTTAAACTTATATTGAAAATAATTCATGCATATCATATTTGTGAGTCACATTTATTTCACTACTATTCTTCATATGGGAAACGAAGAAGTTGTAGTGGTTGCTAATAGAAGCCAGAAAGTCTACATGGGTCAGTAGGAGCTGGAAAGTCTACAGAGCAAGTAGGAGCCAGCAAATATGCAAATATTGATGGTCGTATGGGCTTGTAACCTCCCAACCCCCGACATGGAGGGCATAAAATCCATGCTACACATGATTTCCAGTTAATCTTGTGTATTTTGTTTGCTCATGTGATTGGTGCATTCTCATATGATTGTTTAAATACTTGTTTGATATATGAAAATGTTTTGTAAATTGAAATTATCTCACTAAGCTAGTTTTGCTTATACCCCTATAGCTTTTTGTTACAGTATGATTACTTATGGTTGGCACCAAGGAGCCCCGTATGCCAGGTATGAGCCAAAGCTACTAGGAGTTTTTGGGAGAAGTTATATGTATTTAGTTTTGAACATAGACTTCTAAGGAAATCTCTACAATAGGCTTATGTTATAGTTATGTATATTTTGTTGATGGTTTAGTTAAACAAGACTTTTTGAGATGGGGAATAACCCCAAGAAGTTGTAAGAGATTATTATCCAAATGAATATTCCATGTTTATTTATATAAGTTCTTGCATGCTTCTATTATCTACTTAAATGTAATACCTGTCACGCCCCAAAGGGTACCCTAAACGCGACAGTCCACCACACCGATATTTAAACTTAAGTATGACAACCTTAGTCATCCCAAGTTTACATATCGTGTGTAAGGTGTACTCACACAACTTTTAGGATCACACTTTGATTCGAGTAGTCTTAAGAAAGCATACATAGCATTAAGAATATAAATCACAACAAGATAAATAGTTAAACTTTACAAAAGCCAAGGGGGCATACCCCCGCCAAAATAATAGGAGTCTACATCGTTTAGCTCCAATTACATATCTGAATTACATTAAAGAGATTTTCCTAGAAGTCCACGCCTATACTAGGTCCCGACTTCCTCAAAAGCTCTTTAATTCCATGTGATAAACCTGCAAAAATGTCCTCTCGGAACATCCAAAAATAGGAACACTGCAACAAAAACTGTTGGGGTATAAGCTAATGCTTAGTGAGATTCATTTTCTTCAAGTAACATGCCCGACCAAGCTAAAATATCTATACAAGCAAGTTATAATTGCAACCATATGAATGCACAAGCATATGAGCAAGCAAGCATATGACTTTCCGGTAGTCATAAGTGAATGAATTTACGCCCTCCATTCGGGGTTTGGGGTAGTTCATAAGTCATGCAACTACAATTCCAAAGTTGGTCCATAAGACATGCAACCATATCCCAATCTTAAGTGGGGTGGTCCATAAGACATGCAACCACAATTTTTAATGTTGGTCCATAAGTCATGCAACCATAGTTTCATTATTCGAATGGGGTGGTCCATAAGTCATGCAACCCTAGTCCCCTTCATTAAAGACCCGCTGCCTCCCAAGTACACCTTTGTCCCACCAAAGACATACTCGACAATGATATAAGACTCACTACGTGATATGCATGTACAGTTTATTCATATAATCATGACATATTACTTAGATAATTTAAAAGTGACCATACAATTTCAGACATTCCAAATCTATACTAGCTCATACAAGATTATTGCAACAAAGCTTGCCTCGATATACTTATCGTTCATTCATGCAAGTTTAGATCACCATTCAATCACAATTTTATCTTTTCCTAAGTCTAATGCCACTACTACTACAAGCACATCCAAGAGCATAATTAATTGAGAAATGAACTCACTTGTCCATGTAGTGAAAATCCACTAGTCGTAATAGTCCTCGGGAAGTGGTAACCCGTCCTCCAATTCACCTAGGTACAAAGAATACCCTCAATGAGTATCTCTTATGAAGTTCTATTAAACTTAACAATTTTATTTACTAAGTTCGTCAATTTCCGTCTAGGTTGAATCCTTAACTTAAAAAGGTCATATCTAACTCATTTTAACTCGGAATTTAGCTTATAATATACCGATTTATACCTACTTCGAAAGAGCTATCCATTTCTAAAGTTAATTCAAACATTTAAGGTCATTTAGGGTCGGAAACGTACTGTACAGTAGGGTTACGAAAATTCCAGATTTGAGCCTTTGTGAAAAATTTCCATATCTACTCTATTTAACTACTTAGACCAATTTATTTTAGTCCTAAGCTTGCAAGGAGATTCTCAAAACAAAATTAAGAGATTACATACTTATCTAATCCAAACATAATGTTCAAAAAAACTTCTAAGAATCCATTTTCATAAAACCGAAAATTTACAAGTTGAAACTCATTGTTTGTTTTTGAGTAATTCCTTTGCTAAAACTTACTTAGTTTAATGAAAATAATTTTCCTATATTATGTATTATCAAAGTATTCCATTTCAATATAAAATACTTGTTTTGAGACCAAAAAGAAGGTTTTAAAAATTAGTCTCCCCATAATTACGAATTTCCTCTTTGAAGTTTATAATGAATACAAGACCTAAATTTTGTCTTTTACAAAACACTTGATTTAAGCAATACCTTTTTGGAAAACTCATTTAAACTTATGAAAATTTATTCCTTAAGATATCTATACCAAGAGCCCCTTATATTTTTGTCTAAATCTTCATTTTAAAGTTGAATGATGGGTTCCAAAAATAGGTCTTGGTCTTGATCCGAATTTTCATAAATTTATTTTGGACATATCTCTTGAGAATATTTATCAAAACTCATGAAAAACAACCCATTACATATTATATCTCAAGAACCCTTCATTTCTTGAATAAAATCCTCATTTGTGAGTTGGAAAACATGTTTTTATTTTGGATCTTTGTCTTGATCCGAAAATACAATTTTTGTTTTGAAAATCAACTTTGATTCTTGTAAGATGGAGTCTTGATGATATACATCCATCAAACCCTCATTTTCTTAACAAAAACTTCCATTTTAAGGCTTGGAAGGGGGTTTTTAAAATAGTGCATTGACAAGTTACGAATTTTACTTTTTCATTCAAACTCAAATCTAAGATCTACTCAATATCCAACCATGAGAACATAAGAAAAACTTAGTAGTAAGCCTTAAACTTCTAGATCTACACATAAACATAACTAAAGCTTGATAAAACTCTAGATCTACAAGCTATCACAAAAACAATAAGATAAACAAGCCTTCCATATAACAAAATACTAAGAACAAAAGAGATCATCATCTAGAGGAATGTTTCAACTCTTGGCATCATCATCCATAGCATTTTGAGCTTGTGGAATGTCCTTTGATGCATGAAACATCCATGGTATCATCCTAGAACATCTTATAAGAGCTGAAAGGGAAAGATTACCTCAAATAATTGCAAGAAATATATGTGGAAGCAAGAAAGGAAAATGGGGGCAGCTTGTTCTCAAGAAGACAAGGCAAGGAAGAAGAGGAAAAGAGAGGGAAAAAGAGAGAGGAAAAATATAGGGTTTACAAATATGAAAGAGGAAGGAATGAGATGTTACATAGAGTTTAAAGTAAGCTAAATAATTTAAAAAAAAAAATTAAAACAGCAGCTGCAAGGGAGGGGGGTGCTGGCGTGATTTTGGAGTGTGGGGGATGTGTGTAGTTGAGTTTTAACTTGTATTTTTGAAAGTGTAACAAGTTGCTTCCATTTCTAACTAAAATAGACTTTAAAAATATCAAATAATTGATTAAAAATAATGAAAAGTGGCTAATTTATGGGGAATGGGCAGCTGCAAATTTTGGAGAAGAGAAGTGTAAGAAAAAGCAAAAGAAGACATAATAATGTGTAGTAATGATAATGTATGTGTACTTGAGATATGGGTTGATAAAGTGGCTTTTTAAATAAGAAAATATATAAAATAAATTAAGAAAAATATTTTCATTTAAGTAGCAGAATTTTTATGATTTAAATAAAATAATCAATTAAATTATTTTTAGAAATTTAACAATTTAGTTACCGGTAAGAGTAAAATAAGCTTATATGAGCTATAACTGATATTTTTAGAATCCGAAAAATTCTAAACTTGATATTTTTGAAATCCTTATAAAAATACGAGTCTAAAAATATTAAAGATATATTTTTAATTTTTCGAGCCCCGGGACACGCTTTCCAAAGCAGTATCCAAACGGGTTCGAAATAAGCCGAAAATGAACCAATCTGATATTTTTAATAATTCAAATATTATTACGGACTATTCTAAACACTTTAATTATTTTTCGACTCCTCGATTTACTAACTCGGGTTTGCAGGATCTAAACTGTAGGGTTTTACTCAAGATCAGTTGACTTAAGGTCTCCGGTTGACTTTCCGGCTTAAGGTTTAAGGCTTAGAAAACTGGGGTTTACAATACCCATGTGAATCTCCTACTATCTTGGAAGCACGCCTTGCATGTGATATCAAAGTTCCTGCATGACTAAGGTTGTCATTCATTAGCTTTAATATTATATGCGGTGGACTGCTACATTTAGGGTACCTTCTAGAGCGTGACATAGAGTGTGGATAAGAAGGAATGCATTTTATTTCTTTCCATCCTAGTGTGTTCTTTGTGTGTCGTTTTCCTCTCTCAAATGTTGTAAATATTTAGAGCTTATACTAAAATGAATGCTTTTGTTGGTATTTTAGACCACTAGCAAGCATCCCTCCATATAGAAAACCAGTGTAATACTTGTTTATCAATCTTGTAAAAGAAAAATTACCACATTATTGGGATTTTTATTGTAGTTAATGTTGATATAAATCATATTTGCATAATTGGTTTTATCTAAGTACTACAAACAAACAAAAATTCTAGAAACCTAGACAATTCTTAGATTTTAACTTGAATGGTCATTAGTGTTGTATCTAGTGTGGCTAATGAACTTGTGAAATGTACTAGATGGGTTAATTTAAGAGGGCAATCACAAAAGCTATGTAGGTGTAAACCCTCGTTTTCTTAGCAAACCTAAGTTCGATTTCGGAAAAAACTTAAAATTGAAAACCAAAATCCTAAAAGAATATCTCTGGACCAATCGGACCTAGAAATCCTATGTCCGACAATACCAATAATGAAACCCTGGAAGAATAGAAACGAGTTAACTTCAAAGTAAAACCCTAAATCGGAAAGTCAACCGGAGATCCTAAGTCAATAAAACTTCAGGAAACCCTAGTAGTTTAGATCTGATAATCCCGTGTTCTCAAACGAAGAAGTCGATATATGAGTGGAAAGAGTAGATTGGTTCGTATTAGTATTAGGATGTTTAACAATATCAGATGAGTGGATTTTCCACCTATCTCGAGCCAGATCGGATACAAATCTTGAAATGCATTTTCGGGGCTCGAAATATTAAATATATGATATTAGTACCATTAGATTCGTAATTTTATAATATTTTCAAATATATCAGTTATATGATTTTTCGAGTTATAAAAGTCTAGTTATATCCCTTTTATCGTATTTTCATTACTACCGGTAATTTAATTGTCTAATCAGCTTTTTGCTTTCTTTCACACTATTCATCAAGTACAACCACACATACCCTATTCTTGCATCCTTACAACTCATTCTTACAAATTTACATCACTTCCTTACAAATTTACTTTTCCAATATAAATTGTACTCAAACTACTTATTAAGTTTGGATTTTATTACACAAATCAAATTCAACACACACACTCTCTCTCCCTCCACATCAAACCACGACCCCTCTCCCCTATTCCCTCTCTCATTTAATTGATTTTTTTCTTCAATTAATTATTCATACAAACCCTAATTCTTTTTCCTATATAATCTCTTTTTTACTTTTCCCCATTTCTTACAAATCAAATTTTGGAAGTCTTTTTCTCTCTTCTCCCTCTCCTCCTTGTCGTGAGCCCTATAACACCCCACACACACATACACGATTTTTTTTTCTTCAAGTCTTCTTACTCCACACATCTAAATAGGTAATAGATCTTAATCCTACCCCACTAAAACATGTAATGGCAAGATCATACATATGTGATTCCACAAAAAAATCCCTATGAGCTTTAAGCTAGGGATGTGGAAGCGCTTAAGCATGAGATCATTACCATCACAATGTTGTGGATCTTAAAATCTAAGTTATCTTGCTAGTATTTTGCTAAATTATTGTTATATATTGTTCTTATGAAGATATTATACTTATATTTCCATTTTTACTCTTTCCTACATATTGTTCATGATGCATTTAAATTCATAACATGACTAGTATTGTAGATCTATTTGTTTAGAGTAGTTAAAATGGCATAGTCACTGGTTTTTCATGCATGAAAGACTTGCTACATGATATTTTTAAGGAAAGTGTTGATCAAAACTCAAGATCTATTTTGTCACTATCAAAAAGTGATTTTTAAAATTCGGATCTTGAGAAAGACCCATTTAGAAAATATATTTCCAACTTCAAAATGAAAGTTTTACATGTAAAATAAAGGACTTAGGTAATGAGTATCATAAAGTAGTGATTTTGATAAGTTGATCATGGTTTTACTACAAGAAATTTTCAAAACAAGAAAATGATTTCAAAAGTTAAGTTAGATCTATGATTCAACTCCAACAAAAATTTAGAAATTCGTAACTAGGGTGAAATGCCAAGAAAGCACTTACTTTTCAATCCTAAAACAAGAGTTTTATTAAAGAAATGGAAGCCTTAGGGAGTAGGATTGATTAGGACTTAATTTTAGAAAGCTTAAATGAGTTTTTTCACAAGAAACTATCCCAAAAACAATTTCCAAAAATTCAGATTTAAGAATGACCTCTATTTAAACACCTATTTCCAAATGTCAAAATGAGTATTTTAATGGAAAAATAGAAATCTTAAGGAATAGATATAATAAAGACTTGATTTTTATAAGAGTAAATGTCTTTTTATCAAAATAGAAACTTAAAACAAAGGAAAAGTTTTACAACTAAGATCAAACAATATTTTCCTTTCTAAAAATTATGCAAAATTAGTCACTAGGCAAAATCCAATTTAAAACATCTATTTTCCAACCTTTAAATGAGGAATTTATTATGATAATGAAGGTCATGGGTACATAGGTCATCAAGGTCTTGTTATAGTAAGAATATGCATGATTTTCAAAGGAATAAAGCTAGTTTTTTCAAACAAGTGTTCATGACATTATTTCAAGAAGAAAGTTTTTGCAAAAATTCTTTTTAATCAAGAATCATTACGGAATTACACGTAGATAGCTCATATCATGACATTCATAATCAAAACTTGTAGATATTGCATGTACATATAATCTACTTGTTAGAAATAATGTAAATTTCACAAAACAATTTTGGAGTTTCAAATTCTAATTACTGATCAGATCTGATCCGAACATTCCGGGACCTAAATGTTTTCAAAATTTAGTAATAACATTATAAAAAGATAGATCTTTCAAAGTAGATAGAAATCGATAGTTTATTTGCGAAATTCTGAGTTAAAATGACCAAGTTATGGCCATTTTAAGTTGCAATTTTCAATTACCACGGAAATTACGAATTTAAAGAATTTTAATTGAAAAGTTTGGAATTAATTATGATATGAAATACTCATAGGGGTATTTCTTTCGTTAGTGATTTTGGAATCGAGGGAAATTCTTATTTCTGGATCACTACCGTTAGAGACCGGAGACTATGGCCGAGTGAGTTCACTATTTTTAAATTATATGCTTGTGATTGTGCTTGTGCTTATGCTTATGCTTGTGCTTGTAATGTTAGTGGCATTAGAATTAGAGCAAGATAAAAATTTGACTGTGTGTATATGAGTTCTACTTGGGTGAATTAATGATAAGAATATCGAAATGAGCTTACTGTAAATATTTGTATGACTTATTATAAAGTTGAAGTGTCTGCAATATCTATGATTACCCATAAATGGTTAAATTAATATGCCATGATCTTATAATCAAATTGGTCATGCATACCATATATGAGTCACATTGCATAGGTTATTATACCTTTGAGGGAAGAAGGCATAATAGCTGGGCAATGAGGGGCTTGTAAACTCGAATGTTGGCGTAGGGGCCGGAATTGAAAATGTGTGTGGGTGGGCACCTGTATCAACCATAATATAAATGAGAAAAATTGAAATATATGGTCGTATGGGCCTGAAACGCCTAACCCCGAATGGAGGGCATAAATCCATTCAACATGAGACTTCCAGATGGTCTTATGTATTGTATGCTCACGTGTTTGTGCATTTCATATGGTTGTTAATATAACTTGTCTGCTATATATTACTTGTTAAGCATTTAATTTTAGAAGTGGAACTCACTAAGCTAGCATAGCTTAAACCCCTACAGTTTCTTTCTAATGCAGTTCCCGTACTTGTGGCTGCGTGCCTGGTCCTAGCCAAATTAGGCAATGAGAGACTAGGAGTTATCTTCTTAGAAGTTTACGATTGGTTTGTATAGTTTTTAGTAGTGAACCTAGAAAGATCATTGTTACCAAAAAGGATAATACCTAAACTTATATGTAGCAAGGGAATGCCCCTCAATGCTTTGTAATTGATCCTGAGATATCTGTGATTTATATTTTTATGCTTATCTTATCAAATTGAACTATCTGTCTCCAATTGTTTATGTATTCTATTGTCGTAAGGAAACGCCTTGCATGCTAACACAAGAGTTCTGAATGACTGTGGTAGTGATTCTTAAATCTTGTTTAGTATATGGTGGACTGTTACGTTTAGGATACCTTTTGGGGCATGACAGTAAGGGATCTAAATATCATGAGATGTCACTTCTAATTCAATATGATGGCACAAAATTCTAATGTCATTGTTGACATGATTATGACAATGCAATTTGATGCACTTGAGTCCCTGAGAATCACTATGTAGGTGTTGTGATGTTCCAACCTAAGAAAGGAGCTAAGGAAGGAAGGGGGAGGTTTTAAGAGCCCTAGATTAATACCTGCAATCAGAAACGATTCATATACTTAAAAGATCAATAACATGGAATTATTATATTTTAATGTAGAAAATTTGACCAGACTTACTTCTCAAGTCTTCACTGGTGATAGACCTTTAACTTATGATTAAGCTTCTAAACAAGTTAGGCTAAGCCGACTTGTAAAGGCTCATCACGTTTAACAAACTAATAAGCTCGAACTGAGTCAAACTTTTAATAAGTTTTAAAAGTATAGGCCCAAACCTAAATTCAAGTTCACGCTTATTTACATAAATAATTATATATATAATTATATGTATAATATTATATTTACACAAATAATTATATAAAATAAAATAATATCATAAAAAAAATTTTTATAAGCTTATTTGTAGGCTCTTAGCAAGCCTGTTTGTAAGATTGACTCATGAGCCTTAATAAGGTTGTTTGCATACTAGCTATTGAGCCTGAAGAAAAACTTAAGCTTGTCTCATTTAATTAAATAAATTTCATTTTGAGTTCAAACTCACCTCATTTATTAAATAAACTTGAGCTAAGTCAAACTTAAAATGATCCAAGTTTGAATAACTCGTGGGTAACTCAAATGATTTGTAACACTAAGTGTATGACCCATGTTGCTACAAATGCCAAAAGCTGATGAGATTTTGAGCATTAATTTTTGTTGTAAGAATTCTGAATAATCAAACTACCATTATATAAGTGTATACTAAGTTGTATTAATTTTTTGTCTTTTTTAATCATATATTGATGAAAGTGAGATATGGATAACCTTATTTGTATGTATTTAAATATGTGTGTGTGTGTGTGTGTGTGTGAGAGAGAGAGAGAGAGAGAGAGAGAATACTTTCTTTATTTTTATTATTATTATTTTTTTAAGTAAAGCAAGATGTGATGATGGAAATAAGAATATTGTTTGGGACAAAAAACGGGGTCCCTTATGGTATAGTAATGCAAAACACAGATGAGATATAACAAGGACAGAGATATTGACTATTGTGCACAACATAAATCATCGGGAGCAAGGGGCACACCCAAAAATTTAAATAATAATATGTGGGTTACGGACAATTGAATCATGGCCTGCCCAAATCCTTGAAATGGGCATATTATGATCACAAATTCGTAATGGAAGAAGTTATCCAAGGCCCAATAAGACATCCAATCCACTATTACTCCCACTCCCATATCCATAACCAAACCTTTCTTGTGCCTAAATAAAGCTGAAACCCATGGCAAAAGAGGTTTGAGATGAGATGAAAATATGGTTCCTCTGAAATCCTTATCATCGCCTCAGCTTCCAAGTACTTTTCCGTGGATACTCAGCATTAACAGAAGCAAACCTGGACTAACACAACAGCAACAGCAACGTTATTCTTCTTTTACTTTACATGCAGTGGAGAATGAGTCGGAGAAGTTTGAGATAGACCAAGATAAGGCTCGTCAGGCACTTGAAAAACTGGACCAACAGCTCGAATCTTTCTCCAAGAAACAAGTTCCAACTCCTAAAGTAAAGGGTATGCCGCTATCCCGTGTTTCATTCTTATTATCCACACAACTAAATGTGTTTTTGTGCTTTCAAGAATGTTTTCACTGCTAGTTTTTCATGTATATCCAACAAAGGTGAAATTGTGGAAATATGGATTGTTTGGTATATAGCGGTTGTGGGCTACATAACAATTCACCATAATAGGCAGTTCCTGTATCCAGAGAAGCTGGCTCTTACTCTAGGATTGGTATTGGAAGACAGTAGACATGTTCAATACTAATTCAAACGAATTTCCAAAGAGAAATAACATTTTAGGAAAATCCAAGTCCGTAAAATAAACCTTCACTCTAGACGTCTGGATCTATACATTTTGTGAGGGACGATCTTTATGTTTGGAGTTTTATCTGTATCAAAATTTAATCAAGTACCAGGATCAATTTCCCTTTTTCCCCCCTTCAACCCAGGCCGGTATTACCCGTTTAGAGTGAGATTGTAGACCATTGTGAAAGAGATAATGAAGGGGATAAGGACACTAGTATTTTATCTTCAAATATTTAACTATTTTTAGGGTATATTTGGATTATCCATTTCTTATTTGTATCTGTATCTAAACTTTTATATGTGAATGTACTATATTTTATTTGTATTAGGTCTATTTGATATTTTCATGAGAATTGCTGTATGTTTTTCATCTATATATATTTTTTATAGATAATTTGTTAGAAAAAGTTTGAAAAAAATGTTTATCATCTGCCATGTGCTGAATGCCAAACGGTCTATTTTTATTTTAATGATAGGATAATGACAAACATATAACCAAAAACTGTAAAAATCTAAAGATGCAGCACTAAACTGTTAAAATTGCCAAAAATTAAAAGACTAGATAGTTGTTCTGCTATTATCTTCTTATTAAAATAAATGTCTATCAAATATTATTTAATAGAGTACTAAATCATGCATACTTTAAAAGTACAAACACTAATTTATCAAATATAAAGGTGAAATATTAAATTACAAAAACTTGAAAGTATAAGCACTTAGCTTGTCACTTTCTAATAATTGTCCCACTGGAAAGTGATTCATAGTTGCATGATGATCCAAATCCTTAATCCCCAATGCCTTACGAAGCATATATTCTGCTTTAGTAAATCATGGATCAAAATCTTCGAGGAATGAGCAACACATAATCTTTTATTACATATTGTGTAATGCAGCTTCAGATGTGAAGTTGACACGAGACAAAGGGGCTAAAGTAGAAGAGCAAGAGCTAGAGCTGTCGGGCTCCTTCTTAGCAAATCTATCTATTGGTCTCGTTCTCTTTACTGTATTTTACAACATTTTCTTCTATAGCGTCATAAAACCATCTATTGATGGACCAGAGTTTGTCCCAGAAACTTCTCAATCTTCAGAAGAGATGAGTTTTCTTCCTCAATCATCATCATCAGTTTCTGAAAATGAGAAATAATTATTATCATCTTTAAGCACATTTCTCTTTCTTTTTTTTTTTTTTTTTTTTTTTTTTGTTGTAACAAAAGTAAATGTCTTTCACAAAGTTAGGACTCTGTAAGAAGTAAACATCGGACTCAAGACACACAAGACAATTATATTATCAACTTTATTTATAAGGAAAACTACTTTCTCATGTGAAGCATAACAAAGAGTTGTTCCTCATTTATATTTCACATTTTGTTTGTTATGATATGTTTGAAGGAAGAATCCACACGCAAATGCATGCGGTTACATAAAATTGTTGATCAATATGTATTGCTTACACAGAATCGCTCAGCGGTATTGGTAAAGATTGTAGAATTCTTAAGTGATGCCCTAATAGAAAAGAAAAGGGTAAATGTCACATTTGATACTAAAGTTTAACTCAATTTATAGTAAATTATCTAAGATTTAAAAATATCAATTTAGTACCTAAAGTAATATTATTTAGGTAATTCAGTGTAAAAATTAGCATCGTTCAAGTGATTAATTATAAAAAGGGAAAAAAATTCAAGTACCAAGTTATTAATTACAAAGCTTGACAAGTTTAGATGCCAAATCTATGAATTACTTTGATAAAAATGGAAAAAAAGTTGAGCAAGAGAGGGACAAACTAGAACACTTTGTTTAGGTGAAATTATTGAGATGGTGGTAAAAGCTTATGAATTTTTGTCAATAACCTAAAGTTAAGCCTCATTTGAGAAGATTTTAAAGAATATTTTGACGCATATAACCAAATCTAGTGGGAGAATATGAAATTTAAGTATAGGTAAGGGGGTTTGAATGTAAAGATAATGTGCATACCAAGCGAATTTTGTGCTTCACATTATATCAGAGTAATGATGAATATTGACATGAGTAGATGATTGACAAAAATAAGTAAAAGAAGTTTATATGTGTGTATAATGGGTGAAAGAGTTATATAATACTAATTCCACTAGTCTTCAAGAGAAATGAAGTGTTGTTCAATATGAGTCTTGTTTGATCTATCTGAACACAACCTTATAGCACAACATTATTTCTCCAAATTTTTTAATTGTCTTCAATGGGAAGGAGCTATTAAATTATTTTAACTTATAGTGGTACGTGTAACTTATTATATGATTCTAATATAGATTGGCCTAATGTTATGGTCATTGGGCATAATAATAATTAATGGCAAGGGGTTTAAAATTGCTCCCCTCTCCCTATTTAAAAAAAAAAAAAAGGCAATTATAATAACAAAGAGTAGCATAATGTACCATTCTAACTTTCTTATTTTTCTTTACCATCAAAGAAACATAATAGAAAGATGATAGAATAGGGAGTAAATCATCAAAAGGAATCAATTTAGATTTTCTTTTTCCACATGGATAAATTAAGTGTCATGGATAACGAGATGCTCCAAAACCATCTTATTTGTATGAAACGTGAATTAGGTGTTTCTATGATGACTAAATATCCTATCATGGAAAATTAAATTAGTTAACAATTTGTATCAGAGCAGGTTTCGCTATTGAAGTTAAATTTTGACTTGTTCTGGTTGTAGATATATACATATATAAATATGTATTGTAATTCATTGATCATGTTGTGATGAGAACTTCATCGATAAAGCATTGGGTATCATATTTCATGAAATTTTATTCATCTTAATGTGTGATTGAAAAAAAAAGAAGGAAAATGAAGAAGAAGTCAAGTTGGCAACGGAACTTTTTAATGGCCATAAATGTGTAATTTTACTTCTTTTTGGGTAAGGAAATTATTTTCCTATAAAGATATTGGCACAAAATGTATGTGTGGGTATAGGAGGTATACAACTAAAAAAGAAAAGATTGAGAGTTTGAGAATTTGAAAAATCAAAGAAAAATTCTCTAGGTTATTCTTTGGTGTTCTTTTGGATTTTGGGTGTGAGAAAAATATTTATCTTGATTGTCTCTTGACAACATCTATGATTTTTCTTCACTTTTAGAGTTTTCCACATAGACTATTATCCTATTGATTTATGTGCTATTGTTTAATTATTTTTCTTTCAAAAGTTGATTTGAGAGGCGTATAGATTACTTATAATTAATCAAATGGAATTGTCAAAAATTCCCAAAACCGACATCAAAGCCTATAAGTTACTTTGGTGCAATGAAGTTTATTAGGTGTTGTGAGCTAAACAATAAGCACAAAGAAAAATGTCAACAACCATGTTTGATATTGAGAAGTTTGATGGATGGATTAATTTTTGTTTATGGCAATCAGGTCAAAGATGTATTGATTTAATTTTGATTGTATAAAGCTTTAAAAGGGAGACCAATCTCTTTAACCAACAAGAAGGATTCAGATGTAGATGGTGGTGATAGTGGAAGTTCAGGGAAGTCCAAAATGAGTAATGAAAACTGGAAAGAGTTAGACATGAAAGCAGCCAGTCTAATCTATCTATGTTTAGCAAAAAAATGTTCTTGCTAATGTGGTTAGACTGTCTACAAGAAGGGAGCTTTGGGATAAGTTTAAAGGACAATACTAGACAAAAAGCGTTTCAAATAGGTTATATTTGAAGGAGCAATTTGATAAATTGCAAATGGAAGAAGGTGCAAAAATTTTATATCATCTAAGTGTCTTTAACGGGACTATGTCTGAATTAGTAACCGTTAGAGTTAAAATAGATGAGGAAGATAAAGCCTTGCGACTCATTTATGAGGAAACTATATGGAAAGGAAACTGCAGTTTTCTCAAAGATAGTAAGCAAACTAATTTATGAGGAAATAAGACTAAAAGATGGAGATAACATATCTACTGTTAAAAATTCAGTATTAGCTATTAGTGGACATGGGAAGAAGAAAACTCCATGAAGAAGAAAATTGTATACTAAGGATGTGGATAAACTAGGCATGTAAAGAAAAAATACAGAAATGTTGGAGCCAAGTTGGCTTGGCTAATAACTCAAAAGGAAAAAATTATTATACTAATGTTGTCTCCCTAGAAGAGGGAGATGATAAATTTAATTAAAGAATATGTATCCTAATGCATGATAGCTACCAAATGAGATGCCACGTAAATTGATGTATGATTGGTAGCATATCCACAGATCTGCACACGGACATTGGCTGGTGATTATGCAAGGTGT
Organism: Combretum micranthum; assembly: GCA_024138025.1. Taxonomy (NCBI): domain Eukaryota; kingdom Viridiplantae; phylum Streptophyta; class Magnoliopsida; order Myrtales; family Combretaceae; genus Combretum; species Combretum micranthum. Next base: position 229,961 of record JAMXBD010000974.1, on the reverse strand, counting down.
GCAGTGGAATGAATGGATGTTGATAGCTAATGAACTTTAAGGAAAAATCAACATAGAAGTTGCACCATAATCTATTAGCAATTTCTCAAACATGAGTCAAGAAAAAATTCTTGGATTTAGTAACTCCCTTTCAAGGTGGAGTATAATAACTCTTATATCCTAGAGTTATGGTTGTTTGTAATAGACAATTTCATTGTAGCAATTTTTTTTTTTTTTTAATCATGGTGGTCATTGTTAATGTGATTAAAAAAAAGAAGGCAATTACGAAGAAGTCAAGTTGGCTAAGTAACGTTTTAATGGCCATAAATGTGTTTGTTTCCAAATCAAACTTTTCTTCTTTTATGGTCATCTAAAAGTTGGTTTCGAAATTCAATTTTCTTTTTGGGCAAGGAAATTATTTTCCTATAAATAGGCATTGGCACAAAATGTGTGTGTGGATGTGGGAGGTCTAAAACTCAAAAAGAAAAGATTGAGAGTTTGAGGAAATCAAAGAAAAATTCTCTAAGTTATTCTTTGATGTTCCTTTTGGTTCTAGATGTGAGAAAAATATTATATTTGTATTATGTGGTTATAACAATTTTCGACATAGTAAATAAATTTTTTTGATTTTCTCTTAACAACACTCACGGTTTTTATCCATTTTTGGAGTTCTTCACATAAATTCTTGATTCATTGATTTCTCTACTGCTATTTAATTATTTTTCTTTCAAAGTTGATGTAAGAGGTGTATAAGTTACTTATAATTAATCTAGTGGGATTATGGAAAATTCCTAGCAATTCGTACTCTACAGGATATAGCTTATCCCTGAACTACTTATGGTATGTGAGGTCAATTTAATTAATTGATTAAAGTTAATTAATAATACGTGAATCCTGCCATATGTAACTATCTGGAGTTACTTGTCTGTTTGGATGGTCTTTTTTTATATGTATCTGTATCGAAATGATATGTGTAAATATATCTTATTTATATTTATATTTTATCTATATTTGATTTATTTGATCTTTTCATGAGAACCGTCAACTTTTTTTTATCTCTATATATGATTTAATAAATAATTTATTAAAAAATTTGAAAAAGTGTCTGTATCTGCTAGAAAAAGCTAACCAAACAAACCCATAAATAAATCAAGATTTTTTTTTTTTTTTTTGGTAAGAAAGGAACAGTATTATTAGTTGCGGATGCTCGCTGCGTTGAATTTCGTCATGATATATATGTATATTTCTTTTTTACGATTATAAGGAAATGTTTAAAATGTCAATTGCCAAAAATTTAAGTCTAATAACATTTGTTTAATTGCTTTGGATCTTTACTGTTTGTGTTTGGAGAAGAGTATATATCCTGATGCCGGAATCAACTATCATTATTTATACTTTATTTTGAGTATCTCATGAACAACTCTGGAATCGCACAATTCTCATTTGAGATCAAAATGAGTACGCGGCGAGAAAGATTTCAGCCCCGGAAGGTACATATATTTTCTCCTGTCATGACCTCGGCATTGATGAAAGTTTAGTATAGTTTTATTAGAACAAATTGAGATTGGTTCAATTTTGCATTGTTTGGTGAATAAAGAAAAGAAAAGTTTGTTCAATTAAATTGTCATAGCTTAAGAATATTTAAACATTTAGTTATGTATTTTCAATTGTTGATGTTTATATGGTGCCATTAAATGACATAAGAGATTGATCTAAATAATTGGGATCATTAGTTATAATATTAAGAGGATATCCAAAGATAAATCATTGCTTATAATTGATGACGTTAAAGAGATTTATTGATATATTGGGTGAATATGATTGTATATCAAAAAATAACATACATATTGACTTGAGTATGATTGATTAATCTATCCAAGTATGTTTAAGTTAACATAATTATTGGTTAAAGTTATGCATTCAAGTATCACCCAAAGGTAAACTTAAATACATAATTAAGATTTATTATTTGTTTGAATCGATTTAAGTTTACTCGAAGCGTTAATATGTATACTTGGATAATATTTGTAGTATCTAGCAATTTATTTGCTTTGGGCAGTGAGATGATCAAGTTCAATGGGCTAAACTATGCAAATTGGTCTAAGCAAATTCAGTTTCAACTAGGTGTTATGGCTTTGGACCTAGCAATCATTTCAGATGAAAAGCTTGCAGCCATTATTGAGACTAATACAAAATCTAACAAGTCTTTTTATGAGACTTAAGAGCAATTTAACAAGCTAGATTTGAACTTGATGCAAATAATGATGCTGAAAATGTCAAGCCATCAATGCCTAAAACAGACAATGTAAAGGAGTTTATGATGAAAATTATGAAGTACTCCCAATCAAATATAGCTGACAAATCCATTGTAGAGAGCCTAATGAGTGAGCTGACGACCAAGAAGTTTGACTAGTCTCAACCTATTCATGATCATGTGATAAGCATGGCTAGTCTAGCAGCAAAAATGAAATAAATGGGCATGGATGAGAGTGAATCCTTCTTAGTTCAGTTCATCATCAACTTACTTCCTGTTGAGTTTGGTCAGTTTCGGGTGAATTACAACACCTTAAAATCAAAATGAAACCTTCAAAAAGTTAAGGAAATGTTGGCTCAAGAGGAAGGGAGGTTAAAGAAAATGAAAGAACCCCCTGTTCATCTCATTGTTCATAATGGAGCTAATAGTAGCAAGTCAAGTATAAAGCCTCAACGAAGGTTAGTGATTGTTAAATCCAAAAGGAGCAAAGGTTCTATTTCTACCGAAGAGTGGCCACTTCAAGAAAGACTATCCAAAAAGAAAGGCTTGGCTCAAAAAGAAAGTTATGTATTCTGTTTTAGTATGTTTTGAGTTAAATATTATTGAAGTGTCTAATAATACCAAGTGGTTAAACTCCCGTGCTACTATTTACATGTCATATGTTATACTGAGATTCCTTTCAATCAAGCCCATAGAAGGAATTGAAAAGTTCCTTTATATGGGGAACATAATGAAGGCACGAATAGAAGGAATCAAGGACGTATAAATTAATCTTAGATATCAGATGTCAACTAGATATAGAAAAGTGTCTCTATATTCATGAATGTTAGTTGCTATTGCAGAGTTAGATGATGTAGGATTTAACTTTAAGATTAGAAATGGTGTATTTTCATTCTATAAACTTATGTACTATTATGGATTTGATACTTTATTTTATTATTTACATTGTTTTAATATTGATGTTATGTATGTTGAATCTTCATTTCATGTTGAACATAGGCATAATGCACATGATAAGTGTTCTGCTTTCTTATAGCATTGAATTTTAGGTGATATATCGAAAAAAAGGGTGTTAAGGTTAGTGAAAGGTGAAATCTTACCTCAATTAAATTTTACTGACTAGGATATAAGTGTTAATTGCACAAAAGTAAGCAAACCAGACACATATCAAGAAATCCAACCACAAGATAAAAGGAACTTCTGGAATTGATAAACACTAACATCTATGGTCCTTTTCACGTTCCTATATGGGGTAATGAAAAATATTTCATCATATTTATTGATAACTACTTATGATATTGTTATTTATATCTACTACATGAAAAGTCTTAGTCGATAGACATCCTAGAGGTGTTTGTTAATGAAGTAGAAAGGCAATTAGATAGAAAAGTGAAAGTGGTGAGGTCAGATAGGAGTGGTGAATATTATGGTAAAATTTATTGAAAGTGGACAATGCCCTAGTTCATTTGCAAAATTCCTTGAAAGTAAGGCATATATGCATGGTATGCAATCCTTCGTATACCACAACAAAATGGTGTGGTTGAAAAGTGAAATCAAACACTTATGGACATGGTTAAGAGTATGTTAAGTTACAGCACCGTACCTTTATCCTTATGGATGCATGCATTAAAAGCTGTTACATATTTGCTAAACATGGTTCCCAATAAGGCATTTCCCAAGACTCTTTATCCAGTTTAAGGCACGTCCATGTTTGGGGTTGCCTAACATAAGTAAGGATATATGATCCACATGAATAGAAGCTTGATGCAAGGACCATTAGTGGTTGCTTCATCAACTATCTTGAGAAGTCAAAAGGGAACAAATTTTATTGTTGTAATCACAGCAGAAGAATAATCAAGTTTAGGAATGCTCAGTTCATTAAGAATGGTTAATTTTAGTGGAAAAAGGAATTACAAATGGTGGATAATCAAGAATTTCAAGAGGAAACCCTTACAAGTTACACCTAGTGTTTCTACTCATGTTGTCATTCCTCTTGTTGTATCATGGTTGCACAACATGCTAAAAGCATAAGTTAATACTCCAAATACATAAATTGAACACATTGATGATGAGCCAACTAACGATGTGCAAGTCACAAATGAGCAAGTGGTCCCACAAGAAATAGCATTGTGAAGGTCTACAAAGCAAAAAAGACCAACTATATTGAATGACTATGTGGTTTACTCACTTGAACATGAATTTGACTTAAGCATTGATATAGATCCAGTCTCATTTAAGCAAGCCATTAGATGTAGTGATTCAGAAAAGTGGTTTAATGCTATGAAAGAAGATATGAAATCAATAGACATTAATAGAGTCTAGGAGCTAGTTGAGTTACCCAAAGGATCAAAGCGAGTTAACTGTAAAAGGGTCTTTAAGATCAAGCAAGACTCAAGAGGCAACAATGAAAGATACAAGGCCAAACTTATCGCCAAATGCTAAACTCAAAAGGATGGCATTGACTATAAAACGACCTTCTCTCCAGTTTCTAAGAAGGACTCCTTAAGAATTGTTATGGCTTTGGTGGCTCATTATGATCTAGAACTTCACCAAATGAATGTAAAGATTGTTTTTGAATGGTGACTTGGAAGAGGAAGTTTATATGGACCAATATGAAGGTTTCATAACCACGAGACACGAAATCTTGATGTGTAATTTAAGAAGTCGATCTACGGATTAAAACAAGCTTCCAACAATGGTATAGTAAGTTCAATAATACCATTACATCATATGGTTTTGTAGAGAACACTGTTGATCAATGTGTTTATGTAAAGGTCAATGGAAGCAGGTTTATTAGATTATTCCTATATATTGACGATATCTTTCTAGCTGGTAATGATATAGAATTGTTACATGATGTTGAGAAAATTCTCTCTAAAACTTTTGAAATGAATGATATAGGTAAGATATCTATGTGATAGGACTAGAGATGTTTCACAATAAATCACAAGGACTATTAGGATTGTTTCAAAAAGCTATATCAATAAAGTATTATAGAGATATTGTAATCCCCAGGTTTTTCATAAATATAATTAGAAAGTAAAGATTTAATGTGTTTTGATTGTATATGTTGTAGTGTATGAAAGTTGAGTAAAATTAAGTATGATAATTTTTATAAAACCAAATTAGTAGAAATAAAACAAAACCTTCAATTGAATTATTTTAATGAAATTGTCAATTTAAAGTATTCTTTCTACTCTTTTAGGAAATTGAATTTTATAAACTAGACTTCTAATTTATTAAAAGTATTAATATAAATTCTTATAAGAAATAATTTAATTAAATAGGTTTTAGAAACTAAATTGTTACTAAACTTTATCTTGAAATTGAATGATTAATAATTATATTGTGTTAGAAATATAATAGAGTAAAGTGTGATTTAATTGAACCTAATGGCTGGAAAAAAAATTAGTTATTAAGCTCACCACAACTCCCATGCACACAAACATCATTGGTTTAGAAATGCCACAAAAGTCAAAGGATAGTTTTGTTTATATACCCATGATTATCTCTTAATGGCAAAAATTTTTGTTTCCTTTTTCCTTCTCTTTGCTCTTCAAAACCAACATTTATTACATACACACACTTCACATATCAACTTCATTTTCTTCTCTCAAATCATCAAGAATAACAAGTTAAGCCTCCATCTTCAAGTTAAAGCAAGTATAGGTAAATTAACTCATACTTTGCCTTTGTTGTTTTGTGTTTGAGTAGTGTAAAGTTTGTTTTGTTCTTGGTTGATGGCTGATATAGATGGTTATGAGTCTTGGTTACTAGTTTTGTGGAGTAGATTTATGATGTGAAGGTTTAAAGTTCTAAAACTTGAAGTTGATGTTTGGTTTGTTGGTTGGTTGTTTGATGTGGAAAAATAGAGATGGGTTGGAAGAGTTGAAGAAGTGGATGATGAATTTGAGACTTGTATGATGATGTATAAGTGTGTTGGATGGATGCAAGACAATTGGAGTTAGTTAAAGTGTGTAAAAATTGTAAAGTGTAAAAGTGTGTTTGCTATAGAAGGACTATGGCCCATGGTGGAGGGCATGGTTATTTTTGTTTATGGGATCTGGGTCACCATAAGGCATGGTAGAGCCAGTGTTAGATTCTATGGTTGGATTGCCTTAACACCACGGGGCATGGCGAGGGGTGTGGTAGCCTCTAGTCATCAAGTGATCCTCCATATGGGACCTAGCAAGGGATGTGGTGGTCTCTGTTCATCAAGTGATCCTCCATATAGGGCATGGTGAAGGGCATGACGAAGCTTGTATGTTGCCCTATCTCATACGACCCTTGGTACGGGGGTCGTGGGGGCCGTGGTAACCTTAAAGTGTCTTTTTATCTACTTTAGCTGCAGAATCTTGTTTAATCCTTCTTTTCTTTGTTAAGTAGATAGTAATACAAGCTTTTCTATCTTATAGGAACCATAGATCACGATTCGGACTTCCCGTTGGACTATTATGATGATTAAAGAGAATGCACGAGTAAATAACTTGAATCCTATCACTTTGTTTGTGATTGTAAATAGTGGAATATAGTTTAATAATAACTAGAGGGAATCAAATGCATGGGGATGGGAAATCTTGTGTTTCATATGTTGTATGTTTGAGTAACCAATCTTAATAATCAAAGTGACAACTACTTGTTTGAACTTAAAAGTGTAATTTGCATTGTTGAGTGTCTAAAATTGATATGACAATAAGATAATATGGAATTAAATTTGTTAGGCTTTTAAATTCAATATGACATAATACTGCATTAGCATGGTACTCATGTCACGTATTGACATTTTGATTCTGTGGTAATGCTATGTTGAGTCCGGTGAGATTGCTTGAGATTACCATAGGGTTGTCAGCTTCACAGAAACTAAGCAGGCTTTGAAGAAGGTCATCTTTGTTAGAGTTAGCTTTGGAGTGTTAATACTTAGTAGGATTGCTTAAATTCTAAGAGAAGTGGAGGTGTTTATGTGAAAGTAAATTTGAAAATGATAAAAAGAGAATGAAAAAGTTCTCCGTCTTTAGGTTTGAGATTTTCATGGGCATGAACTACTAAACTTATCCTTCAACCTCCTGGGAGGGCGTAAATTTCACTAGGTTTGAATTACAATTATTGAAACCATGTTTGTTACATATGTTTGATGAGTGCATTGCATATGGTTGCTAACAAAACTTGTTTGATACTAGTGATATGTGTTAAGATTCTGTCATTTACTGAGCTTTACATGCTCACGCTCTCTTAGACTATTGATTTATAGAGTTATAAACAAGAAGATCGAAACCAAGCTCAGTGTAGGAGTTAATGTAGAGTAGACTTATAAACTCTTTTAGAAAGAAGACCATTTGTGTGATAGTTGTAATAGCATAAGTTAAGTTTTATTTTCCTTGTATGCTTTGTTGTAAAAGGGTTTTGATCAAGCCCTAAAGGCCATAGTTGTAATATTTTGTAATGACCTAGATTTGTATGTTATGTTCTTTTATGGTTAATATATATGTGCAATCTCTTTCTCACTCAAAACAACTATCGATCCTATTTTAATTGTCCACTTCAAATAAGGAATGTTAGTTGTGTAGTACTTATGTAATTTTCTAGAGGCCTTAGTTAGTGACATGGTGTATTATTACAACTAGAGTACCTGTAGGGTGTGACAGATATGATATGGAAAATTGCTCTACAAGAATAGTTCCAATTTAGAAAGGGGATAAGCTTAATGAATTATAATGTTTAAAGAATGATTTGGAGCAAAAAGCAATGAAATTTATTTCCTATGCATCATTAGTTGAAAGCTTGATGTATGCCCAGACATGAATTTGATTAGATATTAGTTTTGTAATAGGAATATCATGCCGATATCAAAGTAACCCTAGAATGGACTTTTGGAAAACTGTAAAGAAAGTACTTAGGTATTTTCAAGGAACCAAGGATTACATGCTTATGTACAGAAGGTCAAATCGTCTTGAAGTAGTAGGCTACTTGGATTCAGATTATGCTACATGTGTAGACTCAAGGAAATCTACATGTAGTTACATGTTTCTATTCGTAGGTAGGGCAATTTCATGGAAGAGTGGGAAGTAGTGTATCATTGCTACTTCTTCTATAGAGGCTAAATTTGTGGCATGCTTTGATACCACCATTCATGCATTGTAGTTATGCAACTTTGTCTTAGGGCTTGTTATTATCGATAGTATAGCTAAGCCATTAAGAATTTACTATGATAATTATGCAGTTGTTTTCTTCTCTAAAAATGATAGGTATTCTAAGGGTGCAAAACACGTGGAGTTGAAGTGCTTATCTATCAAAGAAGAAGTGCAAAACCAAAAGGTGTTGATTGATCATATTGGTACTGATTCGATGATAGTTGATCCATTAACTAAAGGTTTACTGCCAAAAACATTTATTGGACTTGTTGAATGGATGGAAATTATAGATAGGTTTTCGTTAATTTGATATTGTAATGTGTGTGTGTGTGTGTGTATATAAATATGGTTATTTTCCTTGTATTATTATGACACTTGTGAATTAAATTAAAGTTATGGTTTTGCTTGTTTGTTTGTTATCTAAATCAAGTTGTATATAAATATTGTTTTGTAAGATAATTTGCAGCATATTTGAAAATAATAAATTTTAGGATCATAGTATTCTTTTATTTGAGTTGTCTTGAGTTAAATTGATTATGTGATACATGGAAGGAATCATGTCGCAAAATGATATGTGACCACCATGTAATGACTTGATGAATTCAGAATATGGTGTACTCATAACATGGTTCAAGTGGAAGATTGTTAAATTATTTTAACTTATAGTAGGCTCGTAAGTTATTATATGATTCTAATATAAGCAGGTTTATTGTGATGGTCATTAGGCCTATTAGTAATTAGAGTCGAAGGGGTTTAAAATTCTGCCCCTTGCCTTATTTAAACAAGAAGACAGTTACAATAAAAGAAAGTAATGCATATCATTCTGACTTTCTTACTATTCTTCATCATCAGAGAGAGGGTGGAGTAGGGAGAAAATCACCAAAAGGAATCAATTAGAATTTCGGTTAGTATCACAAATGGTACTTGTACTTTAATAAAATACACAATTAGGTATATAAAGTTTGAAATTGATCAATTTAGTATCTAAACTTTGAAATTGACAAATTTAGTACCCAAAAAACCTTTTCGTGCACACTAACAATATCTCCATTAAGTTCTTTCAGGTACTAAACTGATCAATTTCAAAGTTTTTTAGATACTAAATTAATCGATTTAAAATTCTTCAAGTACTAAATTGATTAATTTCAAAGTTCAAGTACTAAATTAATTATTTTTAAAATTTAGACACTTAATTGCATATTTTGTCAAAGTTTAGGTACCATTTATGGTATCATATCTCATTCGGATTTTCTTCTTTTGTGTCGATAAATTAAGCAACATGGATAAGGGTATAGTCCAAAATCATCTTATTTGTATGAAACGTGAATTAAGTGTTTCTATCATGATTAAAGATCCTATTATGGAAAATTAAATTAGTTAATAGGAGCTCCTAAGTATTTTGGCCATTGATACCATTCATCAAATTGCATGGATAATTAATAATCGAGATGAGTTCTCCTCTTGGTGGATCCCTCTATAGCCTCCTCTTGGATCTAAACTCATAAAGAGTCTCCTTAAGTGTGTGTACCTTTGTAATGAAGGTTTAAAATTAATGTACTTGTCTAAGGATCTTCTTTCAAACCCATCATGTGAGTTTCCCTAAGTCACTTCAAATCTATAGTCCTTTCTAGACCATATCACTAGCTTGATGAATCAAGCAATGCTACTAGTATTAAAGCCCAAAATACTGTGAATTCATTTTAGCATCCCACACAAAGAAATGGAAAAAAGAAATAAAAAAATACAAACCTGGCATAAAAATTATGAAAAATGGATTTTCACTGTTCTTTAGTCGCTAATTCATCAAATTGCAAAATCCATGCAAAAATTGAAGCAAAAAAAAAAAAAAAAAAAAAACGCTTACAAAGATTAAAATCATTGTTGATGGTGTCACGTCTATGCAACATAAGTCTTGTGCTTCATATCACATGTGGAAAAGTGACATAAAGATGACAAGCGAAAGATGATTTTTAGAGAGAGATAGGGAGGGAAAGAATAGTCTAAAGGGATTAAACATACAAGTAATCAACAAAGAAGATTAGAGCATCAACTCACATTTTCTTGAGTAGAGATGACTTGTTATTTGATTAAACCTTATTTGATCTTTGAGAGCACACATTTGATAACAAAATACCATTTCTTAAATCTTTATATTTATCTCCAATGAAGAGGCATCTATGAGTATTTATAGAGTTTGGTTGTGAATGATATTCATAGTTTTGAATAGATAATCAACGTTTGAGAAAAGCCCTCCTCTTGATGATTCATCTATGGGTTACTCTTAAATCCAAGCCCATAAAAGCTTCTCTGAGCACATAAGTTTACTTAAGCAAAGGTTAAGAGAAAATAGACTACACCAATGATCTATATTTTCAATCAAGCCAATCATCTCATATTGTAGATTTGATTTCTTAGAGTTGTTCATCTTAGATTTTGCTCATTCTGTGATTTATGAATGTGATAGACAGGCAAAGAGTTAAATTATGTTCTTTCTTAAAGGGTATATTGTTAGCAAACATTCTTAAAGGGCTTTTATATATGGTACTTTTCTATATGTAATGTAGTCAATGAAAATTTATACAATTCTGATATAATAATTAATAAGTAATTAATGTAAAATATTTGAAGAAATTTTAAGAGAAGTCACAGAGAGCACTTGAAATTTTTTTCACGATTTAAAAATATCAAAATATGAACAATGTAATTATCGTTTGAAATTTGAATTATTTCAAGATAAAATTCTTTCATAACTTCTTGACAAAATTCTACAAATATGAAAAGGATAAAAATTAGAAATTTATACTTAAATGAATGAAAATGAGATTCAATCATATGATAGTAATAATCAAAGTTATAAAATAAAACATTCTAGGTAATTAAAGAAGTAAATAATAAATAAATAATTATAAAAGAACGGTACTAAATCTAAATAACTTAAATCTTGAGATGTTTTATAAACGCAAAAATTTGCAAGAAACATCAAATCAATATAACAAAAGAGAATAAAACAATATAAACATATAATGCATGTAATAAACAAACCTAAAATATGAAAATAATTGCCAAATAATATCAAGTTTTAATATGCTTTAATTAACAGAAAACAATAAGAAATATCAAACAGACCTGATATTAAATATAAATATGTAATATATAAACTCAATAAATAATGTATTATAAAAAAATTCAAAATTATGATGGAAATAAAACATAATATCAAAATTTAATCTAAATTAAGCATAACAACTAATGAAAGCATAAGTGAAAGAATAAAATCTTAAAATGATTAAAAAGCTTTTGGATTATAAAATTCTAAAGTTGATATATAATGTCAACTACTAATAGATGAACTACCAATAGATGATTAATCACAAACTTGGCTTAGAGTGTGATTTAATAATTAAGCTTAGATAGTTAATCAAGCTAAGTAAGTTAAATTATAGGTTATAAATAAATAGATTAACGTAATCAAATTAATAAATACACTTAATTGAAATTGAGATTTCAAACGCTCTTCTCATTTAGCCTATTTGCTATAACAATTCTTTTCAATAAATCAAATTTTATTATATTTTGTAAATTTTAAACTAAACTTCTTTTCCTTTTATTTTAATTCAGTAAACCCTTGGAAAATTTTAATTTCAATGTTTCAATAGATTTGTAAACCTAAATTTTAGTATATCCCATAATTAAGTTTTTTACAACCATCAATTTGAACCATTTTCTTTTAATCTACAAATGACCTAAAATTTCTTAAGTTCAACTACTTACATTTATAAAATACTCAAATATAGTCCCTTTAATCTAAATTATGTTCCTTCAATTCCCATAAATTTTGAGTTCATCTACTTATTTAAAAATATCAGTTTCTAAGCTTGCACTCAAACTAGATATCAAGTTTTCACAAAATTAAATTCTAAACTAGATTTTCAATTTGACTTATCAAATTTACTTTTATATATTCTAAAATTTCCTTTAAATTGTTACTAATACTTAAGATAATGATATAAAATGTTTAGAACAAAACCTTATCAATTAATACTCTTAAAAACCTCTTATTTAATCCTTTTCTCCTTTTTCCTTTTCAAATCTGCCACTTTTTTTTTCTTCTCTTCTTCCTTACATTGTATTCCCTTCCCTTTCCTTCATCTTCATTCTCTCTTCTTTCTTTCAAATCTTTAACCCAAAAAATCTCAACTTGCAAGAAGATCAAAATGAGAAATAGGAGATGAAATTAAGAAAGAAAACAAGAAGCATGCTAGAAGAAGCTATAACAACCATATAGTAATAGTGGTGGTAGTAGTAGTAGTGAAGAATAAGATAGTTAAATTCATCAAACATGTGCTTATGCTTGTTTTCCTTGTTTTAATTGTTATAAATGCATATATCTATATATACATATATATGATGAGTTAGTGTTAGTTATTAGTAAAGTTTAAGATGAAACTTGTGAAAACAAGTGATATATAAGCTTATGCCTTAACACTGAAGTATATAATGTTCATGGCAAGATTAGATAATTGATGAGATGATTTGATAAAATAAGATGTAATGACATGTATGTAGATGCTGTAAGTTGTGGTGTTAAGCTTGTATGATGTTGTTAAGATGTTGTAGGTGGAGTTATGTGAGTAAAACAAGTAGAGAAATAGCTAAAGAGGAGTAAAATGGAGTAAAAGAGGTAGGGGAAGTTGTGTAGGTGGATATGCCCCTTGATGTGGGGCATTGCAAGGGGCGAAGTAGCCACTATGCCCTCTACTTAATCCATATGGGGCTGGTAGCCACCACCACCCTTGACACAACCTATATGGAACCAGGGCTTGTCTTGTTCTTCTTTTCCTTGCCAAGTTAACTTAATTTGATCATAACTTTCTCATCTAAAGTCGAATTGAAGTGATTCAAAATGCTACAAAAAGCTTAAAAAGAGCTCTATAACTTTCATGTTTTAAATTTTTGAAAATTTTAAATGTATCAAGACATAAAATATATTTATTTCAAAAACAACATATCCAAAACTAATGAACTTAGCTAATAATCTAAACTCCTTTTCGCTTAATAAATCTCAATGAACTAAAATAAACTAAATTGATTAAGTCTAATCCACTTGGCTGAGATTAAGTTAGCATAGACTTAAGTTGCTATGAATCTTAGATATAAAATGAATTTGTAATATATCTAAGCTCAAGTTGACTTAATGAACTTCTGTAAGCTAAATGAACTAGATTGACTAAGTTTAATCAATTTGGCTAAATTGAGTTAATAGCCTTAAAACTTGTGAATGGTTCGGAGATAGTATATTATAATATGATCGATTAAAATATGTTTACTAAACGGAATATATTGTTTCAAACGTATGTTTTCTAAAATGGGTTTGATATAAATGAATAATTAATTTAATTGCTTATATGAGTTTAATTTCATAAACAAATGTTTGCTTTGATCTATTCTTTGAGATAGCCCCTAGCCAATCTTCTATTTGTTGAACTTGAGAGTTCAATGAGAATTTTGATGAGACAATATAATGCACAATTAACTATTTATCTATTGTAAAATACACTTAATTAATCAAATATATATATGTATGTTTTATGGAGTTTTTCTATAGATTTTAGCAAAAACAGGGGATGGTTGAGGGCAAGCCAAAGTCAAGTGTTAAGGCACAACAAAGCAAAGGCCAAGGCTCATAATTTCAAGAATGCTAAATTAGTGGTCGAGGGGTTGGTCGAGACCTAGAAAAATCATGTGATCAAGATACGACAAGTTAAAGTCCAAGCACGACAAGACAAAGAAGTGGACATTGCTGGTCGAGGGTTACATCAAGGGCTCGACGTGCTAAAGACTCGAGGTGTGACAAGTTCTAAACCAAGACTCGACAAAGATAAAAAGCTCACGGTATTAGTCATGGGTCACATCAAAAGCTCAATGTGATGAAGACTTAGGACGCGATAGTTCAAATTTGAGGCTTAAAGAAGCACACGTGTGGAGAGGTTATCGAAGACAAAGTTGTGGCGCGATAGATTGCGGCAATGAGTATTTGAGGCGCAGTAGCTTAAATTTTGAAGCTGACATGGCAAGAAAAAAGGCCGTTGATGCGCATTTAATATTTGACAGATTATATATGTTATGTCTAACAAACTTTTGAATTTCAAAGGCTATTCATATACAATGTCCTAGAGATCAACATAAGAATGAAGTGCCGAATTATTTTATGAGCTCATTACTTATGATCAAACAAATTCCTTTTCACTGCTCTCTTGTATATAACATTTGCAAATTATTAAGAGAGAAAAATATAGTCTAGTGCTAGTTAATATTAATTGATATGTCTTTTAGAGCACATAGAGAGAGAGGAAATATTTTATTTCCTGTGGGTATAATATTGCTTGTCTTAAGCCAGTTTTTGAAATTAATTGAAGTAGTAAAGACCTCGAAAAGGCATTTTGTGGACCATGGAGAGTAAGCAAAGGGCCGAACTCCATATTAAATTTGTGGCTTGATTTTCTCTATCTCTCTTTTATTTTATACATTCTATTTATTGTTTATTTATCCACTACAAATCCTTTTAATTTTTAATCTACTGATTTGAAAATTAATTATTTCAAATTTTTGGGCAAATACTTAATTCAACCCTTTTTAAGTATTCCTAGTATATTTTTCAATTGGTATCATAGTCTATCTCTATTGTTTCCGTGCTTAATCGCATAATAGAGTAAAGATCATGACATCTAATACACTAAGTTTTCTAGAGGGCAAGCTATAAACCGACCTCCACTTCTAAATGGGGGTAACTACCATGAAGAAAATTTTCTCAAAGCTCAAAATAGATTAATTTGGAATATAGTAGAAAATAGCCTTTCAAAATAGAAAGAAAAGATGAAGGATTACAGTGATGAAAACTGGAAAAAAACTATATTTAAATGAAATTGCTATGAATATCTTGTCTTATGGTTTAAATGAAAGTGGTTTCAACAAAATATACACATGTAATTCTGCTAAAGATATTTAGGACAAACTTGAAAAAGCTTTTAAAGGAACATGTTGAGTCAAAGATACTAAAATAAGTCTTTTATCCGGTGAATTTGAAAATTTTAAAATGCTTCCTCATGAATCTATTGATGAAATGCATAATAGATTCATTAATATTATAAATCCTCTAAGTGTGCTTAGGAAGAACTTTACTGATTTGGAAATTAATTCTAAACTTCTTAGTCACTTATAAAGGATTAGGAAGCTTATGACATCGGTGCCTTAAGCAAGGAAGAGCTTCTTGGTGTGTTCAAAACCCATGAGCTCATCAAGAAACAAGGCGAAGAAAGCAATCGCTCTTAAAGCCACAAGACAAGAATCAAGTGATGAAGAGAACGAAGATGAAAATGAAGATCTTGTCTTGATGGCTAAGAAGATCAAGAAGTTTATAAGGCCCAACCAAAAGGCAAAGAAGATGAAGGATGACAATAGCTCATCCATACAAAAGAGAAAAAATGTGATCGCATGCTTCAATTGTCAAAAGTCAAGACCCATCCAATAGTACTACCCTCTACTAAAAAGAAAATCAAAGGAGGAGAAGAAAAGAGCTTATATGGCAACATAGAGCAATGGCAATTCATTTGATTTAGATGATGGAGAAGTATGCTTCATGGCTCTAGATAATGAGGCAACATCTTCCTCTTCTCCTTCATATGTTGAATTGCATGCTATGTATAAAAAAGCATGCTGTAAATTAAAGAAAGCTGAGAAAAAGAATAACATACTAAAATCCTTAATGACATAAATTAGAGAACATTTAAGACGTTTTCAGACTGAGCATGAAGAAACTAAATCTAAAAATGAAAGGCTAAATGATAAAGTAAATCAAAATAATTGCAAGTTTTATAAAACAAAATTTGTTAAAGCTACTTATGGGACATGTAGTTATTATCGCAAAGTAAGCTATATTGCACACAACTATGCAATAAGAAAATCTACGTTTTTGAATCGTCAAAGCCGGTTTGTTCGGGTTCCAAATAGAGAAGTTATTGTACCTCCTAACCAAAAAGGACCAAAATTCAAATGCGTACCAAAGACGTGATAATTTATTTTATAGGGATCTTCAAGTAGAAGCAATAGATGGTATTTAGACAGTAGCTGTTCTAGGCACATGACATGAGACGTGTTTAAGTTCATATCATTAAACTTGAAGAATCATGGGAGTGTTACCTTTGGAGACAATAGAAAGTCAACAGTTCTAGTTGAAGGTAACAGTCTCATTAACTAATATTTATTTTATTAAAAATGTTTTGCTCGCAAATAATTTGAAAATAATTTGTTAAGTGTTAGCCAATTGTGTGATAATGGTTTGAAACTAATATTTTTCTACCAAAAGTGTTATATCGGAAAAATTGACAATAGCCAAGCATGTTTTGAAGGATATAGATAAGGAAATATTTACAAAGTAAATTTAGATGATTTTGAAACTTCGAATGGAACTTGTCTATATTCTTAAAATGACAATAGTTGGTATGACATAAAATTAGGACATGTTAGTATGAACATCATTTCAAAACTTGTTAAAAAGGATCTTGTCAAAGGTTTATTAAAGATAAATTTTCAAAAAGATAAGATTTGCCAAGCATGTTAAAAAAGAAAGCAAACTAAGATTTCTTTTATGTCTAAGGGTGTTCTTTCCACATCTAGGTCATTAGAACTATTGCATATGGATTTATTTGGTCCTACCCGAACATTAAGTTTGAGAGGAAAGAAATACGCCTTGGTTATTATTGATAATTTTACTAGATACATATGGACTTTTTCCTTGCATCTAAAGAGAAACTAATCATGTTTGTTTTAGATATTGCAAGAAAGTTCAAAACGAAAAAGGTCTTAACATTGTTATAATTCGAAGTGATCATGGGGGAGAATTTGAAAATCATGAAATGAAAAATTTTTGGAAGAATTATGGTATTGAACACATATTTTCATCTCGTAGAACTCCACAACAAAATGGTTTAGCCAAAAGGAAAAATAGATCATTGATTGAAATGGCTAGAACCATGTTGTGTGAAAATAATTTGCCAAAATATTTTTGAGCTGAAGCTGTGAATACAACATGCTATATTTCAAACCAAATTTTTTAAGGTCAATTTTAGAGAAAACCCCCTATGAGCTTTGGAAAGGTGAAAGGCCCAATATATCATATTTTCATCCTTTTGGCACACAATGTTATATTGTGAATAACAACAAATAACAGTTAGCTAAATTCAACTCTCAAAGTGATGAAGGAATTTTCTTAGGATATTCTTTCACAAATAAAGCTTATAAAGTTTTTAATAAAAGAACTTTAGTTGCTGAAGAATCAATTAATGTTGGGTTTGATGATTCCTTGCCTGATTCATGTTTAAACGATGATGTTGATGTTGTTTGTGCTGATCTAAATAAATTTTCTCTTAAAAATAGTAATAAAGAAGTTAATGAATGAAAATTGGATGATGATGAACATGAATCTAATAATATTGATTTGCCTAGACAGTGGAAGTATGCTAAATCACATTCTAAAGATCTAATAATTAGCGAACCTTCAAATAGTGTTTAAACAAGATCATCTTTAAGGAAATTAAGCAATCTGGTTTTTTTTTATCACAAACAGAACCTAAAAATATTGATGAAACCTTAAAAGATGATTTTTGGATTAATACAATACAAGATGTATTAAACCGTTTCATAAGGAATGGTGTATAGTTTATGGTTCTTAGACGTGATAATAGAACCATCATAGGAACCAAATAGGTTTATAGAAACAAATTTGATGTATTTGGTTTAATAACAAGAAATAAAGCTAGATTGGTTGCTAAAGGTTATAATTAAGAAGAAGGAATTGATTTTGATGAGACCTTTGCCCCGGTTGCTAGACTAGAATCTATAAGAATGCTTTTGGCTTTTGCTGCTTTTAAGAATTTTACTCTTTTTTAAATGGATGTCAAAAGTACCTTCTTGAATGGTTTTATAAAAAAAAAAAAAAAAAAAAGTCTATGTAGAGCAACCACCGGGCTTTGAAAGCAATGAATTTCTTAATCATATTTTTAAGTTAAACAAAGCTCTTTATGGAATAAAGCAAGCTCCTAGAGCATGATACGAGAGACTTAATAGCTTCTTGTTAAACAACTGTTTTTCAAGAGGAAAAGTTAATAAAACTTTATTAATTAAAAATCACAAGTCTGATACATTGATTGTATAAATCTATGTTGATAACATTGCATTTGGAGTTATAAATATAAGTCTTGTAAAAGATTTTGCTGAGTCTATGAAAAATGAATTTGAAATGAGTATGATGGGAAAACTCAATTATTTTCTTGGTCTCCAAATCAAATAAGCTAAAAATGGAACCTTTATCAATCAAGCTAAATATACAATGTCACGCCCCAATGGGTACCCTAAACGTGACAGTCCGCCACACTCAATATTAAAGCTTAAGTATGACAACCCTAGTCATTCCCAAAAGCTTTTATATTAAGTGTAAGGCGTACTTTCACAACTTTAGAGGACCATATAAAAACAAAAAAAAAAAAAAAAGGAGATATAGAAACATATTAAAAAAGAGATTCACAATAATTATTCATTCATGGCAAAGACTTTACAAACTTAGGGACAACTCCCTAAATTACTATCTATTATATAAATATTTGCATGCTAATACTAGCTAAATTTTACCCAAATTTCTAATGTTCAAGAGAGATTACCTGCCCGCATGGTCCACGTGGCCTTAACCATAAGTACGGGAACTGCAAAAGATATCTATTGGGGTAT
This sequence comes from Combretum micranthum, assembly GCA_024138025.1. NCBI lineage: Eukaryota > Viridiplantae > Streptophyta > Magnoliopsida > Myrtales > Combretaceae > Combretum > Combretum micranthum. Next base: position 210,821 of record JAMXBD010000974.1, on the reverse strand, counting down.
AAGCTAATAGGCTTAGTGAGAACTATTTCCATAAATAACTTCTTGTAACAAGATTCAAACAAGTTGATTTAATCAAACAAATGTAATGCACAAGCACGTGGGCAAACAAGCATATAGTTTTCCGGGAACTATATGTTGAATGGATTTACGCCCTCCATTCGGGGTTTGGTGATACATAACCTCAATTCAAGTAGTTTTAAATAAAAAGTTTTCTTGCTCACGAGCACACATCGTCGAGCATTCCGAATCTACTTGATTGACCTTGCTTTCGGATCTACCGCCAAGCATATTCCATTAAGCCGCCAAGCAATCGCTTTCGGATCTCCCGCCAAGTGTTGCTTTCGACATGAGCTTACTATCCTTCTCACCCAAGGATAATAACCCAACCATGCAATGTGACTCACTTCGTGGTATGCATGAGTTCATTAATTTATAAAGTCATAACATAATTATTTTCAACTTTATGGCGATCAAGGAATTTCACACAAATCAATATTAAACTAAAACAATCACTTAGAACAATTCGGCTTCGATATTCTTAGAATTCTTTCAAGGAATTATTTTACATGCATATCGGTTTATCTTTTCCTAACTCTAGTGCAACTAATTTACAAGCACAACAAGTATAGCATTTAATGGAAATAAACTCACGATGCCATTGTCGTCTATTCCTCTAAGCGGATGAGTCGTTCACACACTCCACTTAATCGTAATAGTTCTCGGGGTAAAGGAATCCTTCCTCGGGGTCACCTAGCCAAAGAAAATACCCACAATGAGTTTTTCTTGATGATTTTCTTGAATTTTGACAAAACAATGTCAAAGAACGTTAAAGTTCGTATGAAGAATGTTCCAACTTAAAATGGCCATAACTTGGTCATTTTAACTCGGAATCGCGCATATAATATACCGATTTCTACCTACTCGAAAAGATCTACCCATTTCCAAAATTATATTCAACAAACAAGGCCATATAGGCTCTGAAAAAGTAGCGACAAAATTCACCACGGATTTCCAAGTAAAAACAACTTTGGTTCAAGAAATCAAAATTTGTTTGATAAATACTTAGTTATCTATATAGTTGAAAAATTCTCTTTTTATAACTATATAACTCATATTTAAGCATGCTCAAGTGTCTTGTTGTCCAATTATTTTTCTTAGGTAAAACAATGTCGGTTGAAGCTTTTCGGAAATTGTTTTTGTAAATTTCTTTGAAATGAATACCTTGTTTTCTTTATTTCTAAAAACGTTTTATGTTGGTTTTATTTATCTTTTTCTAAGTGACCTTTGAAAATAAAATTTTCTACTTTCTAAGTTACATTAATACTATATTTGAAGTTTTCTAGGAAATATGCTATTCTTCATTTTTCTTGTGTAAATTCCTTTGTTTACTTGTTTTGCAAAAATCCTTACTTGATATTTCTCATTCTTTTTCTCATGTCTCATATTTTTCAAAGATAATCATCCATGCATGAAAATTTGTTTTCTTCATAAAAACAATGTGGAACAATTAAGGACTTTTTGTAGAAAAACTAATTTCTATAATCTTATTAACTTCTTCTTGTAATTGAAAAGAAATAACTTTATTATTTTCAAACCATAAATTTTCTTTGCCTATTTGTTTGCAAAGGTCTTTACTTAAAAATTTCCTTAGTCATCCATCTTATTTTCTTTCTTATGAAAAGAACCATTTTTGTCAACAAAATATTTTCTTTTGAAAAACAAGGTGGGATAATAAGGATCTAAGTGGCTTTTTAAAGTAAAAGTAGTTTATAAAATTATAGTGAGTTCTTTTTGTAACATGAAAAGGAATGAGTTTATTTTGTGTTGCTTTATAGATTTTATACTTTACATAAACTTATTTCTAAGTGACAAAATTCTTCTTTGTTTAAATAAAATTATGGACAACAATCTAAATGAACATGATTATGAGAATAATAATAACCAAAATAACATAAAGCATAATAATAAAGTCAAGTATTGGAGTCTTAGCTTTTTCAAGGCTCCCGGGACTAAGAAGTAAACTAGTCCCATAATAAAATAAAATGAAAGAAAGAAAAGCTTGTTTTGACTTGATGAGGACAAGTCTAAGACTAGAGACTAGTCTTATTTCAACAAGGATAAATAAATAAATTGCAATGGAAAAGTAAATAAATTGCTTTGCATGAAATAAATAAATTACAAGTGAGCTTATATACTCTAAAGAATATGTATATAGATATATTAACAATAACAACATAAACATAAATGGATTGGCATGAACAAGAACAATACATGAACATAATGTAGTTTCCATAACTTATAGTTTTTGGAAACTCACACTATGGTCATGTAAAGTTACATGACATGAAGAAGAAGAAAGGATTATGGAGTAGTTACCTAAAGAAGACTTTGGTATACTTATGTGGTTATGGTTTTTTTTTGTTTTTTGGTTTGTTGGTAGAAGTGGTTGTAGAATTATTTTGGGAGAGTTTTGGGATAGTATTTTGAGAGAGTTTTGAGAGGAGATTTTGAGAGAGTTTTTGTGAGAATTTGTGGGTAGTGAATGTGTGAAAGAAGTGAAAGAGGAGGGGGGTATTTATAGGAAAATGAGGAGGGATTTTTGTGTGATTAAAATAAAAGAAAATTAAAACAAATTGAGGGCATTAGAGAGAGGGGGGGCGCCGGCCATGCATGGGGAGGGTGTTTGTTTTATTTTTTTGACTTTTTGAAGAAATAAAAATGTAATATGTAAGGTAGATGTGATATAAAGTTATGGGAAAGGTAAAAAGTTAAGTTTATAGGTTATGTAGAGTGTAAGAATAGGTGTAAGAAAAAGTAGAGATAAATGAATAGTGTAGAATAGTAATGAATAGTGTAATGTAAAGTAGATATGACAATTAAAGTACCGGTAAGAAAATACGCGTATAATAGCTATATCTGTTATTTTTACTTACCGAAAAATTACGAAACTGATATTTTTGGAAAACTTATATTTTTACGAGTCTAAGGTGTATTCGGAATATTTTTACTATTCCGGGCTTCCGGACACGTTTTTCTAGAACTGTGTCCGATCGGGTTCGAAGGACACCCGAATTTCGCGAAACTGAAACTTTTATAAAACCTATGGTTATTACGAACTATTCTAGCTAATTATCCCAACTTCGTTTCTCAGGGCCAAAGAAAACTGCAATGCCGGATTTAGCTTGATACGGTAGACTAGGGTTTTGTTGATCTTTAGGGTTCCGTTTGACTTCCGGTTTAGGGTTTTATGCTAAACCGATTCCGAAAATTTAGGGGCTTACATACAAAAGAATTGTTAAAAAGGTTCAAAATGGATAATTGCAAACCAAAGCTAACACTTATGAATAGAAAGTGTTAAGCTTGATAAAGATGAAAAAGGTAAAAATATTTGTGAAAAGATGTATAAGGTATGATAGGTAGTTTGTTATATTTGACAGGTTCTAGACTTGACATCATGTTCTTGGTATATGTATTTGCACGATTTCGATCTTGCCCAAAAGAATCTCACTTAGTGATGTAAAATGCATTTTCAAGTATCTTACAGATACAATTGAAATTGGCTTGGGTATCTAAATTTTGCATCTTTTGATCTAATTGGATACTTCGATGTTGACTTTGCTTGGTGCAAAGTAGATCGGAAAAGCATAAGTGGCACATGCTATTTTCTTGGAATTTTTTTAATATCTTGGCACTCTAAAAAGCAAAACTTAGTTGCACGCTCAACTACTGAAACTGAATATATAGCCGCTGGTAGTTGTTGTGCATAAATTTTATGAATGAAACAAACTTTGCTTGATTATGATTTAACTTTTGAAAATGTTCCAATTCTTTGTGACAATACAAGTGCAATAAATTTGACTAAAAATCCGATCCAATACTCAAAGATCAAGCATATCGAAATTAGACATCATTTCATTATAGATCATGTTCTAAATAAAGATATCAACATGGAATTTATTGATACGAACAATCAAATTACTGATATTTTTTTACAAAACCCTTAAGTGAAGATTCTTTTTTCACTTTAAGAAGAGAATTGGAAATGATCAAGAAAGATGAGTGCTAAGTATTATTGAACTAAGTTGACATAGAACAGGATTGTAGGCTAAACAAGCTGCTAAATATAATACATGCCTAAAAATCTATTCTGTGTTGATTTGATTTGTTTGCATATTGTATATTTTCCTCTATTGATGATGATGTTGTTATTGCTTATCTACTATATGTAAGCTTGATGCTTTGTGAGGTCCTCATTAGATGAGGCATCGTGTTGTAAAGTCCTCTATTGAGGCATGTGGTGAAGTCATATAAATGTGTAAGCATATGGTGTAAAGTCCTACTTGTGCGTAGGCAAGTGTGGTGAAGTCTTATTTGTATATAGGCAAATATGATGAACTCCTACATGGATGTAGGCAAATGCGGTGAAATCTTATCTGTGTATAGGCAAGTTGTCTGAAGTCCTATATGTGTATAGAAATCTATGGTGTGAAGTCCTACCTGTGTGTAGGCAAGTGTGGTGAAATCCTACATGAACTCCTCTGTTGAAGCAATGTGTGAAGTCCTACATGAGTGTAAGCAAGTGTAAAGTCCTCTGTTGAGGCATTTGTTTTTTAATTGAATTTTTGTATATCCGTGCATCTCTCCTTGCTTGCATTTTTTTTACTCTGTCATATATTTGCTTTTGATGAGTACAAAGGAAGATAAATGTATGATGCATGATTAAAAGCATGCATATAATCTATCTTGATGGGGGAGAAAATGAGAAAATGATAGATTAAGTGCATGTGCATTTCCTTAGAATTAAGCATCATAATTCTGACTTGAAACTTGAAATTTTCTTTGAAAACAAGATGCTTAATTGAGGGGGAGTATGGTGAAGACGATATAAGTTAATCATGCATAAATTATCCTCATAAAAAATGGGAAGATTGTTGAACTTGAGAGTTCAATGAGAATTTTGATGAGATGGTATAATACACAATTAACTATTTATCTATTGTAAACTAACTTAATTGTCAAATATATATGTGTACTTTGTGCGTGTTTGTGGAGTTTTATGCAGGTTTTAGTAGAAACAGGGGATGGTTGAGGGTAAGCCAAATTCAAGTGTTGAGACACGACAAAGCAAAGGCTAAGGCTCGACAAACTCAAGAATGCCAAATTAGTAGTCAAGGGGTTGGTCAAGGCCTAGTCAAATCATGTGATTAAGACATAACAAGCTAAAGTCCAAGCGTGACAAGATAAAGAAGTGAATAGTACTGGTCGAGGGTCACATCGAAGACTCGAGGTGCGATAAGTTCTAAACCAAGCTTGACAAAGATAAAAAGCTCACGGTATTAGTCATGAGTTACGTCGAAGGCTTAATGTGATGAAGACTTAGGGATGATAGTTCAAATTTGAGGCTTAAAGAAGCGCATGTGTGGAGAGGCTGTCGAAGGCAAAGTTATGGCGCGACAAATTACGGCGCAATGAGTATTTGAGGCATGATAGCTAAAATTCTAAAGTTGATGTGGCAAGAATAAAGTCGTTGAAGCGCATTTAATATTTGACAGATTATAGACGTTGTGTCTAACACACTTTCGAATTTCAAAGACTATTTATATACGAAGTACTCCAAGATCAACATAAGAATGAAGTGCTGAATTATTTATGAGCTCATTAATTGAGATAAAACAAATTTCTTTTTGTTGTTCTCTTATGCATAATATTTGCAAATTATTAAGAGAGAGAAAAATATAGTCTGTGGTCAGTTAATATTAATTGATATGTCTTTTAGAGCACTTAGAGAGAGAGGAAATATTTTATTTCTTGTGGTGCAATATTGTTAATCTCGAGCTAACTTTTAAAATTAATTGAAGCAGTGGTGAAGACCTCGAAAGAGGCATTTGGTGGACCGTAAAGAGTAAGCAAATGACTTAACTCCACATTAAATTTGTGCTTGATTTTCTCTATCCCTCTCTTTTATTTTATGCATTCTATTTATTGTGTATTTATCCACTGCAAATCCTTTTAATTTGTAATCTGCTGATTTCAAAATTAATTATTTCGAATTTTTGGGCAAATACACAATTCTCCCCCCACCCACCTCCTTGAGTATTCCTTGTGTATTTTTCACTATTTTTGTTTGGATTTTAATATGAAGATGATGATGATTTGATGTTGAATTGGGAAATTGGGTATTCACGTGCTTTGATGATTACTTTGGTTGATATCTCACTAATTTAAAAGAGATCACACTTTGTTTGTAATCTTTGAGTTGTAATTGTTGATGATTGTTGTTAATTAATTGGATACTATAATAAATAGACTTAATACTAATTGACTAGCTAATTAAATAATCATGCATTACATGATAGCATAACTTGCATTAGCATTTATGAAGTATGCACGTCACATATTATTATTCTTATTATGTGGTAATGCTTAGTGATTCTAGTGAATTTGGGGAAGGTTACCATAGGGTCACCAATTCTATAGGAACTAAGTAGGTTGAAGGACGTCGCCTGATGCGGGCTGGTATGAAATGTAATACTTAAGGTGAAGTGGTGGATATGTTAATAGTATGTATATATGAGAACAAATGAGTTTCAAAAAGAAATCCTCTCTCCTTAGTTATTTCTAAGGAGAAGTTTGAGGTTATGTTAATAATAAATATGTAAGTGACCATAAATTTGAGAAAAGAAATCCCCTTCCTTAGTTCTTAGATTCTCTTGGACGTGATACTAGAGCTAGTCTTTCAATCCCCAAGAAAGGACATAAATCTCTATTAGTTTGGATTCCAATCATCCAAGCTATACATGCCATATGTTTGAATGTTGCATTGCATATGCCTATTTAGTTATGTTATTCACTAAGCTGTGGATTAGCTCACACCCCTCTAGTTTTTGTGTAGAAAGCTAAAGCATCAAGGGGTGAGCTAAGTTTGTGTGGAGAAAAAGCCTTGAAAGATAGAAGACAAGCTTAATTAAGAATTAAATAGATAGTGTCATTAGTTGAGTTTTTGTTTCATGTAAAACAAGATTAGATTATGGATTAGACTAATTGTGTAATAGTATAAAATTTGTAAAATATTGATGATCTATTCTATTTTACTATTTGGTAAGGTATACCGACTCTCCACGGTTCTAGTGGACTATAGGAAATCGGATTTTCTTTATTCATCACAAATGTAGTTTATTTTAGAAATTTGTAAAGTAATTATTCAAGTAGAGTGTTGTAAATTCTAACTTGCAAGATGGTTTTTACATTATGAGTACACACGTGATATGATGACTTCATATTGATTCTTCTAAGCCTCTGTTAAGTTCGTGACATGTAAAGTATATAAAAATATGTTGTAAAGAGGAAATAGTAAATGAAGAGGATAATAATTTTTAATTGTTGAATTTTAATAATCCACATATTAAAATTTGAGGAAGGCTAATTTTATGAATTTAAGAAAATGTAACTTTAAAGATCCTTATCTTCTAAAACTGTATTCTTATCTATTAAACTATGTTTTAAGCTAAGATGTAACAATAATATTTGGCATTATACAATTAAACTCTAGATATTTAAGTTCTGTCTAATTTTTGACCCAAAATTTATATAATTAAACATAATTTAAATGTTAAATTTAGTATGTGAACTTATAATAAAAATAAAATTTGCTACCTAAACTTTAAGATGGTTAATTTAATGCTTAATTAATTTTTTTGTGACGATTTTTACTAACTCACTTAATGTCCTATGTTCTATTTGTTATGTGGAAGTAGCCTATCGATGTCAGATGGTGTTAAAATAGTAGTAAAAATCCAATGATATATCATCTCTTCCATGTGACCAAATAGAGCTTACAATCAATGACAATAAAAATAAGGATAATATAAAAAATGACACTTGAACTTTCGTAAAAAGTTCAACTAGGTACCTAAAGTTTGATTTTGAATAATTTGCTACCTAAAGCAAATTTTCATGGATATTTTTTGTATTTAATTTTTTTTTTTACCTTTTTTGTACTTGAAATAATTTTTTGCATATATTTTTTCTACCTAAAGCAAGTTCAATCACGTAGGAAAAATGTATACAAAAATTTTCTTCAGATACCAAAATGTTAAAACCAAATTTCATCTATCTATTGAACTTTTTGCGAAAGTTCAGGTACTATTTACATTAACCCTAAAAATAATTACGAATAGTTTAATTGAGAATTAAATTGACCACTTTCAAATTTAAGTACTAAATTAAATTTTCATGCAAAGTTTAATATATTATTAGTATATTTTGTATAATAAAAGGATCAAATATATATATATATTGTGATACTAATGTTCCATACTCTTGTACAAATACAATGTAATTATTTTGTATTAAAACCAACTATAAATTATCATAAGGTAAATCTCACATTACATACCTAAACATTGATAATTTATACGATTAACTATATAAAATTTAAAAGTGTCAATTTACCATCTATAAACTTTTCAAATTCACTTATAATATCTATATAAGGCAGTTAGTTGCAAGGATTAGTAAAGTTTAGATACTTGGTTGCAAAATTTGGCAAAGTTTAAAGTAGTTAATTATAAAAATAGACTAAGTTTAGGTATCAAATTGACATTTTTAAGCTTTAGACAGTTAATTGCAAAAATGGTTAACATTCAAGTGCCAAATGTGACCATTATCCTTTATCAAATTATAAAACCTTGTAAAATGGCTAAATGGCTTTTAACCACTAATGGAAAATATTTATTATGAATAATTACTATGAGGAACCATCAATGGTAGGTTTGCATGAATGTAAATTTGACAAATAATCTACCATGATAGGAAATAAGTTTGTGCTAAACTTCCATTTGATCATGCCTATAACTTAATCCACATGGCATATCATGCTAATGAAATCTTTCTTCAACTAGTAGAATCCTATGCCCCTTAACCATCACCATCATTGTGACACTACCATAACCTTGATTACCACTACTTTACCATTGTGAGCATACCCTACTATCCTCACCACCACTAGCATGTATTACCACCTCCACTACATTTTCATTATTTCTGCTAATATCATTACCTCAGTAGCCCTCTTCATGTCACCATCGTTACAAATAACACACTAACCTACCATGATCCTCAAACCATCGCAACCATACTAATCCATAAATTCTATTATTGAAACTTGCACTACCATCATGATCTTAATAATCATGTCACTATTGCAACCACCATCGTGATACCACTATAAAAAATTTACCACATTACTTGGCTAGTTAAACCTTAGCACAATTACCACCACTAATCATGCATAGTTGCATCACCATTAGCTAATCATTATAACTTCACTTCTACTTTGATTGTACCATAACAATTACTATCATTACAACTACACTACCTCATGACCTCTACAACCACGATTACATTCATAGCCATGCTACTATTATCAATTATCACTAGCCTATTCACCTACTAATTATAAAGAGCCAAGAGCAATTTTTCTAACCCATTTAGTATATTTTTTCCCAATAGGCCAAGTTTAACACTTAGCTTACAAACAACTTAAACTCTAGAAGTCAAGTCAGTATGCTTAGCCAACTGACCTTTCTATTTCCACAAAGTAAGACGGGAATTACTCCACATGCTAGCTTACTTAAGCCATTAGATTTATTAAGTTCACTACTCCTTATGTCTTTAAATTGTTCTTCAAATGGAATAAAATAGATTTATTATTTAAAAATAAAGTTATTATTTAAGCTCTATGATCTATTCTTAATTACACAACTAATAAATGAAGGAATAATAAGTAATTGGATTATAGTCAACTAAACAAGTTAATGATTATTTAGCTTTATTAAAATTCCATTTTATTTCTTATGAACCAATATTTCAACATAGCCCTAGTTTAATAAGCTAAGTAAACTTGGCACTAGTACTCAATTAAAAAAAAAATATATATAATATATATATATATATATAGTTCATATGTAGAAATCTTCCTTTGATTTTTGACATATAAGGAAATAAGTTTCTAATTTGCATACCTGTATATATATTATATACATATATATATATATAGAGAGAGAGAGAGAGAGAATGCACACTTAAAAAATAAGTAAAACTAATTGAACCTACCTTCTAGGGTTGAGAAATCATTTTAGGAAATTACTTTTACAAAAACCAAGTGCCATGTAGTAAAGGGTAATGATAGGGTAATCATTTTAGGAAATCAAGCTAAACATATGACATGGCACTAAGAAAGCTCTCATTCGTTAGTTTACTATTTTGATATTCGAAACAGAGAAAAGAACAAAATTGCAACCACACTCTAAATTCTTTGTAATCTAGCCTTTCAACAAAGCAAAGGGACGCTAGATATTTGGATTTGCTAACGCGTCTTCTTTTGCCCCACATATCAAAGAATGATTTGTCTTGTCCTATGTATTAAAGTACCAAAATTCAAATGCCCATCACAATGACAACATAGCTGAATTAGATTTTACTTTTAACACATTTTATTTTACCTTAATGAATTATGACTTAGTATTTACAAATAGTTTCATATATATATATATATATATATGTATATATGTTGTTCTCTGTTATTGGAAAAGAAATAAAATTGTTCACTTTCTTATAAGATCGAAAAAGAATTTAACTGAATCATAGATTATATTATACCGAATCAAACCTGAAATTTTGGTCTTTTTCTAGACATCATCATGGGACAGTTCCAAACCGTGAACCGTCCCGAACCATCCCCAACGGTTCTATACTTGGGAACGCCCCATCGGGGAAGGTTATGAATCACTGAAGGACCCGCCTGAACCGGCGGATCTTAGCTGTTTGTCCATCCAGAACCGGCGGTTCTACTGGTTCCAACCCGCCATAAAAGAAAAACACACACACACACATACAAAACACGGAATGATTTTGGTTTTGGGGAGGAGGTGGATAGGGGAGCCGGTATGTTTTATTAAAAAAAATAAAAAAATAAAAAAAAAACTTACCGTGAACCAGCGGTTTCGGTTTGGGTCCGAAACCGACCCGAACCGTGCCGATGTCTATCTTTTTCAGTACAATTTAATTCGATCCAGCTTTGAATAGCGGTTCGCAGTTTGATTCAAACATGCAAACTAATCTTAAATAAATAAATAAAAAGCGCATCCACCTATGCTGGTGTAATATTTATCCCATGAACAGAAAACGTCTTAGGTTCCTTGTCTGTGTTGAGGTATCGAAACCTTTTACTTCCAGTATTAGATTGTTCCCACTTTCTAATAAGTTTTACTTGGTACCATTTTAATCGTTCCCGTGTAAATCTATCCCTTCACCATGATTGTTATGTAATTTCTTAGGGATACTAACATTCAATTTAGTTGAAACACTTGACTCTTAAGCTATATGTTTCGTTTTTTATGTTCATCTTAATCAATTCTATTTGTCATTGATACTCTGAATACTTGAATACTGTATAGAGGAGATGTTGATTCAACCCACTATTAAAAAAAAAAAAAAAACCACAGAAGATCTTTATAATTGCTTTTGAAAATTGAAATTTGAAAGCCCAAAACTAATGCCCACGACAAAGAGCCAATCCAAAATTACTAAGCTATTAAATATTCAAAGTTCCTCATGGTTTGAAATGTGTAATAAACTCAACCAAACCATTTATTTTGGATTACAAAATTTACAAACTAAAGGTTTGTATTTTTAATGAAAAAGAAAAATCAACCTTAATAATCGATTTGTCCAGTTAGAGAAACCAACCGTATCAAAACGCATTGTATCCACTCCTACTTTCTACCATCCATATGGTTATAGCTAATTAATCCCGTGACTTTTCGATATCAAAGTATTTGAAGCTTAAGTAAAAATCATAAAAAGAAAATCCAAAATGATAAAGTCTGCAACTAATGAAGGAAGTTTAAATTTATCAAAAAAGGAAAATATCAATTGTTATTTGAACTTTGTACAAAAATTCAATTTGATACTTGAACTTTAAAGTAGTCAATTCAATATCCAATCAAAGTTTCAATGATTATTTTTACTATCTCAATAACACCATTTGTTTCATTTTTTGATATTGACAAAACAACTTATCAATACTAGACAGTATTAGAAGTATTAGTGAAAAATTTAATAATACATTATCTTTTTCACATTTATAAACACAATAAACTTTATTCAAGATGTAATAAAAAATAACTATAAAAAATTTTATTGGATATTAAATTAACCACTTGACAGTTTATTTACCAAATTCAATTTTTGTATAAAATTCAGTATCAAATTTCACATTTATTCCTAAAAAAAATAAATCTAATGAAGGAAGTGTATGATCACCTAATATTCACTAAACTCAATCCACCAATTCGTGAAATTGCGGCCTAATCTTCAAGCCGAAAAACGAACGGTATTTAAGATTCCAAAAAGTACAAGCCCGTGCAAATGGAGAAAAAGGGCGACTTGAGCCTTCTAAAACTTATGGAACTGAAACTCAGGATAATAAGGACAAGTCGAACCTGATTACTTGATTAGGCCCCAGTTACTTTATTGGTATTCTGTTTGTTATCAGTATTTATATTATATATATATTAATAATTATATAATACGTGTATTTAATTTGTTTGATTGGTTTAAAAATAAAAATATTTAATTTTTATGATATTTATTTTTATTTAATAATCTGTTTGAAAATAATGAATAAATAAAAATAAAATGGTCGAAAATAATGAAATAAAGACAGGAGGCGGCATTGAAAATGACTAAAGAAAAAAGGCATATGGTAGCGGAAAGTTGTTTCAAAGAGGCAATCCAATCAGTAAAGAGACTCACGATACATTATGGATCAACTTCTCCATGTTCATCTTTGATTGAGGATGTTAAATTCACATTTCCAAATTCCAACATCTTCATAAAATAAAATTGTGCTTTAAGCATAGGATTTTTTTACAATTAATTTACAACGTTATCTGAAAATAACATTTCTTATAAGCTATTTTTAGAATTACTTTTGCTCATGATTTAATGCGACAAGATTAGCACCTTATTGCCAAAAAGAAATAATCACTGTGATCATCACTATTGGATACTTTTTAGTTTTTTACCATTAATTAAATGGTATATTGCAAATAAAACCTCTTTTGTTTGCCTTAAATGTACAATACTTCCTTATCTTTGAAATCATGTACTTAGAATTCCAAATCTTTCAAAAATGTACATATAAACTCCTAAAATAGTAAAAATGCATGGTTTAAAAAGATTTGGATCTAAGCACAAGATTTTAAATATAGGGAAGGTTAAGTGCACATAAAGCAATACAAGGGTGTGTGCTTGCAAATTTCCATACTATTTAATTTATGTACATTTTTTTCCAAATTTTTTTAATATTTATATATTTTAGTCAATAATTATTAAGTTTAAAATTAACATTATAGGTTATATCAATAGTCAAATTTATCAAAGGATGATGGATACATCCATGGCCAATTTTTATCTATGATAATCTTATAGTATTGATCTATATAGATCACATATTCTCACTTTCATATGTATATTTAATAGGACAATCATGATAGTAGAGCAAAGATATAAGTATTACAAAGCAAACAGGAAATTAAACTTACTCTTAGTTTTTTAACAACTTGCTAATTTTTTTTATTTAAATAAATACAAGTAAAGTGTTATACATGATCTAGATACGTTAAAAATGACAAACAATTAAAAAAAAAATAAAATCACTTGTATGGTTTTCTAAAGAAATACAAATTTTTTATATGATAGGTATTATTTATAAGAAATAACAAGTACATATCTTTGCAAAAAATTTCGGCGAAAAAAAAATTGTAAAAATCCTTAACATAACACTTGTACATGTCTCTTAATTATAAATTTCAATTTTTTTCCTAATTATACATATTTTAATGATAAAATATTTAAAATTTTCGAAATTATTTCATTTCTTTTAATAATACAGATGACTATCATTGATATCATTAAATTAAATAAATTTAACTTCATATGACTAATTTTATAGAACAAAATTATAAATTTAATTTCATATGGCTAATTTTATAGAAATAAAATTTAATGTTTTGTCTTTAAATTACAAATATACTCTCTTAGGTTATTTAATGTGCATTTAGCTCCTTATTTTTTTTTTCCAGATTGTGCATTTAGACTTCCCGATCTTTTGAAAATATGTATTTTTACTACTTTAAAGGTTTATATTACATTTTTAAAAGATTTCAAATCTAACCTCACAACTTGAAAGATAAAAAAATAAAATACTCTAAGGAAAATTGTATTTAAAATTTACCTTAATTGAATTAAATGCGCAGCCCATTTTTACTAAAATTATCAGTGTTGGATGCTTTTTAGATTTTTACCATTAATTAAATCAAATTCGCAGCCCATGTTGACCCAGGTCACTTTCCCCAAATCACGACCAGGTTCAGCGTGACCCCAAAAACCAAATTTTATTTTTCCATCTCACCAGACGCGCTTCGTTCTTCCATCTCGGCACTCTACGCACTTATCCCGCAAACACAGCTTCTGTGCAAAAGCGCGTGCAGCAACTGCGAGTAGGTTTTTGCACAAACCCGGTTAGAAACAAAACCCAATATTCGTGCCAAGCACATGACGGCATACTGTAGTGCCTGCCCTACCTAGATTCATATAGATATATGAACGCAACAGAACATAATTATCTCCCACACAAACACACGCTCTCTGTCTACCCAGAACTTGCAAATAAGGACCCCAAAAATATCTAATTTATCTCCTCTACCTTGTTCTTTTGATCACTCAGCTCCGTGACATGTGAATTGAAACCCTAGGTGTCTGGATTGGAGGGGTGTTATGGCTACGTCGTTTGGAGCTGCAAACACGGTGGTTTCCAGTGATGCCAAGATTAGAATTCATGGGTTTAATGGACTGAAAGCTTCGAATTCGGTTTCCCTTACTAGACAATTGCAAGTCTTGCCTTCGAATCCTTCAGTTCTCGTTCGAGCTGTTTCTACCGTGAGTGTTTTTTTTTTTCTTTCTTTGATCAGTTTGAATGCTAGTGATGATGAGTTACAATTGTTGGACAATGATGATGGGTTTTTGTTTGAATTTTGATGCCTTGAGCTTTGTTTCTGTTGAAGGAGGTGATGGTTTGTGAAGTAGCCATGTGTTTAGTTGTGGATTTGTTCTATATATCGATGAATGTGAAGAAATGTAGGAATGCATTTGCAAGGAAATTTGCAACTTTTAATAGACGCCTGGAATGTGTACTTGTAAAAATCCTTTATTTTTTTATTTTTTTTTTGTCATATAAGCTGATTTTAAATTTCTAATGAAACACGGTCATGCAACTCAGATATGGTAAACTTTTTATCGTTATGCGACACACAGTCTTGGTAAGTTTGCTTCCAGGGCTGACTACACTCCATAAAACGTTAATACATGACAATGCTGTTTCTATTTTATGTAATCGTTAAAAATTGCGTTAAAATTGTAATTTTAATATTTACTGGAATGCTTCAAAATTGATGAAATCATAAATGTGTAGAATTACACACCTAAATTCATAATTTATCCAAATCTATACCTAAACAATTTTTTATTCATTTAATTAAAAGAAAACATATAAAATTATAAACTTCTAAAATCGTATATTTGACTCGCGATTTTGACAACTATGATTTGCCTTGTCACCTATGAAGATTTTTCTTTTCTTATTGCATTGTGTGGTTGAGTCTTACTGAGTGGAAGCATAAGGTGGTTCCTTTTATGAAATAAAAAATTTAAAAGAAGGGACAGGTTTGTTAGGATGATTGGATGATTATCATATGCTTTAATGAAATTTCTTTGTCAAGTAGGGGATCGTACTATGTTAAGAAATTGGAAAATAATTTCTGTTCTGTGAAAATGAAAATTATTTCTGTATATTTATTCATTTTCTGTTTGTATATTAAGTTGCACTATAGGTCCCTGAGGCATGAGAACAACCATCATCTCCATATATTATGCTGCAACTACTTTTAGCTACCAATATATTTTTTTTGTTCATTGTAAGTTTCATATATTGAAAAACAACAGGATTCCCAAGCAGGGAAAAAAATACTGACGAAGGAGAACATCTTGTAAAATAAATGCGCTCTTAATGAAATATGCCTTTCCTTTAGTTGGATTGTCTTGATTTTGCCTTTTGTAGTTCTTCAATAGGTTATAATGATCCATCAATATTATGCCTGCATTGCCTTTAATATATGCGAGCATGATGTCTAGATGGCAAAAAGAAAGCGAAGGAACAGAGCACTTAATCAATTGGTGTTAATTGACTACCAATTTGCATAATGGGGTGATGGCTTCCTTTTGTTATTTTATATCCTGGTGTGCTTGTAATATATAAATTAACTCCACCATTGATCGAGGTTAGTTGGGGATAAAGAAATAAGCTTACTCAAGATAGTTTTATAGATATTTGGAAATTGTGAGAGATTGTTATTTGTTAGCCATGCTTTGTAGATGGATGCAATCAATTTTGCTGGTTCCTTCTAAACTTTTGTCTTCAAATAACATTCAGCCCATAAAGCCTGAAACTGCTGTTGAGCCAAAGCGCAGCAAAGTGGAAATAATTAAAGAGCAGAGTAATTACATCCGATACCCCCTTAATGAGGAGTTGCTGACAGATGCCCCCAACGTTAACGAGGCTGCGACACAGATCATTAAGTTCCATGGCAGCTACCAGCAGTATAATAGAGATCAAAAGGGTCCAAAATCCTACTCTTTTATGCTGCGCACAAAGAATCCCTTTGGGAACGTTCCAAACCAACTTTATTTGGCAGTGGATGATCTTGCTGACCAGTTTGGTGAGGGAACACTTCGGTTGACTACCAGGCAAACATTTCAGATCCATGGTGTCTTGAAGCAGAACCTCAAGACTGTGATGAGTACTATCATTAATAACATGGGCTCAACTCTCGGTGCATGTGGTGATCTAAACCGTAATGTCATGGCTCCTGCTGCACCCTATGCCAGAAAGGATTACATTTTTGCTCAAAAAACTGCAGAGAACATTGCTGCACTTCTCACTCCACAGTCAGGTTTTTATTTTGATATGTGGGTGAATGGAGAGAAGATCACATCTGATGACCCACCTGAGGTAGTCATCGCTCGTAATGATAATTCTCACGGGACAAACTTCCCTGACTCTCCTGAGCCAATTTATGGACATCAGTTCTTACCAAGGAAGTTCAAAATTGCAGTAACCGTGGCAGGAGATAACTCAGTAGATATCTTTACGAATGACATTGGTGCTGTTGTCATTTGTGATGACAATGGGGAACCTCAGGGATTTAACATATATGTAAGCTGAATACCATCCTTACATTAGATATTAACTGATAGCTGGTTTATTCAATTCAAAGCTGATAGTATCTTTTGCAGGTTGGTGGGGGCATGGGGAGAACACATAGGGTGGAAGCTACATTTCCTCGTCTTTCAGAGCCCATTGGGTACGTCCCAAAGGAAGATATTTTGTATGCAATAAAAGCTATTGTTGTCACTCAACGGGAAAATGGGAGGAGAGATGATCGTAAGTACAGCAGACTGAAATATTTGGTTAGCACATGGGGTATTGAAAAGTTCAGAAGTGTTGCCGAGCAATATTATGGGAAGAAATTTGAACCCCTTCGTCAATTGCCTGAGTGGGAATTCAAAAGTTACTTGGGATGGCAACGGCAGGTATGAAAATTTTCTTCTCTGATTGCTTCTTTTCATTGAGAGAATAAAGCTCTGTGCAAGTGTTGTGTTGCTTAAACACTTGTCAAACGTTCATCTTTGATTTTGAAATGGTTGTGGTAGGGAGATGGTGGTTGGTTTTGTGGGATCCATGTTGATAATGGTCGTATTAAAGGAAATATGAAGAAGACATTGAGGGAGGTCATAGAGAAGTATAATCTGAACGTGCGTCTTACACCAAACCAGAACCTTATTTTGTGCAACATACGCAGCGCATGGAAACGACCCATCACAAAAGCTCTCGCACAAGGTGGACTTCTGGTAAGATGCCAATATGATAAAGTTTTTCTTATTCTGAGATATTTGCTATTTAAGGCTCACTTCATTTCAGTTCTCCAGAAGTAGGGCCTACTTGTCTAGATTTAAAATTGTTTTTTTTCACTTGAGTGGTAAAATATAAATTAGAAAAAGTTAAGGAAAGGGGAGGGGACTGATACAAAACTTGAAGCGACAGTGGTTGACTATTATATTCATTGAGTCTTTATTTTATATCTTTTTATTTTTTTTCCTGTTTAATGCTCAACATTTTGGAATTTTCTATTTTTTTCCTTCTGTTAGCTTCACTAAAAATTCATCAGAGTCAGGCTTGCATGTGAAATATATTGAATTATTAAATAATAAAAAATGCAAAATGAAGAGGGAGAGAAAGAGAAATTTGAAAAAAAGAAAGCCCTTCCCCACTTGCAATTTTCCACCTCAAGATTGGGACACAGCTTGTCAACACTTGGAGGTTCGTGGCCCTCAACTTGTTGCAAGAAAAGCCTTTGCAATTGGTGAAAAAAAGAGGGTATGTGATATGCCTAGGAGGACTATTACAAGGGTATCAAATAACAAATATGCAACTACATGATAAATAGTCCCAATCTCGAGTGAAATTAGGATTCTAGGTTAATAGGATAAAAAAAGCTTTGCTTACTGAATATTATGCACCTAAAAGAAAGAACTCTATGACACTCATGAATAATTGATATTACACACAAAAATTCACTCGTGTTTGCACTTACCACGATTGTTACAATTGATAAAAGTAAAGAACTTGTCACAGTCAAAGAATCTTGATTAATAAGAGTAGGTTTTCAAGTAAAGATTCTAAAGAATATTTCTAAAAAAATGAATTCCAGTCAATGACAGGAATTAGACTATTTATAAAAATCCTAAGAAGTTAATAAAATTTACTAAAATAACCCTAGTAAAATAACCTAACAAAATAAAATAAATAGACACATTGGTCTCTGCACAACTTCCAACATAGGTCTGTGTTGTGCCTATTCTCCAAAATGTGAAGAAACTTGTAAATTTGGTCTTCAAAATGACCCCGAACATTGGTGTGTGCTTAGGTCACATTGTGCACAAAATCCTTCTTTTGCTCCTCTTCCCAACACAAGTGTTGAAACTCGTGTGGATAAACTTCCACCAAAAGTTGAGTTTTCTGATCCTTGAACGTACTTGCCCACTTGTATTCATTGAACACTCAAAATCAACAAATCACGTCTAAAACAAGTACATTCACCATGCAATTAAAATAAGAAATCAATTTAGCTCCATTTGACTCTAATCTAATCATCAAGAACTCTAAGATTAAATTTTGGCAATCCCCTACCTCATGCTCTGGTAATCGGATCTATAGTTTGATTACCAGCAGTATAGGACCTAAAAGCTGGTTGCGTGAAAGATTTAGGCACTTTAAAAAGGTTATCTGTGATAACCGTAAGAGGAATTATTCCTTCAAGAGTATTCTGGCTCAAGTAAATGAACCTAAAACTAAGTTCCCAATTTTGGGGTATGTGAAACGTTTAGATGCTTTGAAAAGGGTTAACAATGAATGGTGCAGAGGAATCATCCCCCTTACTCTTATTCTGGCTCAAGTCAAGTGAACTTGGGAGTGCTGAGTTCCCAATTTCAGGGATATGGTCCTATTCAACAGATTGCTTGCCAAATATAGGCTAAGCAGACTTGAACATTCCCATTTGTTTTCTGGGAGAATAGCCTTCAAATCTGTTTGATGAAAGGTCAAGAACTTGTTGGTTATACAGTTTTGCAATTTGGATAGGAAGGGACCAGAAAGTGGGTTTGCCATCAAATTTAAGTTGTATATAGTAGCTGTGTTTCCAATACTTTGGGGTAGCAGTTGGTGAAGTTGTTTGAAGAATGATCAGGCTATCCTAATTGAAATGATCTTCCAAGTTGTCTCGGAAGTTTACTTTGATCTCAAATGCAAGCAACTGTTAGCAAGATGAGCTAAGTGCAATCCCTATTTAGAGCTGATTACACTTTTTTAGTTTGCGGTGGGTGGTAATGGTATTAGTTTTCTTTATTTATTTTTATATGTACACCCCCCACCCCCCCCCCCCCCCCCCCCACAACCAATTTTGTGGTTTTTTAAAATCATTTTCAATCATTCGAGTTAATTAGACATATTTATTTATATAATTTATTATAGTGGGTTAATTGGAAGTTGACACACATCAAACTTTGTGGAAATTTCAATGGAGTTAATGGAGGGAATCATAAAAGACAAATTTTCAAAGGTTGAGAACTCAAATCAAATAAATACATACATATATATATAAAGACTAATAGAAAACCAGTTACACATTGAGTACTAAATTTGTACTTTTCTCATGAAAAGTGACGTGGTATATGTCAAAGAATCAATTTTGATATTCTTAGTAGAATTTCACTAATCTGCATGTGCCATGTGTGTGTGGGGATTCCTTATGGCATAACGGGGCTGTCATCTAAGCATTGCGTTTGCATATGATGCAACAATTTGCTTATGTTTGCTGGTGGCAGCAGGGAGATCATCCTCTCCTGGGGATCTGCCCTGATGATGCAAATTGCTTGGGGTATAGGCAGGGAATGCGTTGAGGGAGGTTTCTATTCATATCTACATTGGGGTGAAGTGATGTAGTTATATTACTTCTGTAGAAATTTCTTCTTTTGGTATACAGTAATTTAATGTTATAAATTCTAGTTTTTAATTTAGCTTTTTCTTTGAAGAGATTACATTGGTATTTTTTTGTTCTTTTCTTCCTAATTGTTTTGGCTCTTTTTGCGTGTTGCTTCATGGTTTGAACCATATCATTTACTTTTGTTTTTTCATACACAGGAGCCTAAATATGTGGACACCCTCAACATAACTGCAATGGCATGTCCAGCATTGCCTCTATGCCCTCTAGCAATTACTGAAGCAGAAAGGGGAATACCTGATATCCTTAAGCGGGTGCGGGCTGTGTTTGAGAAGGTATGTGGCTCAGATGGATGCTTATGATGCATTATGATTATCAATTTGCTCTTTGGAAATATCCTTATTATCTGTATCAATTGATGCTGTAGGTGGGTCTCAAATACAATGAATCTATGGTGATAAGAGTGACTGGTTGCCCTAATGGTTGTGCTAGACCATACATGGCAGAGCTGGGACTTGTTGGAGATGGTCCTAACAGCTATCAGGTGCTACTTTGCTTTCTCTCAGTCTTTTACTCCCATTTAGTATATGACAAGTGATCCTATTGATGCTTCTGTCAGTAGATGCAATATTTGTGTCAGTTGTATCGGATGAGGGTTGAACAAAGTAAGAAGTCTGGATAGAGATTTCAAAGGATTCAGCGACTAGATTCTATTGCATTAGCAGATTGGAAAAATATTCTATAATTGCAAATGGTACAGCCGCTTAGGATCTATCAAATAGAATGATGTTATAATTTTTCCATTTCTGGTCAAACAGATCTGGCTTGGAGGAACGCCTAATCAAACAACAATAGCAAGGACCTTTATGAACAAGGTTAAGGTTCAAGAACTTGAAAAAGTTTTTGAACCTCTCTTCTACCATTGGAAGCGCAAGAGACAAGCTAAGGAATCATTCGGCGACTTCACTAACCGGACGGTGAGCACTGAATGGAAGATGTCTCTACATTAATCTTGTCTATTTTTCTCTCTGGTTCTCTTGCCCTTGTGTTTTGCTCTTTTTGACAACACGATCTGTTAAGTTAGTGGTCAAGTTACTTGGTGATTTGTTTACCCCCAAAACCATTATCTTGTTTCAGGGATTTGAGAAACTTCAGGAGCTGGTTGACAATTGGGATGGTATAGTCAAGACACCTCCACGATACAATCTGAAGCTTTTTGCTGATAAAGAGACGTATGAAGCTATGGAAGAATTGGGGAAGTTGCAGAACAAGGATGCCCATCAATTAGCTATAGAAGTTGTCCGCAATTACGTTGCTTCCCAGCAAAATGGAAAAGCTGAATAAATAAATAAGCTAGCGATGAGTTTTGCATGTTGTTCCTTCAATGTGGAGGAGACAAATAAAAGGCACCTAATTCTGTTACTGCTCGGTATCAGATTCTCTGAGAAGATGCGGATCTTGGTTTCTTTTATAAGTTGAAGTTTTGTGAATTTTTCAGGTTCCACAAGATTTGTATTTATTAGCCCAAAACTGTCATGTGTATCTTATGTCTGCTTTTCTCCAGCTAGTTCTCCTAATGTAAGTTTAGCATAGCATGGGTACTTGAAATGTGTTTCAGGATATGATTTGTCAATTGTTTTTCTTAGAGCTATTTTGAATTTGCAATGCCCTCAGTTTTGCCTTGTTACTATTGCTTTGGCAGGTCAGAAAGCACCATAAATGGTGATTGGCCAAATTAGTATCCATTCCTTTCTGGGATGGTAGTGATCATGCCTTGTGGCTTAATCACTCCATTAAGAGAAGACTACTGTATTCTCTAGTCATTTCATTTCATTAAAGGCGAAACTCATGGTGTTGGTTTTCTTAATATTCTGTTCACTACTCACTGTCTAATGAAAGGAGCATGACTCAGAAAAACGCTTACAGTACACAGTTGATTTGTTACGGTTTGGTTTCTAACGGCACTCACTGAGCTGTGGTGTAGTCATCATGGGTAGCTATCTTCAGTAATATTTAGTAGAGTCAATGCTAGACCCAGCAGAGTAGCTTTTTGGACATCTTTAGAAATATTTAAGACTGGACTAAATATATATTAAAAGGTTTATATTGCACTGATTCATTGTTGTGAGCTTAATGAAGCATTAAAATCCTTAAATGCTATAGATATCCTACTAAATAACATTCCCTAAAATAAAGATTTTCAAAAAAAAAAAAAAAAAGGAAGATAACTAACAGAATTTTCTCTTCTATAAAAGTGAAATTCTCATTTTGCTTTAATTTGATCATTTTCAGTATATTCAGATATCAACCATCACCTTCTACCACTAAATGCTGACTCTCCGTTTTATTACCATAATTCATCATTATAAATATATTACAAAGATTAACAAAATATTCACTACAAAAATATCACACCCTAACCAATGTAAACATATAGTAATTAGCAGACAGCGATTAAAATTTGAAAGGAAGGAGGCCATACATACATATATACATGCATATCTATAATATCTACAAGGTGGTTCCTGAGACTTGATTAATCCATTTAAGTTTTCATTGCAAATGCAGCAATCTCATCTTACCGAAATGGAAAGAAATTAGATAGGGAAAAAAAGAAGCGTTGTTTTTTTACCAATAACAGAAGAATACGGATAGCATACAGTTTTAGATTCAACAAGCTATAAACTTTCTATTCCCCTCATTTGTGGCAAATGCGAGCAGTTGGCATGGTCACACAGATAGGACCATACTTCTTCTTAGCTGCATCGGATCCTCGTTTCGGCTCGTCATCTGCCACGGCCATCCTGGCAAACCCCACAGCAGCCACAGCCGCTGCGGTAGCAAAGACCAAATCCCTCCTCCCACTGCTCCTCTCTTCCTTGGCACTGGTCTTGAATTCAACACCAGTGATGCTATTGTCTTCCTTGTTGGCCTTCGCCACGATGAGGCCTCTGCGTGAAACCACAGGAGTTGTTTTGGTCATGTTGGATGCCAAGAATGAGGCTGTCATGGTCACTGAAGCCATTGCTACAAAGTTACAAGGATTGATTGCACCACCAACTGCTGCTGCTTCTTCTTCTACTACTTCTTTTCCCTCTCTCTCTCTCTTGCTTGTTTTAAACAATAGGAAGGAGAATTAATGTGGGAGTATAAAAAAATATGGATTTGCTTGTTGGAGAATAGGGTTATCATCCATTTCCTTATCGTGAAAAAATGACTCCCAAATGGATCTTTGCCACGTGTCACCTTTATCTGAAGTGGAACTAGTGGTTTGAGCCGAGCGTGCCCACGTGTCCGATTCTGTCCTCTTCGATAAAAAGTTTTAGATAACTAACAAAGCGAAAAAGGAAAAAAAAATGTAAATAAATACTGTGCTTCTTGATTTGAATCCTTAATAAGTTATTAAAGGCGAAGAAAATAAACAAAGCGTACACACACGCTCATATAATTCCTTTTGCATATATTTTTAAGGCTAAAAAACACTAGTTGACTTACAACTTACTCAAACTTAACTAATAAGCAAGTTGAGCTCAAGCTAAAAATAAAAACTCAATTAATCTAAATAAATAAAGCTTGAACTCCTATTTAGATTTCAAGTTGGCTCGTGGCTCTCTAAAGATTTATTTAGCCTTATGGATTATATATAAAATATTAATAATTAAATTAAAATTAAAATAAAACTTCTAGATAGTATAATATATGTATATAGGGCATAATCTTTATTTATTATCCATTCATATATTGATATATTTTTTTTTTGTATATTTAGTTTACTAAATTCTACCATTATATCATATTATAAGGTTAGATATGAGTCAACCTCCTCATAAGCTACTTAAACGTTTTTTTTTGCAAGTTCGACTTATCTTAAGCTCGAAATAAAGGTCTTTAATATCTGAACAAGCTAAGCTAAAAGCTGTATTCCAAATTCCATAAAAGAAATTTGGCTGAACTCAAACTTGAATTATTTGAACGAGCTACACTCATGCTTAAAAAGTTTACTCAACTTGGCTTGGCACAATTGCAGTAGTAGATCCCATTATGTGCTAAGACCAATACTTAAGCATTGTTAAAGTAATAAATGATTATCCTAATGATCTGCAATAGAGCTATAAGTAAGTTGATTCAAGATAATATAAAGTTGAGATTGAACTAAATTCGACTTGAAATTTAAAAGTTCAAACTCAGATGAAACATGATTGACCTTATAATTTTAAATTTAAACACAATTCAAAGCACCATGAAGCAAAATAGAACTCAACTTGATTAAGCTAATATAGATTCAATTTATGCTAAAATCCTTTTTATTCGAAGTAAAATAATATTGTTATGAAATTTCGACTCGATCTTTCATTAATATTTAAACTTAAGCATAAGGTAAACATTATGAAACTTGATTTTGACTCACAACAAGCTGCTAAGATAACTTGAACTCGAGTAACTTACAACTAGTTTAATTTATTTACACTACTATTTAGCAAATGACCCTAAATGTTGTTCACCTGATGATGCGGATCTGGATATGCTCTGATGCACAAACTCGATAAAGATGTAAACTTTCTTTTTAGGGTTTTTCTTTCCAATAATATGAAACTAGCAAAAACAAGATGGATAGGAATAAGTATATTGTTCGATAGATGCCACGAACAATAAAACCTAAACTAGTTTGTGTTTGGATTCGAGATTGATAGATGCCACAACCTAGAAAACTAACACGGAGCCAATGAAACAATATGTTCAATGACAATATTCGCCGCAACACGATATAACTCACAAATTGATAAGAATATGTATGATCCAAAGAGAAAAACAATCTCAATAAAATCAATTCAACCTTAAATAGGTTTCCACACTCAAAGTGTTCTAATAAAAATACTCCAAAATCTTATTTCTATATCTCTTACTAGCCTTAATATATAGGCTATTACAAGGCAGTTACGTAACTGAAAAATCATAATTGTGGCAGTTACGTAACTGATAACATAACTGAAGAAAAAACATAATTACGGCAGTTATGTAACCGATAACGTAACTGAAAAACATAATTGTAATTAATCCCTATATCAATTAAAAATAAAGAATTCAAAAAGACACAAAAACTAAAAAAAAATCGAAACCCTAATAAAAATAAATAAAATATCTGGGCCAGCCATGTGAGCCGGCGGCTCACCCATCTGCGCCGGCGGCGCAAGCCCTTAGGCCGGCGGCTTAGTAGCCGGCCTACTTTTTCTAAACACCCTAATTCACCCCGTTTCGTGCCTTGAACTTGCACCGTGTTGCTCGGACCTTTGGTACTCCTTTTCCATGACTTCGGATGCCCGGATTCCTATCACCTGATTTATCATATTTGTCATAATATTTACCACCACGATCAAATTTGACTTTTTAATCCTTTTTTTCGAGTTAATTTTCAACTTTAGCCTTATAACTCTTGAACACTTCCACTGATTTAGATTTTTCACAAATGAGATAAACATAATCATATCAAGATAAGTAGTTTATGAGCTTTACAAAATACTGTTGGCCATTCCATGAAATTGTAGAGAAATGGTACACATATATCTATATGAATTAGCTCAAAAACTTTTGTGACCCTATTGACACCCAATTTCTTAACATTTGTTTGTTTTCCCTTTATGCAATTTATACACAAATGAAAATTTATAAACTCAAGGGGGTCAAGAATACCATAAAAAACAAGTCTTTCTATTGTCCTTTTGGAGATGTAACCTAATCTCTTGCTCTTGCACTATAGAGAAGTTAAATTCTTGTCGACTACTTTAGGCTTTAAATATCAACTACCGGTATGCAAGTATTCATTTTATCAGGTAATGAAGATTTATTTTATAAGGCCATTGTATCTAGAACATATAGATTATCACTACAAGTCAATAAACTAATATGAAGTTGTTTGAACCATAAAAAGAGACTAAATTGGCTATTTTCAAATGAACAATAATAACCTAATTTGTCCATTGTGATAATAGAAATAAAATTTTATCTAAAAGGTGTCACAAAGGAAGTCTCATTCAAATCCAATTAACACCAAGTTCTTAATAATAACTTGAAATGTCCTATTAGCTCAACCTCAACAACTTTGGCATTACTTACATAGATGTATCTTTCACCTTTACTAGGCTTTTGATAACTTAGGCAACCTTACATAGATACATGGATATAAGTTGTTGGACCTAAATCTATCCATCATGTGCGCTTGAGTACTAAAGTTAAATTAACCTCTTAACAAACAAAGTTAAGAAGTGTATCATTCTTTGCATGTTGGGCATGATAGTTGGTACAATTCTTCTTTTTGTGGGCTTTAGCACCCAAAAGAAACAAGCATCTCAATCTTGCACTTTGT
This sequence comes from Combretum micranthum, assembly GCA_024138025.1. Lineage (NCBI taxonomy): Eukaryota > Viridiplantae > Streptophyta > Magnoliopsida > Myrtales > Combretaceae > Combretum > Combretum micranthum. The sequence continues at coordinate 183,782 of JAMXBD010000974.1, read as the reverse complement.
GTTATTTCCTTTATGGTGTTTGTACTACAGCATCTGTTCCCTTTCTTTTCTTTTCTTTTTTCTTGTTTATCCTTAGATCTGATGCTTCTTTTAGTTTTCTTATGGTTCATTTTCTCTTCCTCCTACACACAATATGAGATGAGCTCATTTATGGACCAAGAGCCTTTTTGACAATTTTAGCTCACCTTGAATTGATTGAACTGTGCAGGAAGTGATATCAAAATCAAATGCACCAATAGATTATCATAATTTTCTAGTTTTAATGTTTTGAGTTTCTATGCTATATGATACTTCCCCTTGACGTATTGATAGGCATAATTTATCATCATTTTAATTGACAAATTGGGTCTATTTTATAATATATTGATGGGATTCTTAATAGATAAGGTACTTAATTGATATATATATATATATATATATTCAGGTCGATTTTGAACACAATTATAATATAAGGAAGAAATATGTGGGGAATCTAATCAAAATTCAAGCAAAGCAACAAGGAACACAAAAGGAGTCTAGATGTATGGCCGTACAAGTATAAAAATGAAGAAACTACAAGGCAGTGGCTGGTACGGGGTCTTGTACGCCCATACACGAAGTGATTTTGAAGCAAAATAAAGGGGATTCAACTTGTACCCCGTACATGAAGTGATGAAGAAGGGAAATGAAGGAGATTTATTCTTGCACGCCCGTACACGCTTGAAGAATGATTCCAGTATTTAGCACTCCCTTTTGTACGACCATACAAGATGCATATTTGCAAAGAAAATGAGTATTGTACGGTCGTGACTTTTAGAAATGGGTCATTATCTTCTTCTTGAAACAGTATGACTGTTTAATACGTAGTTTGTTTTAGTAAAAGGTCGTGTTTTTAAACACCACACCCATAGAATATAAAGTGGGGGGATTCATTCTGAAGAGGATATCATATCATATACTTTAGAAAAATTTTAGGAGAGAGTCGAAGGATAGTAGGGATTCCAAGAAGAACTTGAGAAAGTCGATTGGATCTAGTGTTCATTTGTACAACCATTTCGTAATCAGAAAAAGGGATTTTATTTCTTCTCTTATCTTGTTCATTGAATGTTTATTTCTGTTTACACCAATGTTAGTTATATGTTTGTGTTCATATTTCAGTATGAGTGAATAGTAATTAGGGTATTACGAAGTCATATGAACAGGAATCATATATGTATCTGTTATAAATCTGTTTAATTACGAATTTCTAGTGATGGGTCTTCAATAAAGTTAGGAAATTGTAGTGCACGACATATTCCTACATCAGATCTCATTGGAAAAGTTGAGAAACAATTCCCTTGAGTAGATCTAAGGCACTAGAACAAACTACTCTTGTTGATGAGATGTTAATAGGAAGTTTGCTGCACGTTTTCAAAGAATTTGAGAATAATAAGAGTTTTAATGCAATTCTGAATTGGCTATTAACTTAGAAGAGATTCTAGTGGATACAATTAGGATTAGGAATGATCTATTATGAGAATAATGATCATGAATTAAGAATTCTGCAGATAAGTAATTTATGATGAATTTAGTTAAATTGTTAATATGATGGAGTAATCTTTCTGTATATTGTGTTAATAATTTGTTAAACTTCTGTTTTATATGCTATTGTGATAAAATTTTGTAGTTAATATAGTTAAATTTAGAATTATCTAATTGAGTATTAATTAGACCTAAATTGAATTGATTGCTAGATAATAATTGAAAGGGCAGGTAATAGTAATTGTCAGGACCCCGAGGAATACGACCCATAAGCCATTCCTATACTACAATTGATAGGTACACTTGCCTATTGTTGATATGATATTAGGAAAGGATTATTGGAAATTAATTGTTAAACTCAGATTTGAAACATCAAGTTTTTGGCGCCGTTGTCGGGAAACTCAATTGACAGTATTAGGAAAACCCAATTGTTATTAATCTAGTTTCTTTTAATTCTACTATACTATTGTTCATCTCAACTTTGACTGATCTTTTGATTACAGGTATATGACCCGCAGCAGAAAAATCAAGCTTTTTGATTTTGACCCAGAACTTGAGCGAACATTTCGTCAAGGATTAAGAAGAACCAGAGAGATTCTCCAAAACTCTCCTACTATAGTGCAAAGAGCAAGACCAATATCATTAAATATGAATATAGATAATGAGAATTTAAACCCACGAGGGGTTAGTGAAGTTGAGAATCCTGGGGGAAATGTAAATCAAGCCGGCGGAAATATAAATGATCCAATTAGAGATGTTGGAAATGAAGTTCATAGACCTATGTGGGATATGTTTATGCCCACAATCGATGGAGTTGCTCCATCCATTCAGTATCCTCCAATTCATGCAAATAATTTTGAGTTGAAGCCTGCTTTGATTCAGATGGTACAAGTTAATCAATTTGGGGAGGAGCTTCAGAAGACCCGCATGCTCATTTGAAGAATTTCTTGCAAATATGTGCTACTATAAAGGCCAATGGAACACCAAACGAATCAATACGACTTTTATTGTTCCCTTTCTCACTTAGGGACAAGGCGCGAAGTTGGTTGGAGTCATTGCCTCCTCATTCATTAACAAGTTGGAATCAAGTGGCCCAGAGGTTTTTAGAGAAATTTTTCCCACCTAATAAGACGATTCAATTAAGAAATGAGATATTTTCCTTCCGTCAGTATGAAGGAGAATCACTTTATGAGTCGTGGGAAAGGTTTAAAGAACTTCTTCGTCGGTGTCCTCACCATGGGATTTCATTGCACACTTAGTCAGGATATTTTATACATCACTTGAGACCAAAAGAAAACGATGATCGATTCCGTAGCTGGTGGGAGTTTGATGAAGAAAAGTGCTCCTGAGGTTATGACTTGATTGAAGAATTGGCTAGAAATACATTCAGTTGGCATAGTGAAAGGAACAATCTTCGACCCGTCGCTGCAATGTATGAGTCCGAGTCAGTTTCTCAACTTAAGGCACAAGTAGCATCACTTACAGCCCAGATGAGTAAAATGAAAGCAAGTATGGAAGCTTTACCTCAAAGTGATTCTTTTTGTGAGTTCAATGGAAGATTTTCATGCTCTGAAGAAGGTTCAAGTATTGAAGATATGAATTTTATTAATAGAACCAATAAGAAGCCGGGAATTATAATCCTTATAGTAATACTTACAATCCTGGTTGGAGGAATCATCCTAACTTCTCATGGAGAGATCCGAGTTCACAAAGATCAAACATTCCACCAAGATTTTAGAAACCATAGCCTCAACAATTACAAGCACCACAACAACGCCTCGCCTTACCACCACCTGAGAAGAAATCCAATGTTGAAGATGCTTTGACACAATTTATTCAAAGTTCTGATGCACGTCATCGGAATCAAGAGGCTTCTATTCATAATTTAGAACAACATTTGGCAATTGGCTAAAATGTGTCTGAAAGGGCTCGGGATCATTACCGGGTAACACAGAAACTAATCCTAAGGAGCAAGTCAAGGCAGTGACTTTGAGAAGTGGAAAAGAATTACAAGCTCCATCAAAAGCTCAAGAGATTGAGATGGAAGTTGGGTTAGAAAGTGAAGATCAGATGGAGAAAGTTGGAAAATCGATGGAAGAATGTTTACCTGCTACAAAACCAAAAGAATATCAGCCATCATTGCCTTATCCATCTAGGTTGAGAAAGGAGAAGAATGAGGAACATTACAAGAAGTTCTTAGAACTTTTTAAACAGCTGCATATCAACCTTCCACTAGTTGAAGCTTTAAGCCAAATGCCTAAATATGCTAAGTTCCTCAAGGAACTCTTGTCAAACAAAAGGAAATTGGAAGAACTTTCCACTGTTACTCTTGGTGGAGAATGTTCTGCGGTCATCTTGAACAAGATGCCTAGGAAACTTAAAGATCCTGGTAGCTTTACTATTCCATGTTTGATCGGTGATTTATCGGTTGAAAGGGCATTGGCAGATCTTGGTGCCAGCATCAACCTCATGCCATATAGCTTGTTTAAAAAGCTGAACTTAGGGGAACCAAAAAGCACCAAAATGAGTCTCCAGCTCGCTGATAGATCCATGAGATTTCCAAGGGGAGTAGTGGAGGATGTTTTGGTAAAGGTTAATGATTTTATTTTTCCTGCAGATTTTGTAGTACTAGACATGGATGAAGACATTGAAGTTCCACTTATAGTGGGGAGGCCATTCTTAGCAACAGCTGGTGCCTTTATCGACATCAAAGATGGGAAATTAGTTCTTCGGGTTGGAAGTGAAGAGATGGTCATCCGAATGCCAGATGTTTTCAGGAAGCCAATGAACGGTGATGATACTTGTTTTGCTATTGATTCTTTAGATCTAACTGTTTCTGATTGTTTGCAGGATACCTTGAGTAAAGATTCTTTGGAGTTGTGTTTAGCAAAAGGAAGTGACGCAAATGGTATTGAGGAAGTAAGGGAAATTAGTACTCAGTTAGAAGTCCGGGTTAAATAAAAGAAGGATTTTGGGCTTGAGGAGTTCAACCGAAGCAACAATTAGAATTGAAGCAATTGCCTTCTTATTTAGAATATGCATTTTTGGCTGAAAACTCCAAGCTTCCAGTGATCATATCATCAGAGCTTGACCCTAGCAAAAAATAGCAACTCCTATCTGTGCTCAAGGAACACAAGAGGGCAATAGCATGGAAGATATCGGATATTAAGGGAATTAGTCCGTCCTTTTTCACCCATAAGATTCTAATGGAAGATGAATATAAGACGATTGTGCAGCCACAAAGGAGACTAAACCCTAACATGAAAGAAGTAGTCAAGAAAGAGGTAGTGAAGTTGTTGGACGCAGGACTTATTTACCCAATTTCTGATAGCTCATGGGTAAGTCCGGTTCAAGTGGTCCCAAAGAAGGGAGGAATGACAGTTGTGCCTAATGATAGCAATGAAATGATCCCAATGCGCACTGTAACAGGCTGGAGGGTATGCATTGATTATCGAAGGCTTAATGACGCTACAAGGAAGGACCACTTCCCATTACCTTTCATTGACCAAATGTTGGAGCGATTAGCTGGTCATGAATTCTATTGTTTCTTGGATGGAATGTCCGGATATTTCCAGATCCCTATAGCACCGGAAGATCAAGAAAAGACTACCTTCACTTGCCCCTACGGTACTTTTGCATACCGTAGAATGCCATTTGGGTTATGCAATGCACCAGCAACCTTTCAAAGGTGTATGCTAGCTATATTTGGGGATCTAGTGGAGGATGTAATGGAGGTGTTTATGGATGACTTCTCGGTATTTGGAAATTCGTTTGAGAAGTGTTTGTTAAATCTGAAAAAGGTCTTAGTTAGATGTGAGGACACAAACCTAGTATTAAATTGGGAAAAGTGCCATTTTATGGTACAACAAGGCATAGTATTAGGTCATCAGGTATCAAAGAAGGGGATAGAAGTGGATGTAGCAAAGGTAGAAGTGATTTCTAAGTTGCCACCACCGACATCTGTCAAGGCAATAAGAAGCTTCCTTGGGCATGCAGGTTTTATCGAAGATTCATTAAGGATTTTTCAAAAATCGCAAGGCCTTTGACTAAACTGTTAGAGAAGGATGCTACATTCCATTTTGATGAGCAGTGTTTAGAAGCTTTTAATTTCTTGAAAGAGAAGTTGACATGTGCTCCTATAATGGTAGCTCCAGATTGGAACTTGCCATTTGAGTTAATGTGTGATGCAAGTGACTCCGCTATAGGGGCTGTGTTAGGACAGAGAAAGGAGAAGCATTTCCAACCAATTTACTATGCAAGCAAGACCCTTACATCCACACAAGAAAATTATACCACAACAGAAAAAGAATTGCTTGCTATAGTATTTGCCTTTGATAAATTTAGATCATATCTCATTCTATCAAAAGTGGTAGTATATACTGACCACTCAGCTTTGAAGTACCTTCTCTCCAAATCTGATGCTAAACCAAGATTGATTAGATGGGTGTTATTGCTCCAAGAATTTGACTTAGAAATAAGAGATAAAAAAGGAGCCGAAAATTTAGCAGCAGACCATCTATCTAGGTTAGATAACTCACATATGGGAGAGTTGAAAGAGATGAGATCAATGACAAATTTCCAGAGGAAAGTTTATTTGCCATACAAGTAATGGAAGATCAAGGAGTACCATGGTTTGCTGATATAGCGAACTATTTGGTTGGGAAAGTTCTTCCCCAAGACTTAGATTCTTATCAGAAGAAAAATTCTTTTCGGAGCTAAAACACTATTTTTGGGAAGATCCATACCTTTATAGGATTTGTGCGGATCAGATTATAAGGCGATGTGTCTCACATGAAGAAGGACAGCAAATTTTGTTCCATTGCCATAGTGGTCCTACCGGAGGCCATTATAGTGCTAATAGAACAGCACAAAAGTTTTAGAATCGGGTTTTTATTGGCCAAGTATTTTTAAGGATTCTAATTCATTCATTTTAACTTGTGACAGGTGCCAAAGGACGGGAACATATCAAAGCGGATGAAATGGTCCAAAAGTACATATTGGAGTGCGAAGTATTTGACGTCTGGGGGATTGATTTCATGGGACCATTTCCTAACTCCTATGGAAACAGGTATGTACTAGTAGCGTAGATTATGTTTCTAAGTGGGTTGAAGCCCAAGCTTTGCCTACTAATAATGCCCGGGTAGTGCTCAAGTTTTTAAAAAAATTATTTTCACGGTTTGGAGCACCCAAGGCTTTAATTAGTGACAGGGGAACCCACTTTTGTAACAGTCAAATTGAGAAGGTGTTGAAAAGATATGGTGTTCACCATAGGCTAGCCACTCCGTATCACCCCCAAACTAGTGGCCAAGTAGAAGTCTCAAATAGGGAACTGAAAAGAATATTAGAGAAAACAGTGGCTCATAATCGCAAGGATTGGGCTGAGAAGTTGGATGATGCTTTGTGGGCATACCGGACAGCCTATAAAACACCCTTAGGCACTACACCTTATAGGTTAGTGTATGGTAAAGCATGCCACTTACCTGTAGAAATTGAACATAAGGCTTACTGGGCGATTAAGACTGCAAATTTAGATTTGGAGGTTGCTGGTAGGAATAGGAGATTGCAAATCAATGAATTGGATGAGTGGAGATCTATAGCCTATGAGAACAATAGAATCTACAAAGAAAGGATAAAGAAATTGCATGATTCTCGTTTAAAGTGTCCTAAACAGTTTAGAGAGGGAGACTTAGTTTTGTTATATAATTCGAGATTAAGGTTGTTCCCAGGCAAACTTAGATCTAGGTGGTCTGGACCATTTATTGTAAAAAGAATTTTTCCATATGGAACAGTAGAAGTTACACACCCGGAGAAAGGAACTTTTAAGGTCAATGGTCAGAGATTAAAAATTTATCATGAAAAAGTTGAAATGGATGAAGGCAGGGAGGAGTTAAGGCTTCTCCAAGTAGAAAATTGTTTGTGAAGATTGACAATTGTCAAGCTAGAGACAATAAACTAGCATGTATTGTTATTGTTATATAGATATTACACTAAGTTCTATATTATCTCTTTATATGTGTGTTTAATAAATTTTCTATGTATTTATCTGTATGACTTATATATATATATATATAGATGTATGTTTATGAGTATATAAGTATGCATGTGGAAAATATATATATATATAAAAAAAGAAGAAAAAGGAATCACGCTGCTATGTACGGGCGTACATTAATAGTCAGGGAAGGTCAAGAGCAACAGAAGCCAGTACGCCCCTATGTACGGGCGCGATTTTATACAGGCTTGTTCCAAAATGAACCCGAATCAGCACGCCCCTATGTACGGGCGTACATCATACAACATGAAGAATGAGCCATTCCAGAGTCTACCACGGGGTTCTGTACGGGCGTACATCATGAAATGTGATGATTGTTTTTATTTCCAAGCCACTACGGCCATGTGTACGGGGGTACACAAGCAAGCAAGGGACGCTTAACTAGACCAGAATCCAGCACGCCCTCTTGTACGGCCGTGCAACACTTCAGTAAGCTAAGTTTTCAATTTGTACGGCCGTACTTCCAGGTTTGTATAGACTTATATATATATATATATATATCCCCTGTTTGATTTCATTTTAAAACTCCTATCATTCCTTCGTCTCTCCCCCACTCTCAATACAACTCGGATACTAAGGGATATAATTTTTTTATCCAAATCTTTACTTTAGCACCACTACATTCGATCCAAAGACAGGTATGAATTCTTCCTTCACTGATTTTTTTTTATTTGTATTTGCCTATTCTCTACATATTATAAAATTAGGGTTAAGTCATTTTGTACATACTCATTGTTAGGATTATAACTTTCTTTTGGAACCATTATTGTTAATTCAATAGAGTTGTACATTGCTTTTGGTATATTGAAATCTATTAACCCTAATTTCAACGACATGTTCATGTAAACCCTAACATTGTAACATTCCTATATAGTAGTATTGATTCGAAATTTGAAATTCCTAACCCATGAATTAGTGTTTTGATTTGAATGACTCCTATTGTGATTGGATTGTATTAGGGAGTGATTACAATGTTAGTTCATCATATATGAATGAAACATGCTCATAAAGTGTTTGTTGAAATGCCAATACTTAGAACAAGCCCAATTTTTCTCAATCGAGTCACATATTTCTACATTATGCTTGACTCATCTTATCAATTTGATTTTCTCAATAAGACTTCATTGTTTCATGGATTGTTCATATCTAAATGTTATATTTCTTGACCAATGATATAAGATGGATGGAATAATTGTTAGATATATCCTACACTTATGCTACCTTTGAACTAATATGTAATATCTATGTACTAAGATAAGTTTATGTGAGGATAACTACTCCAATGGTAATATGAATTACATAGTGGTGCATATTAAGTAATATCTTAGTTTTAGTATCTAGAGTTGTTGTAGTATAAAAAGTTGTTTAAGGGGTTATTAGGATAATTCTAAATGAATATTGATGAATTTAAATCTATTCTTTTCAGGTATGGCTCCAAAGAAAAGTAACCTAGACCATCACAAAAGACTACTCAACAACCCAAGCGGCCTCGAATGAAATATGCAAAGAATGCCGGCTCCTCTAGCTTCTGTTCCAGTTCCTCCAGGATTAAAAGTTGAACACCAACGGCTTATCAACAATTTCATCAGAAAAAGGTGATCAAGCCCAATGGGATTTTAGATTGGGATGTATTGAAGAATATGGGTTGGTGCCGGCAATGAGACGATTGCTACAAGATCCCGCTTGGTTGAGACTTTTTAGTCTTCAAGAAACGGCTTATAAGGTTACAACCTTAGCTTTCCTTGCATCCTTTTCTATAGAGAAGCGGAATATAGGTAGAATGTTGAAATTTAAGGTGAATTTTTATGCATTTGGAGCATATCATTCAATTTCAATGAGGAAATTCATAAAAGCTACGGGTCTATATACGAAGGAAGAGATGAATGACCCGGAGTTTAATTCGTTGCCTATATTGATGCCTTCGGGAGTTACAATTGAAGAAGTTTGGCGGTCAATTTCTAGAGAAAAAGTTTTTAGACCAAGCCGAACCAAGGCATCCACTATGCTTGGACAAGCCACCGGGTGTTCCATTACATTTTGGCCAAGACACTAAACTCTAAGATGGACACTGCGGGTACGGTTACAAAGGAAGATATCTTGCCTTTGACGAGTGCTATTCGGTCTTACAAGGTCAATGTTGGAGTGTTAGTAGCCTATGCGATCAAACGCCAAGCCGGGTCGAAGATGAATGGCATATATGTGGGTCAAATGATCACCCGTGTTTTGAAGAATTTGAAGCTTTGGCCCAAAAGTTCTTCTCAAAAACCAAGAGACGGAGTGGCACAATCCAAGGGGATCACACATGCTCCATTTCAGCAATGGGGAACTGCTAAGGTTGATGATCCTTATTTTGATGCTGAGGCACCTGGAGCTCAGCCACAGTTAGCATCCCACTCGAGTTTCTCAGTTGGGAATTTAGCACATTTGGAGGCGGATGTGGCAGTTATCAAGGCCGATGTAGCGGAAATTAAAAAGAACCAAAATATTATCATAAATCTGCTAACAAAATTGGCCGAACATGCAGGATTAGCGATCTCCTCTTGTTTTAGCGGGGCCTCCAGACCTGAGCAACCGAGTGAGGACCTCCCAAGCTCTAGTGCACCACCGGTATCCCAAGAAGATATTCCTCCTGTCACTGAGCAAGTGGATCCACTAGCAGATTTGGATTTAGAGGCCTGAAAGTAGGGGAGACCTATGAAAGTTCTGAGGCAGAATCGTCTGGTGATGAGAGATGGAGGAAGAAGGTGAAGAAGAAGGTGAAACTGAAGGAAGTGATTCGTCGGATGATGAAGAGGAAGAGGATGTCCAAATACATTTCTGATTTTTATTTCATTTTCCAGGACCTAATGACTTATGTTATTCCTAGTTTTTCCTTTTAATTTTATGCATTCAACTGTGTTTAATGCTTTTGTTTGTTTTGCTTAATGTGTATTGATGGCACAGTCTTTCATTTTGATCATGGTTTTGGATGATGTACATGCTGGAATTCCATGAATGTAAAGACAGTTTCGGAAACAAATCGGCCTACAAAACTCAGGGGAGTTCACTTCTCATTGTTACTTTGTTTTTCTTTCCTTTTATCCTAGTTGAGACATTGAGGACAATGTCTCTAATAAGTGTGGGGAAGGGAGCATGCAAGCATGCTAAATGAAGTGTTTGTCTTAAATGATGATAATGAATGCTTGTTAAGACTTATCTCTACACTTAAGTAATGAAAGCTGTTTTGTTGTGGTGTTGATGATTTCAAAAGTGCTGGAATAATGAAGATCTTAGAAGCTAAAGATGCAATTGTTTCTAAGGTTATAGTAGCAATGTGAAATCATAATGGGGCAGTCTTACTCATGCTTTAATTTAGAATTTTACATCTAAATAACATATGACTACAAGTGTATTATCAATAATTATTACTACCACTAAGTAGCATGTAGAGAATAATGAAATGAATTACCATTAGTGTACAGTTCAAATGATACTTCTCACTTGATGATTTCTCCAATTTTATTAATTTTTCTCTCCTTTCATAAAAAAAAAAGAATGAAAGAAAGATTGAAGTGATTGAGGTTCGATGGGGTCCCTTTAAAACCTAGTCACCTAAGGTCGTCCGGCCTGGATTGATTGACCAAGGATGTCACTTCAACGTTAATAAATCTTATAACTCGGATAAGTAAGTCCGAGGGATGCCCTTTTTAAGGGAATAACATCTGTTAACCTGAGTGACGAGCTCGGGATTATCGACTGAAAGTCTGCTACATGGGTTATAGGATATATTTATAAAAAAAAAAAATCAATCATAAATTAAAGGAGAGAAAAATATATAAAGGAGAGAAATTCAGGGGATTGGTTGATGTCTATGCTGTCACTAAGGGATTAAACTCAATGATTGGTGGTAGTATCTACTTTGAAAACTAATGATATAAGAGATGAAATATTTGAATTAGTAATTGTGGTCATGTGTTTATTTTTATGTTAAAAATCTAACTTAAATAATGAGAGTAAAGACTGACTCATTATGATTAGCTTTGAAACTCTAGCCTAAGGAATAAAATACTTAAGAATAGATAGAATGAAATCCTTTAATCCCAGCATTGGAATAGTAACACCATGAGTACTATATGTTTTTCAATTGTTTTTATCAGCTTCTTGCTTGAGGACAAGCAAGGCTTAAGTGTGGGGATATTTGATAGGCATAATTTATCATCATTTTAATTGACAAATTGGGTCTATTTTATAAATATTGATGGGATTCTTAACAGATAAGGTACTTAATTGATATAATATATATATATTTCAGGTCAATTTTGAACACAATTGTAATATAAGGAAGAAATATGTGGAGAATCCAATCAAAATTCAAGCAAAGCAACAAGGAACACAAAAGGAGTCTAGATGTACGGCCGTACAAGTATCAAAATGAAGAAACTACAAGGCAGTGGCTGGTACGGGGTCTTGTACGCCCGTACACGAAGTGATTTTGAAGCAAAATGAAGGGGATTCAACTTGTACGCCCGTACATGAAGTGATGAAGAAGGGAAATGAAGGAGATTTATGCTTGCACGCCCGTACACGCTTGAAGAATGATTCCAGTATTTAGCACTCCCTTTTGTACGACCACAAGATGCATATTTGCAAAGAAAATGAGTATTGTACGGTCGTGACTTTTAGAAATGGGTCATTATCTTCTTCTTGAAACAGTATGACTGTTTAATACGTAGTTTGTTTTAGTAAAAGGTCGTGTTTTTAAACACCACACCCATAGAATATAAAGTGGGGATTCATTCTGAAGAGGATATCATATCATATACTTTAGAAAGAATTTTAGGAGAGTCGAAGGATAGTAGGGATTCCAAGAAGAACTTGAGAAAGTCGATTGGATCTAGTGTTCGTTTGTACAACCATTTCGTAATCATAAAAAGGGGTTTTATTTCTTCTCTTATCTTGTTCATTGAATGTTTATTTCTGTTTTCACCAATGTTAGTTATATGTTTGTGTTCATATTTCAGTATGAGTGAATAGTAATTAGGGTATTACGAAGTCATATGAACAGGAATCATATATGTATCTGTTATAAATCTGTTTAATTACGAATTTCTAGTGATGGGTCTTCAATAAAGTTAGGAAATTGTAGTGCACGACATATTCCTACATCAGATCTCATTGGAAAAGGTTGAGAAACAATTCCCTTGAGTAGATCTAAGGCACTAGAACAAACTACTCTTGTTGATAGAGATGTTAATAGGAAGTTTGCTGCACGTTTTCAAAGAATTTGAGAATAATAAGAGTTTTAATGCAATTATGAATTGGCTATTAACTTAGAAGAGATTCTAGTGGATACAATTAGGATTAGGAATGATCTATTATGAGAATAATGATCATGAATTAAGAATTCTGCAGATAAGTAATTTATGGATGAATTTAGTTAAATCCTGTTAATATGATGGAGTAATCTTTCTGTATATTGTGTTAATAATTTGTTAAACTTCTGTTTTATATGCTATTGTGATAAAATTTTGTAGTTAATATAGTTAAATTTAGAATTATCTAATTGAGTATTAATTAGACCTAAATTGAATTGATTGCTAGATAATAATTGAAAGGGCGAGTAATAGTAATTGTCAGGACCCCGAGGAATACGACCCATAAGCCATTCCTATACTACAATTGATAGGTACACTTGCCTATTGTTGATCTGATATTAGGAAAGGATTATTGGAAATTAATTGTTAAACTCAGATTTGAAACATCACGTATTTACTTATATTCCCTCTCCTTTGTTCCACATTGAGACAAGCCTTGCATACTGGTTTTTATCCTCTTTTTTCCTATCAAACCTTTTATCAATGTTTTGAAGGTACTCCATAAAAGATGTTGTTTTGGAATATGCTATTTCAATCGTTCAATTTGAATAGTTAATACAAAATCATCAAAATAAGTTAGTAATTTCTAGTAGGTCACAATTTGAATTGGTGAGATGCTATCGCAAATGGTTTTTTTAATGACTTAAGGGGTACATAATCTTGAACACGGTTGTGTTTTTGGCTACGTTCTAGACCTTCATAAATGAGAGAGGTATACGGCTTCGAACACTTTCATGTTCTTGGTCATGTAATTTATTTGCATTTGCTAAAGAGAAATATGCCCATGAACATGGATGTGTTCGTGGTTGTGCACCTTATGTTACCTTAAGCACGCTTTGAGTTTGAACCTAAGAAGTGCACGACTAAGAACATGCCCATCTTTTCTCTTCATGTTTTTTAACACACTTTTTTTCCCTTCTCTATGTGGTCATATTTCCCAAAACATCATTGCACACTCTCAACTAAAGAAGTGCATGGCCTAAGAACACACTTTTGTCCGTGCCTATGTTTTTTTTTTTTTTGAGCAATTCATCATTTTTCTCCGATTCAAAATCATGTAACCTTGACCTTTAATCATAGGACAATATCTTGATTCAAGAAGCAAATTACCTCAATAACAAATATTTTCTTAAATTGACAATCGATTATCAAACTAATATTGCCTCAATATTCAATTCAAGGTACATCTTGTATTTTTTTGGTCACTACAAACAATCATGATGGTCACATGAATAATATTAAGATCATATAAGTATTTTTCTAGCTACCATGAACATTATTTGTTCATGCTATTCCATTGAAAACCTTAATTTTTTAGAATTAGAGAAAAGATGAAAAGAGCTTATGTTAATATCAATGATAATAACCTTAAGATGAGTGCTCTAATACCACTTGTTAAGATTTATGAAACCTTAATTGCATGTCCACTTCATTATAATTACAATTCATTATAGTTTTATTCCTTATGAATAGCTATTATGACATTCATTTGATTGTAATAGTGATTCCATAAGGAATCCCTATTACAAAAAATATTGAATAGTCATTCTTTACTCAAATCTATGAATGACAATTCAACAATGGAATTATCTTTTTTACCAAATATCCTCATTCAAATAAAAAATAACATGGAAAAATACAACTCCATTTCATTTCTTAGTAATAGGAATTTTATTACAGCTTTATTCATTCAATAAAGTGAACGGACTATAAATCTCTAATCTAAACAATAGGAACAACACATATGTAAACTTAAGGTATAAACAAACCAAAAGAAATATCTTGAAGTGTACTTGAATCCATAGATGGTAAACACACAAATAACTTATTTGATGATTGGTCTTCTAAGTTGATACAGAGCCTTTAAGAGATTTTGTATCTCTTTTACTTTTCTCTAATAATGGGATGTCAAAACAAGTAATGAACACCATGTATGACTTAAGTTTCATGGCCATTTACTTATATGCGTATGTGTGCACACATGTTTGTGCATGCAGGTGTGTGCATGTGTTTAAGCGTGCGCATGTGTGCATGCACGTGTTTGAGTGTGTGCACATGCGCATGTGTATGTATGTGCGCGCGCATGGGGTGTGTGCATGCACTTGCCCGTGTGCATGTGTCCATAAATCATTACCTACCTATCAAAAAACTATAAATAACATATTCAATCTTTATACATAAAATCCTATACTTAGCCTATTAGCTTCCTACCTGTAAACTTCTATTATTTCCAATTTAGCCTATAAAAAACTATAAAAAAATATTCAATCTCTACACATAAAATCCCCCAGTTAATTTTATGCATGAAGTTTATAGTCTTGTTGAATAATTTATTTGAACTTTATACCTTATAATAGTTTTATTACACACTTATCAATATTAACACATATGAGCCCATATATGTTGTTAAGCTAAATCTAAAAATAATTTTTTCTTAAATTTCTTGGAAGAGCTTCAATGTGTTTCATTAAGAATTTTTTTTTTTTTTTTTTTTTGGGTGGGTGGTGGTGGTGTGGGTGGGAAGGGAGGAGGGAGGAAAGAGAAAACTTAGTTAAACACTTGAATAAGAGTTTAAAGATCTTAAAAAAAAACCTTTAATGAAGTATTTGTAAAAGTCCGCTTGTCCTAATAGAAACTCTGGATCCCTTTTACTTTACTTAGTTTGACAGTGTTAACTTTTCTATTAACTCATATTTTGTTGATATTATTTTGGCCATCAATCCTGGTGCAGCGTACAACGTGAAGTCAACCTAGGGTTTATCTCAAGACGTTGATTCTCTTAAGAATACCATCCTATGATCTTCAAACACCTATTGATTCAATGAATAACTAGGTAATTTGGCATCAAATACACAATCCACACAAGGCATATGATATTTGGAAAGTGAAGAGTAAAGTACTCTCAAGTATTCAACTTAACAAAAGATAATAATGTTTCAACAGCACTAGGGCTTACATATAAAGGAAGCAAAAGGAAACTTAAAAGTCTAAACAATAAAATAATTCGAATAGGTAAAAGCCGGACTATAGGTTGGCGACCTATGTCTGTACGCCAACGACATACGTGTGCACACTAGCGGCTTTAACTTGAAGATTGACGGTCGAAGAGCTGGTGTACATTCCACACAAGACGCAAACAAAAGTCATTATTAAGGCTACCCGTGTATGTATGAAGGCCGACAACATTTAGGTAACGATTGGTGGCCTAAGTCGAATTTCACTACTTCCTCTTTTCCATCCTTTGACTCTTCTCCAAAAAGTTGTTGGCTATCACTTCTGTTGCATCATCCTCCCTAGAGTGAACAAAATTTGCCTTCGAATTTTTATAATCTGAATCATCACCACGGTATGTGATAAGTCATCTTTACTCTATATTTTTCATAAGATTTTGAATTTAATTTACTAATAATTTTTTTTATAAAATCCTGCAAAAAATTATGTTTTTGATAAAAAAAAGTGTTATTTTAAAGCTCTCAAAATCAAATAAGGAGTAATCAAGTGTTTTAATGTAGATTTGGAGCAAAAACAACAATTAAAGTCAAAATTACAGAAGTCAAGCCTTAAAAAGACACAGCCGAGGCCAAATAGAGAAAGAAGACAACAAAAATTAGTCTATCGAGCTTCAATTGTGAGCCCTCAACATGACTCTCGACTTCAGTTGAAGTGATCGAGCATCATTCTAAAGAAAATACATTGTCGAGCCTCAAAACTCAAACCTTGACAATTGTGTTGCCAGACCAATTCTTTAACAAGGTTTCCTCGAGCCTCAACAATTTGACCCTTGACTCTCTCAATTTTACTCTCGATAGAGCAATGGACAAAAATGCACAGTTTACTTAGGAATTTCTTGAAGTTGAGCCTGATGTTGATGAAATACAAGCCTCGATCAATAGAGCATGCGACCCTCGATGAGTGTTTTCATAGATCATATGAGCGCATGAAAAGTTATCAAATTATGTTGAAAAGGATTTGTTGAATTTGCTACGTGTCAAATAAAGATGACCATGCTTTCTGTACCTAGTAGTCTAAATATAAACATGCAAGCGTATATTGTAAAGTATGTATTAAAATTGTAAATCAGTATTAATATAGAGTACACTTCTGAAGGATTTTTGGGTAAAATAATTTCCATTTCTTTTTACTTTGAAAATTTCTTTTGTTTTCTAGGTAAAATCAATTTAATCCAATGTTTGTAATTTCTATGAATTTCTAAGCAATTAATTGATTCATCTTTTAAACTTGTTTTATTTTCTCATTTGTGCTTATTTTGATAAATCTATGGAGAAATAGACTCATACAGCTTAAGGATTATGAATCCAATTCCTAATTTAGTCTGATTTCAAATGCACTTTCAAGTAAATTTGATTGGGTATTTGTAATTAGTAACGTGAATTTAACTTGTGGTTTTTAAAGGAATGGTGCATTTTTTAGATCCACGATTGATTTTAATTGAATAGATCGAGAGATCATTCAATTGAATAGATTTGTGGTTGCTAATGGAGACGATCCTAACTACCTCTTGCCAATGAATGAGTGAAGATTTTCTGTCACTTGTTTAAAAAATTCATTGAGTTGTCTTTTTAAAATAATGGATTCCTATTCTTTATGCAGATTTAATTAAAATTTCAGATTACTAGTTTTAACTAGATCTAAAACAACTGACTTTCAGAGAAGCTTTAGTTTAATTTAGAGAATCCGACGGTATAGACACACCATTTCAAACAGCTTTTAAGAAGTTATTGTCCTTAAAAAAACATTTTGATAAGGAATTGGTGAAGTAACCCTAAGCTACTATTTCATAGAAGTTATAGGCTTATTTCTCATTTTGCCCAGTAAACATTTGTGAATATTTCTAACTTAGTTTAATTTATTTTTCTTTTTGATTTTCTAAAATCTTTCTTTGGCTAGATAATTAATGGGATTGATAGTATACTAGTTGCCAATCATTCCATTGGGGCCGACCTAAATCATTTCCTATGCTATATTTGATGGGTGCGCTTGCCTTGTGAGATTGTAGTTGTTGATTTAGAAAACATTTATAAATTTGAAAAACTTGATCAATGATTAGTGTAATTTGAACTTTGAATTTTACAAAACAATTTATTAACAACAATAACACAAAAGCCCAAACTTGTATGGAATAAGATGCTTCGCATTAAACACTTCAGTTGTCTGGGTATGGCTAAGGAGTCGAAGTCTGTAGGCATTTGGATTAATCTTATCAATGATCTCAAATGGACCAACCTTCCTAGCAGAAAGCTTATTATCTTACCCATATGAAATCTATCCTTGGTGAGAATAACCTAGACAAAATCACTTACATCAAATTTTAAGTGAGGTCGTTTCCTATTAGCCACCTCTTTATATTTTCCTACAACCTTTTCCAAGTTGTTGCTGATAGTCTAATGAATCTCTTGGAGGCTATGGACAAAATTTGCTGCCTTGACATGGTTTCTAGTGTGATCAGGAACCGTAAGAAGATCAAGAGGTCCTCTAGGAATGATGGAATAAACAATTTGAAATGGGCTAAAACCTGTGCTTCGATTAATTGCATGATTATGAGCAAACTCAGCTTAACTTAATTTCATATCCTAACTCTTGAAGTTCTCTCCCACCAGACTTCTCAGAAGATTACCTAAGGATTTGTTTAGCACCTCTATTTGACCGTTAGTTTTGTGGATGATAAGTATTGCTGAAGTTTAACTAGGTATTGACCATATTCCATAAACTTCTCCAAAAGTGGCTCAAAAACCTGGAATCCCTGTTAGACACAATAGAAGAAGGTAAACCATGCAACTTATATACTTCACGAAAATATAACTATGCCACACGCACAACATTAGCTGTTTTCTTGCAAGGGATGAAGTGCACCATCTTAGAGAACCTGTCTACCACAACATATATGGAATCATGAGCCCTTTGTGTCCTTGGAAAATCCAAGACAAAATCCATATCCACCCATGGCTAAGATGGTACGGGTAAAGGCAAATCTAGATTAGTAGCTGATCCCTTAGAGACTTAGCAGACCCTACACCTCTGTACAAATCTGTCTACCTCCTTTCGAATAGAAGTCAATAATGAGATGTCTAGATTAAGTGTAGTGTCTTACCTCTTCCTACATGTCCCTTACAATGCAAATATTGGATAATTTTAACCTTTAGGCTATAATCGAGAATGCAAAATTGATTACCTTTAAATACAAACCCATCTTGCAGTAGGAATTCAATGTTTTCCCCATCTTGAATATGGGCGAGAACATGAGAAAAAAATGGATAAGATTCATATAAAGTAAAGAATGAATCAAAACCTAGTACCTCAACCTGCATCTCGCTCAATAGAGTCCTTTACTTGCTTAAAGCATCGACAACCTTGTTTGAAGCCCCACTCTTGTGTTCCACAACAAAAGTGAAACGCTCTAAATAGGCAATCGAGGAAGCATGTCTGGATGATATTTTATCTTAACTGTGAAGGTGCTTTAAGGCCTCATGATCAGTGTACAAAATGAACTCTTTATGGAATAAGTAGTTGTAAGGACCGCTACGTTACCCCTATATTTGATATAGGAGATAACGGATCTCCAACCACATATAACCCCTAAGATTATATGTAAGGTTGCCTAAAGGAATAGTTTGAGTAATTGTTTATCTAATTCTATAAGATATTATACAACAAAAGACATATATATTAGCAGCGAAAATAACTTTACTTCTAAATAGCTACACACATACATATATACATATTACATCCAAAGGCTTTTTTATAAGCCTTAACCAAAATTCTCAAAACATAACTCTACTAACACAATATTTACACCATCAACCAAAATAAATCTCATCTAATCTATTACATTTATAGGGTCCATTGAGTCCATGGTCATCTCTAATCCTCCAATCCATCAAGAAAATCTTCGAAGTCAGTTCCGTACCCCATACTCGTATAGAACTCATCGGAATCATCACCTGAAATGGATAAAATATGAGCTAAAGGCCCAGTACACAAGTAACGAATACAAATGCGGAGTGAATCACACATTCTTAGGCTAGATGCATTATGCAACAATCGCTTATTCATTAATAAGTCTTTAATTAATAAGACAACACGGGAGTATTCAAACTCCGGGCAACAAGGTTCTAGTATTACGTCCGCCTCCCTGAGTGGTCCCTACTGTTCATACAGACTAGGCAGCCCCACCTTCCGGCGTATCCCGTAATACTAGGGGTTCCTGAGTAATGCATCACGACGCTCAGGGGGTTGATATGAGCAGCTCGGATACTCATATCTCCTAAACCATTCTAACCGCTAACGAGAAAGTACCCTGCCCCCAATCTGAGCAGGGTGTCGCTCTCCGAACCAGATTCAACGGCAAACAACAACAATCAACACATAAATAACAATAGTACTCTCTTATTTTTAGGTAGTTTAATCTTGATGCCTACCCTAGCAAAGAGTCAAGCAAGTCACTGTGTACCTGATATAGCTCGGGAATTAACGGAGCCGACTGGGCGAGGATCTATCACTGTTTAAATCAATAATAAATTCACACTTAGCTTAAGTACTAGTTAACTAATATAAAAGGTAAACATCTCAAAGAAATCCAAATAAATTAATAAAGGTCACAAGAACACATTTAAACATCCTAATATACCCTAGATCGCTTAACCAATACTTAATTGCTCAAATAACAAACTTCGGAAAATTTTAGAAAAAGTTCTTAAAATTCAAAAGCACAGGGGATAGGCCGGTAGTAAAAGCCGGCGGCTTTGAGCCGGTGTTCGATGCTCAGAAAATCAACACCGCCAGCGCTGGCAGTGTTCAAGGGTACGCCGTCGGCCTTTGCATCCTACGCCGGCGGCCTTGAGCAGGCGTAGAATCCAAAACCAAAATTTTCAAAAACGTCCAGAGAAGTCTAAGCCGTCCGCTTACTTAGATACGCGGGCAGCTTTGACATGTACGCCGGCGGCCTTGATTCCCAGCGGCCAGCGTACAATATGACAGAATGAACGCCGCTGACTTTTCCAGTGAAAGCCGGCGGCTTTCATCCAGCCTTAAGAATTCTGGATCCAACGCCGTCTCAAAGCCGGCGGCGTTGAATTCCCAGGTGCCGGCGTACGTTCAAAAACTGGCTTAAACTAAAATGGTTTTTGAAATCCCTGTTTTTATACACTTTGATCAATTCTTAAAAATTTTCCAAACTTAGTCCAAACTTTCTAAAGCTTGTTATATGATTCAAATACTATCCTAACAACATGAATTCCACCTCTAATCATCAATTCACCAATCATACTTCAAATTCACGTATCAACTACTCATTCTTCAATTTTTCTATAACACTCATTCCCACACTTCCACATTCCTATGAGATGCAAACTACCACTTCATTAATCACATAATCCCATTCAAACTATCATTCATGCACCAACTCAATCTCATACCAAACATCATCTCAAAATCCTATCTACCCTAACATTTACAAACAACACATTATAGGACATAAATTAAAAGACAAAGATTGCATTAAACTCACATGGTTGAATCTTGGCTTGGAATGTTATTCAAATCCTTAAGCTTGTAGTAAACCTTGGCTTAGGGTTTAAAATTTTGGATTGAGAAAAGAAAGAAAGAAGAAAGAAAGAAAGAAGATGATGAAATTCGTATGGAAATTTGAGGCTGCCAAAAGGGGGTCTTAATTTGCTCAAAATCAAGCCAATACTCATCCAACAATTGTCATTAGGGGTATATTTGTCCTAGGTTTAATTTGGGAAAATTTCAAATGCATTTGGATTAAATTTGAGCTCAAAAAGTGGGTCTAAATTTAACCAAAAATTCTGTCATGTTTTAAACAAATTCAAAAGCAATTTAATTAAATTCTAAACATAACATATGCATATTAATTTGCAAAAGGACACACACACATTCATTAAGCTATTCACACATTTATGGATATCAATCAATAATATTAATTCCATAATACTATACACTTATAAATCAACACATTCACTAATTACATTAGCTAAACACACACACATATATATATATCATCCCAATATCATATTAGCATGCAATATGAGGAAGTCATGGCTATTTCAGTAATGCCGCCAATGCTTAATTGTCTGCACCACAACATAAAACTCAACATCATAAGTGCTATACCTCAATTTCACCCTTGTCAACTTCTCACTGTAATAAGCAATGGGCCTACTATTCTAGCTCAATACAACACCAATCCCCACTTTTGATGCATCTGAGCGAAAAGGCTAATGAAAGTGTGTAAGCACCAATATTGGGGTTGAAGTCAAACACCTCTTAATGAGCTCAAAAGATTCTTCTGCACCTTCTGACCACTTGAACTTTCTTCCTTTCGTATAATCCATTAGTGGAGCCATAATATTGCTGAAGTGAGGAATAAATCATCTATAAAAAGATGCTAAACCATGGAAGCTCCTCACCTCTATAATGAAAGTAGGCTTAGGCCATTGCCAGATGGCATCCACTTTCGATTGATCAACTTGTAAACCTACATCAGAGATCACATAACCCAGAAAAGTACCCTGGTAGTCATAAAGGTACAGTTCTTAGCTGCTGCATAAAATTTCTCTCTGCATAGAATAGTCAAAACCTCCCGTAGGTGCTGCTGATGCTAATCATGGCTAGCATTATAGACTAGTATGTCATCAAAATACACGACAACACACTTACCAATAAGCAGCCTCAGAATTGGTTCATCATTCGCATAAAGATGCTTAGGGCATTAAATAGCTTAAATGGCATGACCAGCCATTCATACAATCCTTCCCTGATCTTGAAAGCGGTTTTCCACTCATCACCAACTTGGATGCGGATTTGATGATAACCACTCCTCAGATCTAACTTTGAAAACACCTTGGCCCCACTCAAATGATAAAGTAAATCATCCAGTCTAGGGATAGAAATCTATACCTGACTGTGATTTTGTTGATGGCACGACTATCTACACATGCGCCAGGAACCATCTTTTTTAGGTGTTAATAGGCGGGAACAACACTAGGACTCAAGCTCTCTCGAATAAACCCTTTCTTAAGCAAATCCTCTACTTGTCTTCTCAGCTCTTCATGGTTAGAAGGACTCATTTTGTAGTGTGGCTTATTAGGAAGAGAAGCACCAGGCCCAAGGTCAATCTGATGCTGAATATCCCTAAGTGATGGTAATCCATCAGGCAACTCCTCAGGAAATACATCTTGGAATTCTCTAACAAGGTACGCTGCTATCTCAGGAACTGTTGTATCCTGACTAATTCTTTGCCTACTAGAGCAAACACTACTTTTGATTCTTTCTTGCATCTCCTCTTCAAACTTGGCCAAATACAACATAATAAAGCTACTACCCTATTTCACAAGCTTGGGTTCGCTAACTTTACTTGGCACAAGCATAATCTTAACCTCTTTGAATGTAAAGCTGTAGGTATTAGCCCTACTATCATGGGTCACACCTCTGTCGAATTGGTAGGGTCTACCCTAGGAGCAAGTGACAAGCATCCAATGTCACAACATCACACCAAACAGAATCCCTGTATTTTGACCTAATAGAAAATGTGATGAAGGCACGTTTCGAGACACTTACCTCTCTACCTTTCTTCAACCATTCTTCAACCATGCCAGTTTGTAGGGTTTGGGGTATTGCTCAATCTAAACCCATAGTTTTTGCACAGCCTTGTAGAGATGATATTTTCATAACTGCGGAGTCAATCATGAATCTACACACCTTTCCCAAAATGGTACAGGCGAACTGAAAGATATTGGTTCTCAACCAATCCTCCTTAGCAGCTTTGGGAGTCATACATGATCTCCTCATTACTAATGTCTCTTGTCCATCCCCTTCTAAGAACTCCTCCTCTTCATACTCATTATCAAAAGCAGGTTCACATCCCCTTCAGCTACAAACACTTCCTCCTCTCCACCCGTTTCTTCATTTTCAACAAACAGTGTTGTTCTCTTCTCTGCCTTCCGGCATTTAGATTGCCTATGACCAGGCTTTCCACACTTAAAACACTTCAAACCACTACTACTAAGGCCATTGAGGTTAGGCCTATTATTGCGCCCAACAACAATGTTACCAGACACTCCACCACCAGCATGGTTCATTACTCCACCGCTTCCACCACTACCACTACTTGTCACCCCCACTAGAAAACTCGCTACTGGTCGCTTCTGCTGTTTCTCAAGAATCAAAGCTTGTGATGTGTAGCAGAGACAATCATTGGATCAAACAAATTCACCATATCTTGAATCTGCATTCTCAAGCGACCAATATATCTAGAGACTAATTGATCTTCAGTCTCATGAATTTCGTTCCTAGCAACCAACTGGTAAAACTCAGATGTGTATTCAATCACCGACCTGTTACCCTGCTTTAGGTTTTGTAACCTCTGATACATTACTCGTTGGAAGTTGTAAGGCAGAAAGTCTTACCTCGTATGTTTCTTCATCTTCTCTCAAGAAGTTATATTTGTTTTACCTAGTTGAGTCAGGTCAACTTCATTTGTTACCACCAAGGCCCTATCATGCAATCAAGTTGCCACCAACTATACCCGTTTATCTTCTGGGACATTTTTGAAATCAAGAACCTCTTCTACGGTAGCCAAACAATCCAAAGACTCTTCTGGTTGAAGATTTTCCTGGAACTCAAGAACTTCTATCCTCATACCTACCTCCCATCGTCTTCTATCTTCCTCCACCAAACGAACCTACCACGCTCATGTGGCAATCCTCATATGAACCCCTTTCATCCATTGATGACATATCCTCCTCATCCTTATCAAACTCTGGAATATGATTAGGGTTTCTGTCATGCTTGGGGTTAGCATTGCGCCGATCTTCCATCATTGCAGCTGTCCTTTCCGTGATTTGTTCCACCATTCGACATTCCATCACACCCATTCGTTCATCAACGATTTTCCCAATTCATTGTTCTAGGTTTTCATCAACAGTAGCGTGACGTTGATTGGCTGTCTTCTAGGAGGCATCGTTTCCAAGAACGAATGCGGCTTAAGACCAATTGACGCAGCGTACAATGTGAAGACTGGGTTTATCTCAAGATGTTGATTTTCTCAAGAATACTGTCTGTAATCTTCAAATACCTATTGATTCAATGAATAACTAGGTAATTTGGCATCAAATACACAATTCACACAAGGAATATGATATTTGGAAAGTGAAGAGGAAAGTACTCTCAAGTATTCAACTTAACAAAAGATAATAATGTTTCAACAGCACTAGGGCTTACATATAAAGAAAGCAAAAGGAAACTCAAAAATCTAAACAATAAAATATTTCGAATAGATAAAAGCTGGACTATAGGCTGACGACCTATGTGTACGTTGGTGGCTTTAACTTGAAGGCTAGTGGTTTAAGAGCTGGTTTACAATCCACACAAGATGCAAACAAAAGCTGTTAATTAAGGCTATCCATGTATGTATCAAGGCTGGTGGCATTTGGGTAAAGGTCAGCGGCCTAAGTCGAATTTCGTCACTTCCTCTTTTCCATCCTTTGACTCTTCTCCAAAAAGTTGTTGGCTATCGCTTTTGTTGCATCAACTCCTTAGTGATTTGTCTCTATTTTCAATGGACCTTTTCAATTGTATGTCTTGCATTTGCATTTGATATGAATATAAGTAATTAAATCTTCATTTTAATCTTATTCATTTCTTTCCAAACACTTAAATCTCAATTGAAACAAATTTCATGCTGAACCAACCTTGAACCAATGTACCAACCATAATCTAAAAAGTTTTACAAATGATTAGATGCCATATGTCACTTGCATGTAAATATATAGAGATCAAACTTTAATTAGATTATAATTAATGGTTGGCCAAACAACTAATAAAATACTAAACTAACTTTTCTACTATTTAACAACAACCACCATGGTGGCTCAGGAACGGTTACCTCGAGGAGAGAGACAGCAAGAAGCTGTCTAAGGAGGGCCGGTGCCCGTTTTCTCCATTCTCTAGGAGATAAAGCGGCAATTGCAAGTTTGCAATCCCTGGATGTTAGGAACCAAGTTAACACATGACATCCTAAGAGGTCTCCTAGGTGGTTTGTTTAAGGGATAATATGGAAAGTGGAAAGTGTGCAATTTGTTTAATCGTGGGGCGAAATTGAAACCTTACATCATATGGACAAATGGGCCGATAAATTGGGCTGGGCCCAAGTCTTATCATAGCTTAAGTTGACTTATATATGGGCTAATTATGAATGATGTTAGCAAGATGAATTAGCTTATCACGATCAGTGGACCTAAATGAGAGCATCATCATGTTAAGCCTGTCTTGCATGCTTATCATAGTCTATTCCCATGGTGAATTGTTATTAGATCTAGGATTGTCTTAGTCACGGATGGTTTTCTTATTTTCTTTTCCTTTTCTTTTTTGCTTTTTCATTGATTTATATAAACGATGTCACGTATACTTTGGAGGAGATGAGCCTAAAATGTAAGTGTCAAGTTTTTAGGGTTGCCAATCCAATGCAGTGAATATTTCGTTCCGATAAAATTATTTTACCTGAGAGTTGATCGAATAAACATGGTGACTGGCCTGAACTGGTCCAGGTCCATTGGTTTACAGATTTGGTGAAGCTTGGAGTCGGCCCAGTCTACTTAGGCTAGACCGGTTTCACGCGTTTACTAATTCATGATCTAATTTATGATCCATTTAATCTCTCAATTAAAAAAATTAGAAATCTTAAAAATAGTTCTGTTAAAAGATAAAATTAAATATCTAGAAAAAAAAATTTAAAATTAGTTAATTCAAATTTTTAATATGAAATAAAATTGGCTAGAAATAGTCTTAAGTCATTTGCTGAAAAAAAAAAATGTTTAAGACGTGCATCTATTTATACACAAGTATATTCCTTTTTATTTATAAAATTAGTAAAGTGGGATTTGAATATACTCAAGACACAGAACAACTTCAAGTCTCACATTGTTAAGAAATAAAAGAATACTTGATTAGAAATCTATATAAATCCAATCAAATATATTTTTAAATGTTATTATTACTTGTTTTATACAACATCCAATTTTATTTTATTTCTTTAAATTGAGTTTCCGTCCTTTCATGGTTAACATGTGGGAATTCAAATGATAGTCATCCAATATAATATATCTAAATAGAGATTTTGGGAAAAAAATATTTGACAAATTTTGAAAATTTAAAGGGGAAAAAAGAATAACAGCTTAAAAATAATTTATAAATACTTTTTAAATAAATTTAAATCACTCTATTGTAATAGTATTTTTGGGATTTTAATCAAAACTAAACCCCTAATCCAAAAATAATAGGATCAATATACGTGAAAATTAGGGCATAGAATAAAGCGGAAGCATACCTTGTTTATTAATTAAATCACAGTAATTCTAAAAGTGGGTAGATGATCTTCTAGCTACTATGTGTAGACTTATTTCTATGAGTGATGTGAGAACTATTTAAAATGATAGAGTGAGACGAATGAAAGTATTTTTCTAGAGGCTCTCATAATATCTTTATATATTGTACATGCAGCTAGGGATCATAATGTAAACTCCTAGATTTTACGATAGTTTTAAAGTAAGTTTAGAGCTGAAATCAGAATTGAAACTCTAAAAGCCAGCTAGGATAGATTATGAGTTATAGAAGCCCTAGACCTGACAATACCGCCCATAAAACCCTAAAACAATAAAAATGATAAAATCAAATTATTAATCATATACATAGGGTAAACTCTAAGAAGATCAGATATTCCAAAAATTCAATCATTTCGAACATTTGCGAGATCAATTTTCATATCCAAATGCTGATACGCAAAACAAGGTAAAATTTTTGACAATAAATTCTTACTAGAAAAATATTTATATAAGATAAAATTTTTTGAGCCATAAAAAGTCAGATGTAACTCATATAAACATATACGTATTTTATCTCTATAGGTAATTATATGATATTTTACTGTTACTATTCATTACTATTTGCTTTTATTTTCTGCCATTACTTGCTGCCATTTTGTCCTTATAATTTATGTCTATTTCTTACATATAAGTACATATTTAATACATTTACAAGTTATCACATTATAAAGTCAACTTGTCACTTTTCATTTGATTTTTTGTTCCTCCTTCTAGCCTTCTTCATGCTTGCTGCATCCATGCTGCCCCCTCTCTTTTTTTATTTTTCTAATTATTTCATGCATAAATCCTCACATTTTTTTTCTATAAATACCTACTACATCTCCTCATTTTTACACTTTACATCTTTCACTAGATTTCATTCAATTATCTCCCTCTTTCTCTCTTGTTGGGTGTGACTTCCCTCCCTTGCTGCCCTCTTTCTTTTTCAACACAAACACATTTCTTTAATTCATCTTTTAAAGGTAAACACATTCCCGATACATCTATAATAGTGTTATGTGTTGTTTCATGCATTATCCATGGATAAATTCTCCCCATGATACATAAAAACTATGGATGATAATGCAAAAATGAAACTTATATCTTATCTATATTATGATCATATTGATATTGTATTTATATTGATATATTCTTGTCATCTAATCTAACTATCTATAAATATAGTTACGTACATATTTATATCAATATGATCATATTGCTCACTAACTTAACATTTATTTCACGTTTATATTTATTTCACGCTTTTATTATATGTTTTGAGAATTATCCCTAATCTAAGTGTCAACTTGTCCTTAATTAAGTCAAAACAAAAGGGACTTGTCCATAATCTAAGTCCTGAGAATGCATTGTAAAAAATTATAAGGCTTCCATTATATTTATTTTGCTCTTATTTTGCTTTTATTTACATGATGACTAGAATAATTCAAGTCCTGGAAAGTCTTGTCCAAATTTTAAGATTTTCATTTTATTTTATTTTGCTCTTAATTATTTTCTATTTAAGGGGATTTGTCCATTTCTAAGTCTTAGGAAGCCTTGATCATAAGCTAAGGCTCCCATGCATTAAGTTTCATATCTTTATAATCTTTATTAATTTTTTTTATCTCCATAAATTATGAGTTTAAAATATTATTTGATGTTCATAAATGAAATTTTCGTAATGATGTTGTTATGCCAAAATAAGTTTTGAACCATTTTAAAATGATAATTCTTTGTTATATAAAATATTGATTTCAAACATATTATCATAATGTGAAGGGAATCTTGTTTCAAAGAAGAAAAATCTAAAACAAGATCATCCTCTTAAATTTTCTTGAACGACTAATTATAGACATTGTAACGTCCTAACTTGATGGCATTACAACCCACCACGTGTCCATGAAACAGTTGGAGTTACTCATGACTCCATAAAAACAAGCAGTATAGAAAATAGATGATATATATACATATATGGATGTTGGGTACTCCAAATACTCGATGCCATCAATGGACAATCCTAAACTACCAAAATCATTTCTGTGCATGGGTCGACTTGAAACTATCACACATAGATCATCAGGTTACCAGCGTTAGTATCATGCTCTGCGTGGTCTTTACTAATAGTAGCCAAACATAATCAACAAGTAAGATAACTTAAAAGTAAGATATAATTAGATCTATTTATTAAATCTAATCCTACAAGCACATACAACAAGCAAGGAATGGTTGTACCTGTATCGATCTCAAGGAACAAATCCTAATTTCACAAAATATCCTTGTCACATAAATATAACAATTTCAATACATATCTTTCCATAAAATAATTTTAATCCAAATATCGTCTAAAACTCTAATTCTTAAATAATCGTAAATCCACACCTTTCTCCTTGATTGAAATACAAAAATTCTCTAAAAGACCAATCTCCCGATAGATTCTCCAAACCTTAGAACTTCATTTAATGCCGAACAGACTAAAAATCAACAAAAACTTGTAACTATGATATCATAAAGATTAATAATATATCAAATTCACCTAGATTTGGTTCTCAATCCCTCTTGATCACCAAGAATCCAAATCTCTAAGCAAACCAGGGTTCTTCCTTAGTTGCTCCTTCAAAACCAATAGAAAACCTAAGGAAAAAGAATGATTCTTCAAATTTCTAAACAGAAGATAGCGATCCAATTACCTGGATCGGATCTCCTGAATTTCCTTGGTTGTTAGGGACAGTCACATAGAGGATTTCTAGATTTAGGTATGCTTTTGGAGAAGGAAACAAGAGAGTAGATATAAAGAAATTGTGCAACTCTTCATTTGTTGCACCCCTATACTGGCAGTTTTTACAACGTACGCTGGCGATGTAAACATTAAAACTGGCGACTATTCTATTTGCCATTTGTCTTGGGTCATTTTTGTTATACACATACGCCAGTAATGTACGTTTTAAATCTGATGGTGTACACACAAACACTAGCGGCGTACATGACTCGAAGACAATTTCTTCCAAACTTAACATTGGCTCTACTTGCCTTAGCCACGACATGTATACCAGCAATGTAGATTCCTACACCGGTGGCATACTAGCCGGTGTACAACCGTGAAATTCCATTCTTTGTCATGTCTCTATTATGTGATCAAAACACAAATATTTTTAGATTTTTGGCTATATAACCTTCTTATTTCATACTAAATGACACTTTTGTCCTTTGTTAAAACTTATTTACTTATATATTACATCTTTCTGCTCTTAGAAGAAACTTTCGCTCTCGAAAGTTACTTGGATTATTGAAAAGCTCAGGGTATTTTGTCCTCATCTTTTCTTCTAGTTCCCAACTAGCTTCTCTTTCTGACTGATTTATCCACTAGATCTTCACATATTTAACTACCCATCTTCTCAAAATCTTCACCTTAAAGTCAATAATCTTTAAGGGCTTTTCAACTATAGATAGATTTGGATGCACTCCAATGGTTCCAAGTCTATTATTTGTTCAAGATCTTTTACATACTTTCTCAACATGGACACATGGAATACAATGTGTACTCCTTCTAAATTAGGCGGTAAAGCTAATCTGTATGCCACATCGCTTATCTTTTCCAGAATTTCATATGTTCCAACATATATGGGATTTAACTTGCCCCTTAAGCCAAATCTGACCACACCCTTGGTTGGCGAGATCTTAAGTAAGACATGTTCTCCAACTTGAAATTCCAAAGGTCTCCTCCCTTATTAGCATAGCTCTTCTGATGACTTTGGGCTAATTTCAACTTTTGTCTTATCAATTTGACTTTATCATTAGTATCCTGTACAAGTTATGGTCCCAAAATCTATCTGTCACCAACTTCATCTCAATGAATAGGAGATCAACACTTTCTCCCATATAAAGCTTCATAGGATGGCATTCTAATTGATGTTTGATAGCTATTGTCATAAGCAAACTCTACTAATGGCAAATACTCATCCTAACTACCTTTGAAATCCAAAACATATGCTCTTAACATGTCTTCTAAAATCTGGATAGTCCTCTTAGATTATTCATCTGTCTAAGGATGATAAGCTATACTAAAAACAACTTTGGTATCTAAAGCTTGATGCAAACTTCTCTAGAATCTACCAACAAATCTGGTGTCTCTATCTAACATAACAGATATTGTTATTCCATGCAACCTCACTATCTCCTTGATATACAAACATGCTAACCGCTCCAATTTGTACCCAGTCTTAGTTGATATAGGGTAAGCTACTTTGGTCAATTTGTCAACAATCACCCATACTGAATCAAACTTTTCTTTAGTCTTAGGTAGAGTAGTAACAAAATTCATTGTTAAATGCTCCCATTTCTAATGAGGCATTGGCAAAGGCTTCAATTCTCCTGCTGGTTTCTATGCTCAATATTAATCAATTGGCAAGTATAGCACTTAGAGACATACTCTGCTTTTTTCTTCTTCAGATCATGGTACGTCTTATTACCTCTAGGATGAATGGAATAATTAGAATAGTTTGTTTCTTTCAATAATTCCTTATTAAGTTTTCATTGCTCTGCACACATAATCTTTCTTTGTATCTCATAACACCTTCTTCGTCAACATAAAATTCAGGTGCTATACCAATTTCCATTTTTCTTTATCTCAACTATGCTTAGATCTTCTACTCGTGCCACTTTGATCCTTTCAACAAGAGTAGGCTGAATCTGCAGGTTTGCGAAGCTTGCACTCACTTGTCTAGTTACTATCTCCATCTCTAACTTTCTCATATCATCTATCAATGTTGTTCAGATGTGATCATGTTGCAAAATTCCCCACTTGCTTCCTACTTATGGCATTTGCTACAACATTTGCCTTTCCCAGATGGTACTGGATATCCACATCATAATCCTTAATGAGCTCTAACCATTTTCTTTGTCTCATATTCAGTTCCTTCTAGGTAAAGATGTATTTTAGACTTTTATGATCTATATATACTTTATGTCTCTCCCCATATAGGTAGTGTCTCCAAATCTTCAAAGAATGAAAACTGCTACTAGTTATAGATCATGCGTGGGATAATTCTTCTCATAGGGCTTCAATTGTCTGGAAGCACATGCTATCACCCTGTCTTCTTGTATTAACACACAACCTAATCCTTGTATAGAGGTATCATTGTAGATAGCATACTCCTGACCACTTACTAGTAAGGCTAGCACTGGAGCAGATATTGGCTTATCCTTCAACTGCCAAAAGCTGTTTTCATAGTATTTACTCCATTGATATTTCACTCCTTTTGTGTCAATTTGGTTAATGGACTTGCAATTTTGGAAAAATCTTCCACAAATCTTTTGTAATATCCTACCATTCTCACAAAACTTTGATTTCTAACATATTCTTAGGCCTTGGCCATTCAACAACAGCTTTTACTTTCTCAGGATCTACTGATATTCCACTTCCACTTACAACATACCTTAAGAAAGAAACTTGTTCTAACCAGAACTCACACTCCATGAACTTGGCATACAATTTCTCATTTTGTAATCTAGTTAGAACCATTCTCAAATGTTCTTCATGTTTTTCTTTTGATTTAGAATACACCAGCATATCATCAATAAACACTACTACAAATAAGTCCAGATAATCTATGAAGACTTTGTTCATAAGATCTATAAAAATTGCTGGTGCATTTGTAAGACCAAAAGCATGACAACAAATTCATAATATCCATACCTGGTCCTAAAAGTTGTCTTCTATATATCCTCGCTTTAACTTCAGCTGGTGGTATCCTGATCTCAAATCAATTTTCGAAATGCCTTTGCTCTTGCCAGCTGATAAATAAATCATCTATTCTTGGCATATGGTACTTGTTCTTGATAGTCACATGATTCAACTCTGTGTAGTCTATGCACAATCGTACTACCATCTTTCTTCTTCACAAGAAGAATTAGAGCTTCCTAGGTGAAACATTGAACTAATAAACTTCTCTTCAACAAATCATCCAATTGCACTTTGAGCTCTACAAGTTCCATAAGAGCCATGCGATATGGTTTTTGAAACCGGTGTAGTACTAGCATAAGATCTATATAGAATTCCACTTCTTCTCTAGTAGTGATCCTAATAAATCTTATGGAAATATTCTAGGATACTCATATACAACTGGTATATGGAAAGGATCTTTCTTTTTTTATCCTCTATCATTATAGCTTGAAAGCAGATCTTCCCTACAATTCATATATAGGTAGAATCGAAGGTCTTTGCACTTCAAGTTTATAAACAAACTGGTCTCCATCTAGCAAAATAAATTCTACTATCAGATTTCTACAATGTATTATAGCATGGGATTTTACCAACTGGTCTACTCAAAAATTATATCAAAATCTGGCATATCCAAAACTACAAGATTTGTAGGTAAATGCCTACTTTCTATCTCTATATCCACATTCCTATAAATCCTGTTCAACACAGTTCCACTTCCCAATGGGGTACTTACAGATAAACATTAAGACAAAGCTCAACATGTACACCACAAACAGACACAAACATCTCAAATAGACAAGAAAAACTTGCACTAGTATCAAATAACACATAAGCACTATGCAGTATAGGTAACATACCGGCAATAGTTTCAACACTGGATGTGTCCCTATGTTGGAGAGCATACACTTTAGCTGGTGCTTTATGTTATTGACCAGAATAATGAGTTATGCTGTTTGAACTCCTAAATTATTTATTTTCCAGCTTTTACAATCAATTGCTTCGGTATCCTCTCTGTCCATACTTGAAATAGAATATTTGTGGAAGGACTCTATTTGTGCAGACTCTGAGGCTATATCCTGCCTTGCCACATGAGAAACAAGTGTTCTCCAGCCATTTGCAATCCTTCATGTCATGAGGTCTAAAGCATCCGTTACATTTCTTTTCAGCACTTTGAATTGTTGGTCTAAAATGATGTATAACAGGTCTCCTTCCTCTATCCTGAGCTAGAAAACTGGAGGCTGGTCTCTTCCTTAAGTAAATTTGACCTTTGTGTGGCTCATGACTCTTCATCGGCTTAGACCCTGCTCCACAGTCTTAGCTTTGTTGACCATTGCTGAGTAGTTGGTTAAATCCATCAGGTTTGCCTGGTATTGTATTTCAAGCTCAGCCCAATAATGAACTTGCTAACCTTAGCCTCTTCACTTTCCTTCAAAGGATCAGGAAGCAATCTCATTAATCTATGCAGCTCTGCTTCATATTCCTCTATTGACATCTTTCCCTGCTGCAGGGTGTAGTATTCTTGAAGCATCTTCTGCTTCACACTATCATGAAAGAACTCCCTATAGAAAGCTTCCTGGAACATCTTCCAAGTAACTACTCCAACCATATGTTGTTTGGTGCTCATCCACCAATTATTAGTTCTCCCAGTTAGCAAATAGGAGACTCTACTTTCTTGTTCTCTAGTATGTCCAAAGCAGCAAAAGTTTTCTCAACTTCTTTCATCCAAAGTTGAGCATTTAATGGTTTCCTTGGCATAGGCTCAAACTTGTATACTAAGTCTACAAATTTGCTAAGGCTCAGCACATCAGCTTGCCTGGCCCCATTTCCTCTATTCCCGTTATTTCTATGGTTCTCTTACTCCAAGTCTTAGTATTGGCCTGTATCAAATCCACATCCTACCTCATAGTTTGATGCTGCTATGCAACCACTCCAAGCAATGTATTTACCGGTTGCATCAATTGAGCAATATCTATAGGTGCTTGTTATCCTACAGGTAATGGTACTTGCTGTCCTACAAATGGAGGTGGAGGTGGCAATGGTGGTAAATTATGAGGCAACTGGTTTAGAGGTGGAAGATTATCAGGTGATTAGTCTACAGGTGGTCTTCCATTAACTTCCTCCTCTCCATCTCTGGAGGAACCAACACCAGGTGCTCTGCTTCTTGGAGGCATGTTAATAGGTTAAATATAGAAACATAAGAACAGGATATAATATGCTATAAAGATCAGCACATTATAGGTAATACAAAATAACAACATATATGTTAAAATCAGCCCTAACCCATTTGCTGCCCTTCTCATTAATGCTCACCGTCCTAAGGAGTTCATAACTCAAATCTAATAAGATCAAAACCTATAGCTCTGATACTAATTAAGTTGTAATGCTCTAACTTGATGGCATTACAACCTACCATGTATCCATAAAACAGTTGGATACGCTAATGCTATGAAACACTAATCCACAATTAATCAAAATCATTTATCTCCAATACTCACATATGAATGTTACCTATTTAAAACATCTCATACAAATAAAAACTCATGAATAATCTTGTTGGCATAAACTAAAGCCTATTTAATCCAAACTTATATCATAACAGGAAATCTCATAATTAAATCTTAAATTCATAAAACATGTAAAATCTCATAAACAATGAAAATATCATAAAGCCTAATCTCAATCCATATGGTCCAAATATCGGTAGGAAAACCGGTACACTATCATCCTCCCCATAATCCACAAAAACATCAAATCTGGATAAATCATAATATACCTTATCTTCACCTGTTCTTGAAAAAGATAAAGGAATGAGCAAAATTGCCCAATACGCTAAACCACAAATACAAGCGCATGAGCACACATCATACAAAATCTCATACAACCTATTCTAATGCAACAAACACAGGTTGTTATCTTTTAATTTAGCCAGCAAGTAGCACAGTTTAGAACCATTGTACATTATTCCCAAACCTGGAGTTACTCATGACTCCATAAAAACAAGCAGTATATAAAATAGATGATATATACATATATGGATGTTGGGTACTCCCTTAACACCCAGTGCCATCAATACACAATCCTAAACTACCGGAATCATTTCTATGCACGTGTCCATTCTGGACACCCTCACACATAGATCATCGGATTGCCAGTATTAGTATCACACTCTACATGGTCTTTACTAACAGTAGCCAAGCACAATCAACAAGCAAGATATAATTATAAGTCAAATACAATTAGATCCATTTATCAAATCTAATCCTATAAGCAAAAACATCAAGCAAGGAATGGTCATACCTGTATCAATCTCAAGGAATAGAATCCTAATTCTACCAAAAAATCTTGATCACGTAAATATAACAATTTCAATACATCTCTTTCCATAAAATAATTTTAATCCAAATATCATCTAAAACCCTAATCCTAAAATAATCATAAATCCACATCTTTCTCCTTGAATGAAATACAGAACTTCTCCAAAAGAACCAATCTCCTCAATAGATTTTCCAAACCTTAGAACTCCATTCAATGCCAAACGGATTAGAAATAAAAAAAAACTCATAACTATGATATCATAAAGATTAAGAATATATCAAAATTACCTAGATTTGGCTCTCAATCCCTCTTGATCACCAAGAATCCAAATCTCTAAGCAAATTATGGTTCTTCCTCAATTGCTCCTTCAAAACCAATAGAAAACCTTAAGGAAAAAGAATGATTCTTTGAATTCCTAAAGAGATGATAGAGATTCAATTACCTTGATCGGATCTCCCGAATCTCCTTACTTGTTAGGAACACTTACAGAGAGGATTTCTAGATTAAGTATGCTTTTGGAGAAGGAAACAAGAGAATAGATATAAAGAAATTGTGCAACTCTTCATTTACTGCACACATATGCTGGCAGTTTTACAATGTACGCTAGTGGTATAAACATTAAAGCTCGTGGCCATTCCGTTTACCATTCGTCTTAGGTCATTTTTGTTATACACATATGCTGGCATGTATGCCGGCTGTATAGATTCCAAAGCTGTTGGTATACACACAAACATTAGCAGCATACATGACTTGAAGACAATTTCTCCCAAACTTAATGCTGGCTCTACATTGCCTAAGCCATAGACACATATGTCGGTAATGTACTAGCTGGTGTACAATTGTGAAATTCCGTTCTTTGTCATGTCTATATCATATGATCAAAACACAATTATATTTAGATTTTTTTATATATAACCTTCTTATTTCATACTAAATGTCACTTTTGTCCTTCCTTATAACCTTTTTACTTGTATATTATAGGCATAACATCGGAAGGTTCATGGCTTAAAAAGCCTTTTTCTTAAAAATCATATACTTATAAAGATAATGATATATAAATTTCATTTAGCATTCAAACCAATGTTTTCATAAACATAAAATTTTTGGTTTTCCATAAGGATGTCTTAATTGAAATTTTTCTTGGACAACGTCACTAGGATCATACATGTATTTTGAAATACTAATATTATTTATATGTTATCTATTAAGCATAAGAATGATATATATTAAATTAGAGGGTCTATAAGATGTAAAAATGGCAAAATATCATAAAAGTCAAAATTGGAACAAGTTGGAAGCAATTTATATCGTACTAGTCTGACCCCTAAACGACCTTTAATGTTTAAAATAACTTTAGAAATAAATAGATTATCTGAAGTAGGTAAAAATCGACTACTTATACACGAAATCACATTTGAAATGAACAAGTTATGACCATTTTAAGTTTGAATTTTTGCAATTGGAAAAATGATGTGAATTTTATTGATAGAGTTAGAATTTTAAATATAACCTCTATGAAATACTCATTTCGAGTATTTCTTTTGTCTAGGTGACGAAGAATACAATGCCTAGTTTCCAGAAGACTTTCGATTAAGATGGTTACAATGGCTGAGTGAGTTTCCTTACATTTTTTGTATTCTTATTTGTGCTTGTAATTTAGTTCACTAGAATTTAGGCAAAAGATAAAATGAAATTGATTGTGGAAGTATTTTGGGAATGTGTTGTGAATTCCATGCTTGATCAATAAATCATAAGCATATCGAAACCATTCACGTTTGATTAACGTGTTTGTTTCGATATTATTTTGTTGTATGCAATGTTGTTAGAACCGGATTGGGGTTTTGACCTGGACAAACTAGGGGGTCAGGGGTCGAGAGGTCGGACCGAAGTCAAGAAAAAGTAAAAATATAAGGGATAAGTTAATTATAAAAAACCAATATATATGTAATCACACAATTAAATCTATATTTGGATCAAATTCATCAATTAATTATTAAATAAATATGATCTAATGATTATATTTTATAAATTTGTAATAAAGTATGAATAAATATTTAAATTTTTAATTTTTTTTTTGGATCCGGGTCAACTGATCCTGATCGATCGGTCAATTTGGGTCTCGCCGGTTCGTTGTAAAAATGAGTTTTAGGTGAGACCTGACCAGCATTAGTACCGGTTCAGGTCGAACAGGGTCGAGCCGATCGATCCAGGCCGATTTTGATAACCATGGTTGTATATGTGCAAAAAATTGTGTTGATCGCCTTTAAATTGGAAATTTAACCAGATTCAAAAATTAAATTATAAATTGATCATGCATGGCACAAAGCTGAGTTGCATTTTCATTTTTGCTACTTCTCTTACACATAGGATCGAAAAGATAAAGTACCTAGCTCCAACATGAGAAACTATTATGTTCGAGGAATACGCCTTATGGAGGAGCCATGCTGGATCAATTGCTTTGGGTAAAGAACTTGAGGACTAAGTAGTGGTGGTCGATCGAGACTTAATAGTGTGATGGTTGGAATGACCCCATATATTCAAAACATTCCCTAACCCTTGACAAGAAGGGTGTAAAATCCATTCTACGCACAATTTCTGGTAGGTTGTATGTGTGTGTGTGACATATGATCGATGCATTCATATGCTTAAATAATTAAAACTTGTTTATTTATGGGTACGATAGTGTAAGAATCTCACTAAGCGTATTGTCACTTAACCCCAAATAGATTTTTGATGCAGGGTTACCTTTAGACCACTCTTAGGGACTCGATGGAGGAGGTAGGTATGACGGGATTTTGAGCGCTTTTGGAGGAAATTTATTTTTAGGACTTGGATGATAGATTTCCTAGAAAATCTCTTGCTACTTTAAATGTATTTAGAAGCCTTTCTAGAATTAAGACAATTTATGTATTTATAGGAGGAATGCCCCTTAGAGTTGTAAGACCTTAAATTTTGATGAAATTATGATTGTATTATCTTGCATGTTCTATCACTACTATCTTAAAATGCATATCTCCACTAGTGTCTCCTCATTGTGAAGTATGCTTTGTACCAATGTAGAAGCTTCCTAGTGACTAAAGTAGTCATCCACATACAAAATTAAGAAAATAAATTTACTCGCACAACTTGTGATATACATAATCATCAACCGTATTTACCTCAAAATCAAATGATAATACAACTTGATGAAATCGTTGGTACCATTGACCGGAAGCCTGTTTGAGCTTATAGATGGATTCCTTAGTTTGCAAACCATTTTCTTGGAGTTGTCGTCATTCAGACTCTCAGGTTACACCATAAAAATCATTTCATCAAGGTTCTATTAAAAAAAGCTATCTTAACATCTATCTGATGAAACTCTAAATCAAAATGCACTACAAGTGCAAAAATTATCCTTAAAATGTCTTTCAAAGAAACCAGAGAAAGTTTCTTTATAATCGATGCCTTTATGTTAAGTGTAACCCTAAGCGACAAGATGTAGCCTTGTGAGTCTTTTTTAGTTTTGAAAACCCATTTATACCCAATGGGCCTCACACCATTTGGCAATGGGATAAGATCCCAAACATCGTTATCATTCATAGATTTCAACTCTTCATTTATGGAATCAATCCATTTATGAGTGTTCAAACTTTCAATGGCTTCATGGACAGTGATTGGTTCATCTTCCAATGAGTTAATGATTTCCTTATATTCATTGAGGATTACAATATAATCATTTGATATTGCAGTTTTTACTCTCTAGTAGGCCTTTTTAGAGGCACTAGTTCTTGAGATTGTTGAGGTTGTTGAATAGTTAAGGAAAGAGGAACATTGTCATCAATATGTTCTTTGATCTCATTAGGAGTACACTCTTGATTTGGTGTTAGAACAACCAAAGGAAGATAAAAATATTGTTGTTTAGCACTATGCTCTTGATTTGGAGCTTGAACAATGGGCAATGTAGTATGTTATTTATCAAAGAAAAAGTTCTTAACCTTATCTTCTCCTTATTCTCAACATCCTTAAAGAATTATGCATTTCATTTCAAAGATTGCTTTGTTTAGGGATCATAAAATTTATAACTCTGTGATCTCTCAGTGTAATCAACAAAGTGACAACTAATGGTTTTTGAGTCCAATTTCTTTTCATTAGGCCTATAAGGCCTAGCTTTAGTTGAGCATCCCTAAAGCCTTAGGTGCTTAAGGACAAGTTTCTTACCCATCCATAACTCATATTGGATCTTGGTTATCGCTTTAGTTGGTACTCTATTGAGAATATAGACTATAGTCTTTAATGCTTCACCTAAGAGTGAGTTTGGTGATTTTGTATGACTAATCGTACTTCTTACCTATCTTTAAGGGTCTTATTTTGTCTCTCAGCTACCCCATTCATGTTAGGCAAACCAAGTATGGTATACCGAGGAACAATACCACAATCCTCTAGGAATTTCATAAATGATCCTAAACATTATTTACTTGAACTATCATTTCTACCTTAATATTCACTTCATCAGTTAGATCTAATGGATGTAATCCTTTTTCCAAGTTGATTTTCAATTTTGACCTTAAAAGTTTCGAACTTATCTAAAGCCATGACCTCTCATGAATTAAATATATGTAGCTATAATGAAAGTATTTATGAACGTAATAAAGTAATGTTGAATATTCCATGAAGCCGCAAGAAATAACCCACATATATATCTGTATGTATTTCTTCTAAGACTTCCTTAGCTCGCTCAGCTTTACCCTTTTCTTTATATGCCAAGCATCATACTTAGGGTAATCCTTTTTAACATGAGAGGGATCCTTATAGGAAAAACACTTTATATCCTTGAACTTTCTTCCTTTAAAGCATCCACAGCCGATTTACCTTTTCTTTTCTTAGAACCCTTAGGTAGAAGAAAAATTAATGCTCTTGGTCTTCTTTTGTGATATCCTTTCTTCCTGTTGCACCAAATGAGAGATAAGCCCATTACTGTCCATTTTTCCTTCTGACAGTTATAGCTCACTTCAAAATGACCAAATTGAGGAGGTAAGGATATCAAAGCAAAATACATCACTACTTCATTAGGAAGCTTCAAATGTAGTGCCTTTAGCTTTAATACTATATGAGGCATCTCAAAAATGTATTCCCTTTTGTTTCCTAAGCCATTAGTCTTCATGAGAACCAATTTATGCAAAAGTGTAATGATTTCCACCTTATCGCTTTTCACAAAGCGCTATTTTAACTGCTCAAGGAACATCATTGCACTTAACTCTTTTGTCATGGTCCTAAGAAAAGTTTATGGTATTGTAGTCTTCATTATCATCAGATTAAGGCAATTAGAGCATTCCCACTAAGCCATTTCATTCCGTTATTTGGGAATATTTTCTTCTGTAAGCTCAACAGGATGTGGCTCCCTAAGTGCTAAGTTCAAATCAATGCAACCCAAATGAATCATGATCTTTTGTTTCTAAAGCTTAGAGTTGGAACCATTGAGTTCCAAGATGTTGTTGGAAGAATATGAAGCAATGTATGTAATAACTGAAATAAAATAGACACATAATCAATCACATGCTCATGAACATAAAACAAATGGGGAAAAAGGCCAAAACTTATAATGACTACCTCATCGCAAGAAAATCGGTGTAACATTAAGGTTAGTCTTTGGACAAGAGTGAGTTTACAATAACTTTCTTATCATAGCGATCAAGCTCAAGTGATAAGTTATAGTTAAGTGTTAGTGAAATGATCCAAACACCAACCATAGTTAATTAAATTCAAATATAAAATAATTGGAATAATTTAATAGGATGCTAAATAAAATTAAATAAGGTTAAGGATAAAATGGAATTCAAAGATGGATAATTAATCGAAATTAGGTTAGAAAATCTACAAAAGAAAAGCCTAAGGTGAATGGACGGTTGTGATAGTGCCAAGTGACACTCTAGGGAGAAAACCTAGGGACCTAGACCCTAGCCCTATATAAATCCTTTATTTTTTTTCTACTATTGCCTTTTAGGGAGCCTTTAAAAACCCTAAGATGAGAAACCTAGACCTTAGCCTTATTTAAATTAATCAAGTGAATTAAGAGATGATTAGCATTAATTAGCTGGAATTCCCCATTTTTTGATAGAAATGTGGATGGTGAAAATGAACCAGGAGAAGGAAGGGCCCAAGGAACTCAAGAAAATTTGTAACAAGGTAAGTGTGCAGATTTGTAGTGTCAAAACACAATGTTTAAAGTGTTTTAGATGTGGACTTTGACCTAAGGATGTTGGTAGGAAGTGAAGGAAGCAAGGAAATCAAGTTTGGAAGTGTTTTAAGCTTGGAGAGACTTATTACAGCTATAACAACGAAGTAAGATTCAAAAATTGACTTTCGGGTGTCATGAGTATGTGATATTAAGGAGATAAGGCTTATTTGGATATGTTAAAGGAGAAAATAAACATGATTCAAGCTGGAATCCTGCTAAAGACCGATTTTGAAAAGGAATGAGTGTTAATTATGCATCTAAAACTATGGACAAGATTATAGAATGAGTAGAAAATAATGCCATGGATGTTAGAGTAAGTTAAGTAAAGGATTTCACAAGAAACGTTTGGAAAATTTCAATGAAACCATGATACTCTTGGTAGCTACTGTCAACATAAATGATTTGAGCTTTGATCTTAAATTTCTCATGCTTTAGTAAATGGAACATGAATAGAGTTGAGTGTAGACAAAAACACGAACATCTAGTACCCTTAGATCTCCATAAAATTTGTTTAAAAACTTGTTTTGACGAAAATATAAAGTTTAAACATAAAAACATCAAACCTAGAAGAGCACAAGGGAAACACAATACCATACTTCTATCTGGCCTCTAAAACACGAAGAAAAGTACAATATAGGATAGCATGATGGGAACACAACATCATTATAAGCCTCTAGATTTTTCGGTAAATATAATAAACCCTAAGAACCGGAAGTCAAACTGAAACCCTAAAGTTAACCTAATTTTATGATTAATCTAGTAAACCTAGATTCGACAATCCAATGTTCTTAAATCCTAGACGACGGAATTAAGATAATTGTGGATAATGGTTCGTAATAGTATAGAAAAGCTTAAAAATATTATATTTACAAATTTCTAGTGTCTTTTGGATTAGAATGTGATCGGTTTTTGAAAACTGTGCCCTAGTACACCAGGTAGTGAAAATATTCCGACTATACCATTTAACTCGTAATAATATAAGTTTTTTAAAAATATCAGTTTTAGAATCAACTAACAATATTAGATATAGGCCGTTTACGTGTATTTTCATTACTACCAGCATTTTAATTGTCTAGTTTACTATTTATAGTACTATTTCTACTATTCACAACTATTTTACTATCTTTCCCTTTTCTTACAACCTATTCTTATACTCTACCATACCTACACCTTACAATTTACCTTCCCTATACAACTTTAATCACATCACACTTTACACATTACTTCTTTTTATTAAAAAACAACAAATTTAATCAATTTTTCTCCTCCTTCCCCATGCTTGCTATCTACCCTCTCTCTTTCATCACTCTCAATTATTTTCTTTTTCATTTTATTTAATTACATCTAATTTCCACTCCAAAATTCTATAAATACCTCATTCCTCTTTCATTCTTTCACACAACTCATTTTCATATCAAAACTCTACCAAAATCACTCCACAAACTCTCTCTCTTAAATTCTCTCTTCTCTCTACAAAACCATTTCCCACATATTACTACAACCACTTCTTTTTCTCTTCAACATACACATAACCTTAGGTAAAACTCCTTACCTATACTCATCATGTTCATATAATTTAACATGAGCTTAGTATATGTTTCTTAGACTCATGAGATTAAAGAAGCAATAAGATATTCATGTTTTGTTTTTGTTCATGTTTATATTTTTCATTATGTTATTATTGTCATATGATTGTTGTTATTATGCTAACTTCTTATTTATATCTAACTAAATATATTTATGTATCTATATATATCCTTTAGAGCATATAAGCTCACTTGTTATTTATTTATTTTTATGCTTTGCAATTTATTTACTTATTTCATGATATTTTAAGACCAGTCTTTCTAGTCTTAGACTTATCCTTATCAAGTCAAAATAATTTTCTTCTTTTCTTTTCTTTTTAGGACTAGTTTATTCTTAGTCTCGGGATACCTTGATGAAGCTAAGGTTCCCAATACTTGACCTTACTATTATGCTCTTATTACA
The DNA here is from genome assembly GCA_024138025.1 of Combretum micranthum. NCBI lineage: Eukaryota > Viridiplantae > Streptophyta > Magnoliopsida > Myrtales > Combretaceae > Combretum > Combretum micranthum. Next base: position 139,246 of record JAMXBD010000974.1, on the reverse strand, counting down.
TTTATCTTATCTTATTATGTTATATTAATTATATTTCTCACGACTACATATTCATGTTCATGCATAGGTATATTGATACTGTCTCAACAAAAATACGAAGAAAATATTTTATGAACTCTTTAAAAAATACACTTTGGTTACTTAAAGAAAGGATTTTCATTAAAACCTAAGAGTTTTAGCTTCACAAATCTTTTCCAAAAATTTAAGTAAACTCATAACAAGTCTTAGTAACAATAGTACATTAGAGTTTTAACAAAGAATGCATAAAGTAAATTTTCATACATACTCCTTTCAAAGATGATCAAATGGAAGTTTTCTTAAAAAACTTGAGATTTCAAATTCTTCCTTGGCAAAAATTTCTTTAAACTTATTTGTGAAAGTTCATAAAAACTCTAAAGTACAAGAAAAACAAGTTTAGCAAGATCATCAAGAAGTTCTCTTTTTAAGCAAATAAATTTCTCTTAGGGAATAAAATTAGTAAACAACTTAGGAAATCATTATTACTTGTTAAAGTAAAACTTACTTTAGAAAAAACTAAGAACAAGTGAACTTTAAGAAATTTTGTCACTATCAAGAAAACATTTAGAAACTATATTTCTTAACTCCTAAAAATAAAGTTGTAGGAATTTTAAGAGAATAAAATTATTTTTGGAAAATTTGAATTGTTTTCAAAGGATAGATAAAGTTAAAAAGAGGAAAATAATCCAAGAGCTTTTCCAATAAAATGAAAATAAAAATTTTGAAAGCATTACTTTTACATCTTTTAGAACACCTTGTTTTTGAAAAATCATTGTTGGGACAACTTCACTAAATTCATGCTTATGATATGAGCCAATAAATACATGTTCAAAGGATTTTCCAACTATATTAATATCTATATTTTGGTACAAGGATTTTTGGATGAAGAAAAGTTTGAAAACTTGAGTTTTGAAATCTGGAATTTTCGTGATGAATCTGTATGTCACTGTTCTAAGACCCAAATGGCTTCTTTTGATAAAAATAACCTTAAAATGGATAGATCTTTTCAAGTAGGTAGAAAACGGTATATAATATGTGAAATTCTGAGTTAAAATGAGCAAGATATGGCCATTTTAAGTTGAAATTTCCATTCATGTGAATTTTGACGAATTTAATAAGATAGAGTTAGAAAATTTAAGTAGAACTTAGATGAAATACTCGTTTCGAGTATTTCTTTTTGGTGGGTGTCGAATCCACAAAAATAAATATTTATATTTAACCTACTCTAAAGATTTGTAAATAGGGTTGAGCAGGATCGTTTCCACAGGAAACTAGTAAAAATCTTTTTCTATCAAGATTGGGAAGAGAGAAAAATTGGGGGATTTTTGAAATCAAACGATTAAATAAATTCTATATCTAAATACGAAGATTCTATATTAGGAAAATATCCAACCAAAGTCTTACCACAATTCAATTCTTGGGATTGATCATTAACTCAAAGATTATTGTTCTTTTATTGAATAGATTGGTTATGACTTTCAACACGCTCTGAAATTCTATCTTTCCTCAATGATTCGATAATCAAGATAAGATCTTTGATTATTTCCCTAATTGATTAGACAACCCTAAATACGCTCTTAGGATTTAATCTATCAATTGCTTTATGAAATGGAGAGACTACCAATCCTAATCAACAATTCAAAAACATGAATCATTTAAACTAGATTATATTTCATTAACAACAACAAATAATCATCTATTTTATGACTATCGTGTTGTTTCATCACTTATATTAAGAGATTCATACAATTACGGATATGAATTCCTAATTGATTGATTATTGTTTGCTATCTATATAACCGGATCCAAAGTTGCAATCAATAAACATACAATAATAACATATAAAGCAGATGAAATATGAATACTCAATTTAAGAACAATATAATAGAACCGTTTTGATCTCACAATCCGTCTTGAATTGAATATGTAGCAATCCTTTGGCTAGATTTGGAATTTAGCCACTCATGATCCTTAGAATTCTCTCTAGGGTTTTCTTAACAAAAGATATCAGAATATGGAATGAATAAAGTTCATAGAATGTCTGAAAGAAACCCTATAATTCAAATATATACAAGTTTGGAAGTTATGGAATTCGTAGGGACAAAGGCTGGCTCGGTTTCCAACAAAGCTGGCGGCTTAGATCATGAATTGACCGGCCTAAATGCTTCATGGCCTTTCATTTACCCAGCTGTTACAAGAAGGCTGGCGAAATTCCCATGATGGCCGGCGGCAAAGCCGCCGGCGTTGGCTTCCCTTCGCTCGTCCAGAAGCAGTTACACTATCGGCCATCATACAATCACTGGCAGCCGTGTCTTTGAATGTGCGCGCTCAAAACATGGAAGGCCGGCGGCCTTCAAACATCTGCGGGCGGCCTACATTGGATATGCGCGCTGCTTGTGTATTGAGACAGGGCCGGTCATAAGTGTTACAAGGCTGGCGCTCACTTCTTCTCCTGGCCGGCCCACTTTGCTGACTTTTGTCTCTTGATTCTAATTTGCTCCAATCTTGTACTATTACTTCTATTGACTTCAAATTCCTAAAATTAATATATCCAAATAATTTCTATAAAATTAATAACAAATTAATCTAATTTAATCCCATAAAATTAGAGTAATTTTCATCTCAACAAATTCCCCCACACTTAAACTCTTGCTTGTCCTCAAGAAAAACCAATATATCCAAATTGAGAAATCTTTTGTTGGAGTGTGCTTACTTTCAAAATTCATATTCAAGCATCTCTTTTCTTTATTTTTCTTTTAAGACTTGTGATTTTCAGTGCTTACCGCTTAAACCAAACTGAGGACTTGTAATTAGATTACTAAAATAAAAATTCAGTAGTTAATCTAAACAAAACAAACTTGAACCACATATTTAACCAAAGATCTTTCTACTCAAGAGTAAAATCTCAGTCCAGTAGGGAAAATACCCATTTAGACTTCACTAGACATCTAACCGACACATACTCTTACCAACACAGAATAAAAGCATGTGATATTAGTTCTTTCCCTAGATTTTTCTTTTTGTTTATTATAAGTCTTATTCCGCTTGATTGCTTCAACATTCATTTTTCTTTTTCTTCATTTAATCAAGCATTAAGAGCCTTCAGAGATGAATCTCTGGACGGTTTTTAGTCCGTTTCTTTTCAGCTCTTTTCTTCTCTAAATTTTTCTTTCAAAGCACTTTTCACTTTTTTTGCCTTTCCCTCCCTTATCAATAGTGAGTTCATTGAGTCGGCACATCCCGGGCTCATCACCCAAGTCACCAGGTTTTGAAGGGACCCCTACGAACTCTTCATCGCTCTAACATTCAAGTTCGGATACTCATAACTTGATTGCTTGAGTTAGAGGAGTATAGGCTATACTTGTTTCTTACTATTTTTTTTTTTTTGTAATAGAACAACACAAACTCAAGACTTTTTTATCAAAGATCACTAAGAAAAAGATTTCCTTTATCTCTTTTACTAAGTGTTGAAAAATTCTTTAATAAGAACTTATAAAAGTATATATATGTTAGCTTTCTTCCTAGAAGTAAACCTATTTATTTTTCACATGAGGACTCAACTTACTCTCAAACTTCCAATCTAAAGCCAAATACATATAAATCTGTTCTTAAAGATTTCACTACTCAAATTTAACTAAGTACTCAAATCACAACAGTATATGTGACTAAAGCACTTTCACAAGTCAATATATTTTTTTATTTTATTTTATTTTTTTAATTTTTCAACACAAATTCCAGATTTCAATGAAATTTTTTATTTTGAAAAAATTAGGCCTTAAATGCCCTATATTACTTAAGAACAAACATTCAAGAATTTAAAGTGTGGGTACACTTTCATATCCAGATGTCTTGTATATATCATAAATCCAAAAATCAGACATCAATCACAAGATGAAATACTCAATTCATATTTTATCCCTCCCCCACACTTATAATAAACAGTGTCCTCACTGTTTCTAATCAGCACAAAGTGAGAGAAAAATAAAAAGAAATAGGAATAACGGTACTTCCCCGGTTTCTCTTTTGAAGCTCCTTTGAAGTTCTTTGTCCTTTAAAGCTCATGAGAGAGATTTTCTTCTTCAATTCAAGATCTAAGACCTACAAAACCAAACAAATAAAAGAAAACAAAACACACAAAAACAAAAGCATTAGTAACAAAAACCATGGGTTGCCTCCCATGAAGCGCTTCTTTATAGTCCTTAGCTGGACTATTCCAATCATTCTCATGGAGGCTCAAAGATATAATTATCCCAATTCTCAAACATCCTTCAGTTAAATCTCTCTGATTCACCCTAGCGATCTCTCCATCTAATGCCCTCAATAGCTGATCGAAAAATATGTCGCTAGTGTCTCTTTTATGCACATCCTCCTTTAGATTCATCTTATCATCTCCAATTTTCTTCTCCAAATCTTGTCCAGCATCCACAAAAATTTCTCCAGATTCATCCACTTTGATATCATCAATTAAGCACTCATCATTCTTCTCCACAACCTGTTTCATCACTATAGATAGCAAAAATATTAGAAATATTTGAAGAAATTTTCTTTTCACTATCTACAGAAATCTAATGATCTCCCCATCAAATTCCATAGTCATAACCCCTTCATTAACATCAATTTTGGTTTTAGATGTTTTCATAAATGGTCTCCCAAGCAAAAGTGTAGGTGATTTTGAATACATCTCCTCACCCATATCAATTACATAAAAGTCAGCGGGAAACACTAATCCATTGACTTGTACCAAAACATCTTCCAAAATACCTGATGGATATATATTAGATCTATCTGCAAGTTGCAAGATTACTCTTGTTTCTTTCAAAGATCCAATATTCAACTTCTCATATATAGATAAGGGCATGATATTAACTGAAGCTCCTAGGTCACACATACAATTTTCAATCTTAACTTGACCTATTGTACAAGGAATAGAAAACGTACCAGGTCCTTGCACTTTGGTGGTAGCTTCTTCTGAAGAAGCAGAAATATTCTCACCCATATAAACCATCTCATTTCCTCTAAGTTCTTCTTGTTTGTGCAAAGATCTTTCAGAAACTTAGCATATCGAGGTATTTTCTTAATCACATCCAATAAAGGAATATTCACCTCGACTTTCCTAAAAGTCTCCAAAATTTCCTTCTCTTCATCCAATTTCTTGGATTGATTCAACCTAGAAGGGAATGGGGGTATAGGCTTGTAGATCTGTGGTGAAGAATTTTCCACTTGTTTTTCTTCAATGTGGGGGTTCTTTTTATTAGATTTTTCTTTGGAGATGGTCTCATTTACCTTCCTACTTGATTCTTGCAATTCCTTTCCAGATCTTAAGGTAACTGCACTCACATTTTCTCTTGGATTGTTTACAGTTTGAGAAGGTAACTTACCTTGTTGTTCAAACTTACCTTTGGAAGTGGCAAGTTGACTCATTTGTTTCTCCAAATTCTGGATGCTTTGCTTAGTCTCGTATTGAAATTGCTTTGTCTCATCCTGAAATTGCTTAGTGTTAATTGCAAGAGACTTAACAATATCTTCAAGTGATGTACCTGAACTTGAAGACGAAGACTGTTGTGGTGGTGGTGGTTGTGGCCTTGGTTGATATTGCTGAAAGTTCTGTGGCCTTGGTTGGTAACTGAAATTTGGATGATCCCTCCATCCAGGATTGTATGTAGTGGCATAGGGATCATATTTGCTTTGAGGTGGTTGTGGTTGTCCTGGAAATACTCCAATCGCATTTGCATGCGCATATGAATCTTCTTGTAATGTTGGACACATGTCTGTGGGATGGTTGGAAGCACATATACCACAAGCTTTCGCTTGTTGATGGTTTCCAAGAGCAATTTGCTGTACTAGAGAAGTCAGGTTAGATAATTGATTTTCTAGATGAGAAACACTTACCTCATTGACTCTTCTTGTTGAAGGATCGTGACGGAAGCCAAATTGCTGTGAGTTTGCAGCCATGAGTGATATCAAATCCCTAGCCTGAGCAGGGGTTTTGTCTACAATCGCTCCTCCGCTCGCTGCATCCATCATTTTCCTTTCTATTGGCAGCAGACCTTCATAGAAATATTGGATCAAAAGCTGTTCTGAAATACCATGTTGTGGACAACTGGCAACCAATTGCTTGAATCGCTCCCAATATTCGTGAAGATTTTCTGTGTCCCTTTGTCTTATCCCACTAATTTCCCGTCTAATATTTGCAGCTCTTGTTGCAGGGAAGAATTTGTCCAGAAAAGCTTTAACCATATCAGTCCAAGTAGCAATGGATCCAGGAGGTAGATAAAATAACCAATCCTTTGCCTTGTCTTTCAATGAGAATGGGAAAGCTCTTAACTTGATTTGATCTTCAGGAATCCCTTGAGGTCTCATGCTGGAACAGACAACGTGGAATTCCTTCAAGTGTTTATGAGGATCCTCATTTTCCAGACCATGAAAACTTGGCAACAGATGAATAAGACCTGATTTTAACTCAAAATCTACATTCAATTCAGGGTATTGAATGCATAACGGTTGTTGAGTCACATCCGGTGCGCCAATTGTCTCAAAGTTCTCTCTTGATTTGCCATCTCTTCCTCTTCTTGATCTTGTTCAATTTCCAAACTTTCAGTTTCCTGTTTTTCAGACTCACTAGATGATTCGGTTAATTCCAAAGCTTGAGTCAATCCAGGAGATGAAGATGATGTTGTAACGTCTTGAGCACGCAGTTTTGCTTGTTTGCGCAGTTTCCTCTCTGTCTTCTCAATTTCTGTATCAAACTCTAAACTTCCAGTATGAGAAGATCGAGTCATAAACAAAAATAAAAATAAAAAGAAATAGAAATAGATCTTTGACACCAGTTCCCCGGCAACGGCGCCAAAATTTGGTGGGTGTCGAATCCAACAAAAAAAATATTTATATTTAACCTACTCTAAAGATTTGTAGATAGGGTTGAGCAGGATCGTCTCCACAGGGAACTAGTAAAAATCTTTTTCTATCAAGATTGAGAAAAGAGAAAAATTGGGGGGTTTTGAAATCAAACAATTAAATAAATTCTATATCTAAATACGAAATTCTATATTAGGAAAATATCCAACCAAAGTCTTACCACAATTCAATTCTTGGGATTGATCATTGACTCAAAGATTATTGTTCTTTATTGAATAGATTGGTTATGACTTTCAACACGCTCTGAAAATCTATCTTTCCTTAATGATTCGATAATCAAGATAAGATCTTTGATTATTTCCCTAATTGATTAGACAACCCTAAATACGCTCTTAGGATTTAATCTATCAATTGCTTTATGAAATGGAGAGACTACCAATCCTAATCAACAATCCAAAAGCATGAATCATTTAAACTAGATCATATTTCACCACAACACAAATCAATCATCTATTATAATTAATCGTGTTGTTTCATCACATATATTAGAAAGATCATACAATTACGGATATGATTTCCTAATTGATTGATTATTGTTTGTTAATCATACAACCGGATCCAAAGTTGCAATCAATAAACATACAATAATAACATATAAAGCAGATGAAATATGAATACTCAATTTAAGAACAATATAATAGAACCGTTTTGATCTCACAATCCGTCTTGAATTGAATATGTAGCAATCCTTTGGCTAGATTTGGAATTTAGCCACTCATGATCCTTAGAATTCTCTCTAGGGTTTTCTTAACAAAAGTATCAGAATATGGAATGAATAAAGTTCATAGAATGTCTGAAAGAAACCCTATAATACAAATATACAAGTTTGGAAGTTATGGAATTCGTAGGGACAAAGGCTGGCTCGGTTTCCAGCAAAGCTGGCGGCTTAGATCATGAATTGACGGCCTAAATGCTTCATGGCCTTTCATTTACCCAGCCGTTACAAGAAGGCTAGCGAAATTCCCAGGATGGCCGGCGGCGGCTTCGCTCATCCAGAAGCAGCTACACTGTCGGCCATCATACAATCACTGGCAGCCATGTCTTTGAATGTGCGCGCTCAGAACATGGAAGGCCGGCGGCCTTCAAACATCTGCGGGCGACCTACATTGGATATGCGCGCTGCTTGTGTATTGAGATAGGGCCGGCCATAAAGTGTTACAAGGCCGGCTGCTTACTTCTTCTCCTGGCCGGCCTACTTTGCTGACTTTTGCCTCTTGATTCTAATTTGCTCCAATCTGTACTATTTACTTCTATTGACTTCAAATTCCTAAAATCATATAAAACAAAAATAAGTACCAATTCCAAATAATTTCTATAAAATTAATAACAAATTAATCTAATTTAATCCCATAAAATTAGAGTAATTTTCATCTCAACACTTTTGTTTAGGTGATGTGGACCGAGATCTTCTCTTTCCCAAGGATTACTTCAATTGATAGAAGATCGCTATGGAAGAGTAAGTTTTCCTTTACGTTTATGTATTTGTACATGTGCTTATAGAATAGAGCACTAGATATTAGGAAAAGATAAAAATTGATATGCATGTGGGTTATCATGGGAGTTATGTATGTGAATTTCCATGTGTGATCAATGAACGATAAGAATATCGGAGCCTGATTTTTTATTTATTGTTATAATTGTCTATATGTATATTGCTGTGTGTGTAAATATTGCTTGATTGCTTTAAATGAATTAATGTTGGATTGGAAATTCCCTTAAACTAAATTGCTCATGCATATCGCTTAAAATATCATTTCGCATTATTGCTAATACTCCTTAGTATGGGACCAGAATAGTAAGCTGCCTAGTTACATCTTGAGGATTTAGGACGTTCGGCGAATATAGCCTCAAGTTGTAGTCAAGACAGATCGATTGCTTTGGGTAAGGAAAGCCCCGAGACTAGTAATACGGTTCGTTAGAACCCCAAGACACACGCAAAAATTTCAAGGAGGTCAATTGGGGCCTAGTTCAAATCATTCTCTAACCACCGATGGAAAGGTAAATCCATCATACATACGAAATCGGATAGTTGTATGTATTGTTTGATCATATGGTTGTTGCATTTCATATGCTTGTTTAATGAACTTGGTTGAATGCTTGCTATGAGTACTTTTGCGTAAGGAATATCTCACTAAGCTAGTTATGCTTATTCCCCAATAGACTTTTGATGTTGCATGATCCTTGTTTCGTATCCGAGACCACCTTGATCATCCAGGTAGAATCTATGTTTTAGGAAGCTTTAGAGGAATTCTGTTTTGAAGTCTTAGATTAGATTTCTTCTAAAATCTTCTATCTTTAGTTATTTACTTTAGTGAGATTTTGTTACTATGGAGACTTACCATGGGAATACCCCATAAAAGTTGTAAGACTAAATATTTCGATGAAATATATTAAGTATTACTTTGAATGTTCCGTTGCCAATATCTTAAAATGCATAACTCCATCGGTCTCTCTTTGTTGTGAACGTACGCATTGTACGATATGAAAACTTTCAAGTGATTAGGGTAGTCATTCTTAAGTTTTAATATTATGTACAGCAACCTGTCACTTTAGAGTACCCATTGGGGCATGAAAATCATGTTTCCCACCATGTTCCTCTCAGTCCAAAAACGCAAAGGAGAAACACAAGACCTATAAAAGTACGGTGGAAACACGATGATATGTTTCCTACCATGCTTCTCGTTGTGTTCAAAGGAGAAGCGTAACACGAAGAAACACAGGGGGAATGGATGACACCATGCCTCCCTCATGCTTCTCTCTATTGCTCTAAGGAGCTGAGAAACACAGTGGCATATACCCAATCGTATACCCACCGTACTTTTCTTTGAATTCTTATTTCTCCTTAATTCCTTGTCCAAATTGAATAAAACTTGTTCCAATTTCTTCTTTAGTCACAATTTACCTTCTAGCATGCCTTTACGACAAAATGACTAAGTCTATACGACTAGGGTATAATAAACAAGATAAATGGATTAAGGATGGTTAGTCACAAGCTAATTTTAATTTCAATTATGAACAGTAATTAGACTTTGACTTGGGAAAGGATAACAAGCTTGGGTTGACCAACAGGTACGTAGTAATTGCATATTGCTTGCTAGGTTAGTTTTAATAACTGGACTAAAACTTAAAATTGGTTTAATTGAGTAGTATGCTATTTGGCTGCTTGCTCCAAGATTGACACCCCTAGATTAGGTTGCGAGTTTGATCGTAACTTCGAGAGATGCCGTAGTTTTGGCACTTAGGACCCTACGGATGAGTGGTAGGGCTCGGCAGGTAGCCGATAAGGAATTTTCCGAGATCAAATGGCTGACTAGGAGCAGGTACAAAGTTGTAATGAGTTATACGATGTATCGAGACCCTATATAAGAATTAAAATGGACCATGTTTGTTGGTGGCAATTTGTGAGGAGATGACCCGGACGAGACTACTTTCCTTATTTTTTCTCTCTAATAAGTTATGGGGACTTGTCGAACTCCCCTCTTCGGTGTGTGATTTGTTGAGTGAACCTATCTCTTTTGTTTGGTGGGAGTCATGAGTACTCTTGTATGTGTTCGTATTTCTAGAATGCTGGAAATACTTGGTTTTCAACTTAAAACTAAATTGACTTAAATTGTGCTTGTTGCATTAGCCTAATCGTATATGAAATGCGAGTACGTGCTTAATTACTGTTGTATTGGGCTTCGTCGCTTACTTTATATTGTTTCAGGTACTAATGCGGACTCGTATGTGGACCTCTACTATGACTTTATGGGGTATGGGAACGACGAATACGGAGAGTGATTCCAACGTGGAATTTAAAAAAGAACTTTGAAAGACTAATTAAATGTTTGTTGTTTTATGTTTAAGGATGATTGTAAACCCTTAACTTTATTTATTACCTTGGGCTAAGTGCCAAACTTGTTTTTAGGTTGAGCCTAACTCCCCACTTATGATCGTTATCTTAAAATGTTTTTGAACCTTAAAATTTCCATTCCACTCTTTCTTAAAGGACTTATATGCATAATGATATAATGGTTTCTAAATCATATATGTTTGATGAAGGCCTTGCACATGTCACTTAGAGGCCATGTGTGTGGCAAAAGAACCTCACACTTAAGCACCCTTAAGGGTCAAGTCGTTTTAGTTAGCTTTCCTTTGTGTCAAGTAGCACTCATAATGAATACCTAATAATTGCTAGAGCTCATTACCACATGTGATTAATAGCCATAGCTTGACAATAGAAACCTTCCTTTGGAACGATTGCCACCCGCATGAAACTTGCGATCACAACATCTTAGTAGTTCCATCTAATGTTTTCCATGAGAGAGCTCACTTTGGTGATGTGTCATTTTAACTTATTGGATATACTACAAGACATGTTCTATAGTAGTTCTTTACTTTGACAATTTCACCTAATAATATCCATGAAGATATTCACTTCAACTAATTTGAAATTGTCAAAACACATTCTCAAGAGTAACTTTTTATCATTATAAATTTATATATTTCTTAAAAAATAATAACACAATATTATAAGCAATTTCCAAATCCTTAAAATACAATATTACACGACATTATAAACAATTTTATTTAATTAAATCAATATCATGAAATAATATAGGAAACCATCTAAAATAAATAGTTGGTTAACTAGATTATTGATATAGCTACAAGAGCAAACAAACTAATGACCAAATTAATCAGATGACCATAACCAGGAAAACCAAATACCTATATTGTTTTCGATTTAGTCACATATTCCGTAAATCTATGAACTCTTAGGATATCATTGTCAACATGCCGTAGGCTCAATAAGTGTGTGTATATATATTAACCCATCATATGTCTAAAACAATAAATGTGTGTGTGTATATATTAACCCATCAGATGTCTAAAACATAGAACATTCAATCCAAATCCAAATATGTTCATTGAAGATTCAAATGACATCAATCCAATGACGTCTAAAGCCACAAACGAAGGTCACGAAACAAACAGAGAAATCCATGAAATTTTACCGTGATTTCATAATTAGACCACCATGAGTAGACACATAAAATCTGACGACTTAAAATAGACATATATATTTAATAAAAGACAAGTACATGACGCACCCGTGATGCTTGTGTAAATAAAATAACTTAACATATATAAATTAAATAAATATATTGTTTTGACATGTTAAAAGATGGCAACCTTAATTAGTAATATAAATTAGGAAATTAATTACAAATCATAATTATAATTGCATTTTCCACAGTAACTTCATGTTGGGTAACTGTCATACATAAATATAGTATCAGAAGTTTAGATCGGTATATAAAGATACATGCTTAGACTAAAAAAAAAAGACTATGTCTATTCAATTTCTATTTAATTCTATTCAAACCTTATTTAATTTTATGATTTTAGGGATACCAAAAATATTTTATGCCCATATGCTAAAAAAGATAAAGCCAATGTCTATTCAACTCATATTTAATTCTATTCCAATCCTATTTAATTTCATGATTTCAGGGATACCAAAAATTATTTTACGTGAAAAAACTATGTCTATTTAACCTCTATTCAAATCCTATTTAACTACATGATTTTAGGGATACCAAAAATATTTTATGCCTAAATGCCAAAAAAGAAAAGGGCTATGTCTATTCAACCCTTATTTAATTACATTCAACCCTTATTTAATTGCATTCAACCCTTATTTAATTTTCATGATTTCAGAGATATGAAAAATATTTTATATCTATATGCTAAAAACATTATATTAAAAATATTTACACTAAAAATATTTACACTAAAGACACCAAAGGGGATGGTTTTACTTTAATAGTATGTATCTGGAATTGGGAAGATCAATACTGAGTAATTCCAAAAGATTACAAGGCACGGCGAATTATATCATATGTATAAATAAAGGATTTAGGATATTGAGATCAATATTTCAAAAAGAATTTGATAAATTCAAGACTATATATTAAATCATTTTATATTTATATCTTGAAATCCTAACCCTTAAAATTAGGGAATAGAGGATCTAATACCACACATGATGGCTCTAATACCACTTGGTGGGATTTTAATCAAAACTAAATCTCTACTTTGAGAACAACAGGATCAACATGTGTATAAATTAGGGCGCGAAATAAAGTTAAAGTGTACCTTATTCCATTGAATCACAATAATTCCAAAAGTGGGTTGATGGTTTTTTAATTACTGGGTACACAGACTTCTTTTTATGAGTGATGGAAGAACTCTATAGAATAAGAGAGTGAGAGGGAATGAAAGTATTCTAAAGTTCTCATAAAATCTTTATATGGTGCACATGCAGTCAAACACCATAACCCTAGTATGTAATTTATGGACTAAGCTACTAAAAGAGCCAATCTCTTTTAGTACTAGCCCCATGGTGCCTACACATATAAAATATGTATATATTATAACCCCATATTAATATAGATGATATGATACCATTATAATATTATTAATTGCTCACAATTATAACGGCTAAATAATATAATTTATTTATAATAAGCATATAAAAACCTTTTACACAATTACAAATACCTCTATATATCCATAGGCATTAATCCCACAAGTATCCACGAATTAAGTCCTAATTCCAATAGATTATGATTGAAAAAAAAATTTCAACCTGATATCATCCCTTAGCATCATTTATTCCTCGGAAGATGCCGTGCCACGTGGTAAACTGAGCAGAGATTAGAACGGTGATGTTGGCACTCATACAAAATATTAATGGCAAATATAATGAAAAGAAAATAAGTAGTAAATTATTACTAATTAAATATATTACATTTAATATAATACATCCATCATTTAAATAATTATTGTTTAATGTTGACAACCGTGTACAACGGCGCAAATATTATTGTAATTACAGCATAATTAGCGACAAAAAGTAGCCGGAATATAACAACAAACAAGCAAATTCGAATTTGTATCGAAAGAGATCCACTCGTATAATGCTGCTGGAGAGCCTAAAACGGCTCAAAGTGTCACGTTGTAGCACAACCATCTAGACAGTAATAATAATGAGAAATACAAGCTTCCAATACTTACGAGCTTGGCTTTTCTTTGAATTGAACTTTGTAATTGTAGTCTAGCATAGTTGCTGCAAAAAGAGAAAACCACCTACGACAAAGCAGTCCTTTGCTCCCAACCGGCTCAGGTAGCTTTATTTATTTATTTATTTTTTAACAATAAAACATTTGACTTTTTGGATACTTCTGCTTGTGATTAGAACAACGTTTTGAATCTTAAAAATCGTATTTTAGGCTTCATTTGGGTTGCATGTTTTTCATCTCTTTGTCATTTATATCTTATTTGTAACTATTTTATTTAATTTATTTATGAATAAAATTATTTATTTATCATCTATCAATCATTTTTATCTAATCTATTTTTGATATATTTGTATCTTGTAACTCTGATGGCTCTATAAATAGAATACTTTAACCAATATACACCTGAATTAGTCTCTGATATCCCCTAAAAAGTTATAATCCTACACTAGCACTACCCCATCTTTACAAAAACAAGATTATGCCGTGCACAGCATGATCTCAAATTATACAAAACAATTAAAGACTTATAATTAACCCCATATCATGCCACATAACAGGAACATTGTAGTTATGGAATATTGTACCTTCTCTCTCGGTGCAAAAATTTACAACAGCTAGCTTTATATTTCTCTTTTCCAGGTTAAACATGCTTGAATGCACCCAATAATATAGAGCTAGGCATATTTGCTTCATCATATTTAGTTATTTTAGTATCATATTTTTCTATTATTTTAAACAAATGTTTGTAAAAAAAAATATATATATATATACATGTGAAAAACTGACAATTTTACTTATAAATTGACCAAACAAATACGATAAGTTACAGATGCAGGTCAAACATAAAGATGAAACAAATAAAAATCGGACAATCCAAATAGGTCCTATCACCCTCAAAAAACTTGACCGAATATAGATAAAGAAAACATAGATAGAGTAAATTACAACAAAAAGTATTAAGGTTTAGGATAAGTTCATCTAAGGTATCAACGTTTTGCAAAGTGAGTCAAATAAGGTATTAATAATTTGTCATTAATGAAAATTTTGGAAACTTAATTGAAAACTAATCGAAACATTGATACCTTAAATAAATTTTACAAAATGTAATATCTTATTTGACCATTTTACAAAACGTAAATACCTCTTTTTAACTACTTGAAACATTAATACCTTAAATGACTTACCCAAAATATTAGTACTTTTGGTGTAATTTACCCAACATAGATATAGTAAAATGAATGACTATAATTTTTATTTTTAATTATCGCTTGTTGAATCAATTAAAAACTATGTTGAGTGGCTTGATCGGTAACATAAGAACGGTAACTTGATTTAAAAAAAAAAAAAGTACGAAAATATCGTAAGTTTCGTCGGCACTTATCTGGAAGTTAATGAAAAATTGTAATTTTATATTTGACGCCTTGGTCCACACTTTATTTGGCCCAACCTGTATACATGACCCCCATATTTTATTCCATTCGGAGAATTAAATTACATCAGAAAGACAGAAAGTACTGAGGGTAAATTCGAATAACATTTCAAGTCATTAAAGTAATGGATTAATATTTCACACAAAATCGATATCAACCATCTAAATGATTTAAGAAACGGATCAATGTTTTAAGCAAATAATATATAGATACCAAAAAAAAAAAAAAAGATATCTTATTTGCATTATTTAACCATTTAAAATATTATCTTTTATTTGATTCATTTTATGAAATTTTAATTCATTTTTTCAGTCACCCGTAGTGGTAATATCTTATTCAAACTTACACCTAAACAATGATATTTTTCTATTTTATATGATTTACCATATTGAAAACATTCACAAATTAAAGAATTTCTATCACACCATGTGAATCAAAACACCTTTTAAATAACATAAGACTGAACTTTTTAAAACGTATTAACTTCCAAAAAAGATTCTCCGAACATTTTGAATACCTAAAAAAGAAAAAAAAAACACTATATTTTAAGGAGAAAACTTTCTAAATTAAAAGATTCAAAGTGCCGATATAACTCACAAGAAATTAAAATATTTAATTTTTATGAATTGTTACCTCTTTTGATAAGATATAGTCCCTATTAATTACTTTATAGTCTCACATGCTACTCTCTATAGTTGTACCTTGTACTCATCCTGACTTTATTTGCATAGAAGGATACATCTCATATCATTTAAAGGAAGGAATAATGTTGTATTTGGTACAAGGAATTTAGCTAATCTTTTCTTTAAATACACAAATTATGAAGTCAGCAATTTTATCCAATTAAAGTTTTTGAGGTTAATAATATCATTACTTTTTATTTAAAGAATGCTGTCTCCTCAGCTCTTTCAACTTGTAATAGGCCACCACATGACCTAAGTTGGTTTTATAATCACCATAGCCCACAGAAGGTATCCATGCATAGTAAAAATGATACAAACTTTTGCATTTCCTTTGCAGGAATAGAAAAAAAAAAAGGACAAAAGCATTTGTATTTTTTCCAAACTTCAAAAATATCAAAGTAAAACTGAAAAAAATAAACAAATAACTCTAACTTAACATAATTAAAAATTCAAAAACAAATAAGATTTAAACTAAAAAGAATTTAACATAAGAATAAAAAATGCAATAGATAGATTATGAAATTCATGCTAGTACTAAAAAACAATTGAACTCTTTAAAAAGTGCATAAACTTCCAGCTTTTTCAAAAGTTCAATATTTACACCCCTAGAAAAGCTGTTGTGCAAATGACATATCAATTTGGTTGACATGGTGTAGATGCATGAATTTGATTATAAAAGTTTTGAGCCTAATTTTCATTTGGGTTTAACTCTTCAGGCTAATGTAACAGGGCTTAAAGAGTAAGACTTATATTAGGATGATCATGAGAGTTTTGACATTATAGGTTTGGAGTAGTGCCCATTGGAATTGGCTTGCCTAATTCCAACCTTTCTCAAATTGGCTCACACACATTTCAAATGAAGGCCTCAATGGGCATGGGTCCACAAGAGAGCCCACATCCATATCGTGGGACTCATCTTAGCCGTTGGTCATCTGTCTCATCTGACGGATGACATCGATAGCTAAATTCTCTATAAATACCCTTAGTTCTTACCTCATTTGAATAAGTGAAATCTTGGACAAACATCGTCGTGCTGTCGGGGTTTCATTTTGTGAATCAACTACTTGACTCACTCAACAACGCACACGATGTTCATGGTATTTAGTGAGGTTGATGCTTTCTAGCTCCCTCGCCTGTCATGCGTGTGTTAGAGCCTATTGAGTTTGCCTACTCCTCCTCCCTACACGATTCTCTTCTGATCACCCTTGCACGTGTTGTTTCCCTAGGTCACATATAGCGCAATAATCACGCGGCATGCATGTGATCATTGCATACGGAATCATACCTCACACATGGTATTGGCATATCACTAAATATTATATATTAAATTAGAGAATATTAAAAAAATTATGAATGTTTTCCTTAAACAATAAAAATATGATAACAAAAGGAAAAAATAAATTAAAAACAATAAAAATTGGTTGAAAACCACCACAATAAAAATTAAAACTTTTTAGAGGAATTGAATCCGTGTGAAGTAAAATAAGGAAATGATGAAAAGGATCTGTTAAGATATTCCCTTAATAGTTTTGATGGTAACAAAATGGAATCAAAGATATCTAATCTATTTAATCAAGTGTACAGTTTAGTATTGCATAATAGAAGGTTTGCTTGAATATTTTTCAGAAACTTTACAAGAACATATGTTAAAACCTACACAAGAGACTTAGAACTTAATATAAAAAACAATATACGCATCAAGCTGCTTTTATCTTGAACAAGGATCAAAATACTTAATAAAGACCCAACTCTACTTTATTAGATATATTTAGGTAATGCATCTAATGAGTTCCACTCAATGAGGATTAAATCCATAGGGGTAATATTTTGGGTTGAAATTTGAATTTGATGAAGCCAAGTAAATTTATTATTTTTAGATTGTTATTTACATTGTCAGAAGAGTATTTACAGACATGAAGGAAGAATTTCATCAAAGACAACAATTGAAGATAAAGCTTATCTAAACTTATTGATAAAATGCGGATAAGAAGTTAATCTACATATCACCTCCAAAGTTTGCGGACCTCTTTTGGTAGCAAAAGATAATGAGCCTCCTTTTTAGGAGTTTTTTTCAAATTTCAAATGAAGCAACAACAACATAATCAAGGGATAAATCGAGTTATTTTTTTCGAAGTATGGAGACAACATCAAGATAAGTATAACTAGATATTGTGGGATATTATCAAGCTACAAATGTTCAAGATTCAAGAAGCCCCAAGCCAAATAAAAGTTCTACACATTAGTCTTTCATCACCTTAGCATAACTAACGGTCTCTTAGCCCATTATTTCACCATGTTTGGCCTCATCTAATATCCAATGTTCACATTGTAATGAAAGAGGATATGTGTTATATCATACACCCACATCACATTGCATTAAATGAAAATATGATTAACGTCGATCAAACTGTAGGCAACAATAAATTTGCTATTGATTTAATGTTAATTGTTTCAGTTTTTTTCCTTTTCTCTTTCCTTCAGAGTCTATTATACTTATAACCAATTTAATTTTTTCCCTCTTTTATTCACCATATAATCTATTACTTTAGCAAATAAACGGTCTATGTACCTACTAATTTTTTATTCATCATGCCCTTTTTTTTTATCATAATTATTGATTTTTTAAATTTTTTTTCTCTTTTTATTCATTATGTAATCTATTACATTAGCAAAATTTATGTATATATAACACCTAAGGCATAATATTATTATGTGTTATGCATAACATATATTATTTATATATGTCATTTATGATATAATATGTGTTTTAAGTGTAATATATATTATTATTAATAAACTTCATATTGTGATTTTAATACTTATGTCTAGTTGATTAAATATATGTTGTAACTTGTATATTATTTTTCATTTTATTTCAACAAACATAATGGAGAAGGAGATTAGAACCTTGTCCATCACATTAGGAGATTAATGTTAATATCACTATATTATAAGAGCATTATTTTCAATTATAACTTACAATTTTTTTTTCTTTTTCAAAATTAATACGTTAAAGCTATAATTTGTCCTTTTTATAATAATATTATGAATTTAATGATTTTGACAAAATTGATAATGCTCATGCAACCCCCCCCTAACTTTCCAATCCTACATCCATCCTTGATAGAGATTATCCTTTTTGAAGATATCTATGAAGAACTTTCTAAGATGAAATCTAGAAAGATGTTATAGAAGCAATTTAAATAGAGATGGAGCTCAAAATCCAAAGAAGAACACACGCTCAAGTCATATATTTTACTAGTGATATTTATCTAGAGCTTATTTTTAAAACTCATTTAAGAAGCTACCTTACTTGCGTTTTTGCATTTTATTTCTCAAGATTCTATTATAGCTTATTAAATTATCCAGACTCTTTATTTTGAGAGTTAGGTTGGGCGTTTAAGTGAGAAGATTACATCTTAGTATCTTGTAGTTGTATGATTAGCCTAGGTGTAAGGCTTGCGAGATAGAGTAAGATAACATTAGTGTTTGCAATCCCTTAATTAGTCATTGGATTAGTGGAGTGACTGGTGTAGAAGACCTTAGCAATGGAGTTAGAAGAGAGAATTGGCTTACAAGGAAGAACCTTTTTAAATCGTTGGCCTCGTTTATTTTCTTCACTTTAATTTTTTATCTTTTAATTGCATCGCATTTATTCCTTGATTGTGCTTTCCACGTTTAAAAATTTTGAAAAGTTTTCAAAAACCAACAATTCAACCTTCCCATCTTGTTTTTTAACTGGTACCTGCATTTGGTATTAGAGTGGGAGCTCTTTTAATTTAAGAGTTTGATTGAAATGGATGAAAACACAATCACTATTGCATCAAATCATATTCCACTCTTTGATGGCACTAATTTTCCTTATTGGAGATATAGGATGGAAACTTATATTAAGGCCATAAGCTTCACCTCATGGGAGATCATTCAGTATGGCGATTGAGAACTTGTGCTTGGAGATAGTCCAATACTCACAGAGGATGAAAAGAAAAGAGTTGAATTGAAAAATAATGCCAAGAACGAAATCTTGATGAGCATTTTTGAATCTGTCTTTGCCATGGTATCATCATGTTCAATAGCAAAAGAAATATGGGATAAGCTATATGAGACCTATGAAGGTGCCACTATTTCGAGTCAAAACTAATGAAAGTATCTTTGACAGTTTTAATCATTTTACTTTAATTATTAACGAACTTGCTTTGCTTAGAAAGAAATTTGATGACAGAGAGTTAGTAAGAAAGATCTTGAGGATTTTGCCTGGTTCATGGGATTCCAAGACTAATGCAATTGAAGAGGCTCATTACTTGGACAAGTTGACTCTGAGTCAAAGCTGTTGAAAATGATCTAGAGTCTAAGAAGGATTCTAAAATTGATGATGAATGTGAGGATGTAGGATTTCTTGTGAGAAGACTTATGAAGCTGATGAAAGGAAAAAGTAAGCGTTCTAACCAAAGCAATAGTTTTGCTAATGATCTTTATAAGTATGATGCATGAAAAATGTTCAAAGAAAAAGATGAAAGGAAGGAAAAGGGAAAGGAGATTATGTGCTTTGAATCTAAGAAACAAGACATATCAAGTACGAGTGTCCTGTAATATGTCTTGTATTGCCAAAAAAGATAGAGGAATACAAAAAGAAACAAAAAGCTCTCATGGCAACATGGAGTGATCTAGAAGAGTCAGAAGTAGTGTTAGATGTTGAATTAGTGGATGATGAAGAAGCAAATTTGTGCTTCATGGCTTTATCTAAGATATCTTTTGAATCTGAAAATGAAATACTTGATAGTTTAAAAAAAACAAGTTAAACAACTATTAAAGGCTCTGTTTAAGGCTAATGAAAAGATAGATTCCTTGAAAAATGAAAAAAGTAGCTGTATGTCAAACAAATCAGTTGTTGCTTGATGAAAATGATATTCTTAAATATGATACAGAAATGTTGCACATGGATAATAAAAGTTTACATAAAACTCAAGATATGTTATCTGAGGAAAATAATACCTTGCAAAAAGAAATTAAGAATCATAAAGTAAGAATAGATGGTGTTTCAAAAGATTTGAATTCCATGTTTAGTAAATTTTTTGAAAGTGATGAGAAGTTGCAAAATTTGATATCATCTCAAAGAATGAGTAATTCAAAGGAAGGGCTGGGTTATAACAGCTAAATCTTCAAGTTAACCTAAGAAAACAATATTTGTGAAAGGAAAGGAACCAATCACTAAAGATAATGTTGATACAAGTAACAAAAAGAGAAGAATAAAAACGATAAAGTGCATGCAAATAATAAATTTGTTGAATAAGATGGAAAGTATGTCAAAAGATATCCTAGACAAAATTACAAAAGTAATTATAGAGGATATCACAAAGGGTATATTAGAGGATATGCTAGAACATATAATTATCAGTATCAATGAAGAATGGTAAGTCCATATCAATATCAACGGTCAAATCAATATCAAAGAAGACCAGTAAGACCTAACCCTTGTGCATGTTTCTTTTGCAATAAATATGGACATATTGAAAAACATTGCTATTATGAAAATAATAAGCTCAATTAACAACAAGCTAAAGACCAAACTAATATGAGCTTAAATTATAGAGGATCTAAGCTATTTTGGGTTCCTAAATTGGTTCGATCACTTGTTATGAATGCAGGAACACAGATCAAGATTAAAAAGACTTTGATACTTTGATAGTGGGTGCTTAAGAGACATGTCAGGAGATGCTTTGTTGTTCACAACAATAGTGGAAAGATGGAAGATATGTAAAGTTTAGTGATGATAGTAAAGTAAAGATAATGGCTACTGGTACTATAGAATTTCCACTAACAACAACTGAAATGTTTCTTTGGTAAAAGATCTTAAACATAATCTCTTAAGCATAAGCCAACTATATGACAAAGATACATGATGATCTTTGGTAAGGATAAAATTGAAGCCTATGATGAGAACGATGAAAAATTATCTAAAGGTTTTTTCAAGAAATATTTACATGTTTGAACCTAAAAAAGTTAATGTTGAAAGATGTTTTCTATCTATGCAAGGTAATTCTTTTGTGACGTTTAAGAAGCTTGGTCAAGTTAGTTTTTCTCAATTTAAAAAGCTTTGTAAATTAAAATTGGCCAATGGTTTACTTAAAATTTCTGTTAAAAATGATATAAAATGTAATACATGTTTAAAGAACAAAATGGTTTCATTTGCTCATAAATAATAATTATGATTTCTACAAAAAGACCTTTAGAGTTGTTGCATCTTGATTTGTTTAGTTCTACAAGCACGTTAAGCTTAGGAGGTAATAAGTACAGTCTTGTGTTGTTGATGATTTCTCTAAATTTACATGGGTGTTGTTCTTAAAAAATAAATGTAACGTTTTTGAAAAGTTTTCTAGGCAAGTAGAAAATAAAAAAGGACAAAGATAGTAAGTTTAGGAATAAATCATGGTAAAGAATGTGAAAATAAAAGTTTTATTAATTTTTGTGAACAAAAAGGAATTAATCATAATTTCTTTGCATCTTACACATCATAATAAAATGGTATTGTCGAAAGAAAGAATAGAGTTTTAAGAAATGACCTAAAGCTTGTTAAATGAAAGTGGTATTGCACAATATTGTTGGGCTAAAGCTACATCTACTTCATTTTATATTATTAACTGTGTTTATATGAGACCTTTGACATAGAAAACAACCTATGAGACTGACAAAGAAAAGAAGCCAAATGTCTCATATTTTTATGTGTTTGGCAGTAAGTGTTATATCAAGAAAATAGAACTTAATCTTGGTAAATTCAATGAACGAGTTGATGAAAGAATATTTCTTGGTAACTCCCTGAAATGACACAAATCTCTATATATATATTAGAAATTGAGTTTAGACAAATTGGAATAAGTTAAATGAATTATAGGATAATTAAACAAGTTGAAATAATTAGATTAGTAAATAATTAAGTTGAATTTGAGAATTTAAATTCCTAAAATCTCTAAACATGTTATTTAAAATGTTTAGAGGATTCCAAAACGCTTGATTCTTAGCCTAAATACTAATTCCCAAATCTTTACAAAAATTGAGTTCATTTGCTTGTACAAAAACATTAGTTCTTAAACCTGAACTCAAATTAAATATCTTTTATCTAAAATAAATTCTAAATTAAGTTCTTATTTTCTAACTTAATGGTTCCGAAATCATTCCCTAAATATTTGTAGAACTATAAATATTAATATGATAGTTCTAAATTTAATACCCTATTTTGAAAATACCTTTATATTTTCCTTTCCTTTTTTTTTCATTTTCCTCCCTGCTCTTTATTTTTTTCTTTTCCCTTTCAAAATTCGTCTCTCTCTCTCTCTCTCCCTTTCGTTCTTTTTTCTTTCTCTCTTTTCTCTCTTCAATCTCTCAAATTCATCTCCCCAAATCTCACTTTCAAAAGGAATAAGAGAGAAATCAAGTAAAAGATGAAGATAGGAGAAGATAAACCAAATTGAATCAAGAAGGAGAAGAAGAATTACATGAGTAAGTTTAAAGCTAAGTTTTCTATTTCTATGTCTCTTTGTTTTCTTTGTTATTTATAATTGTAATTGATGAATTGATGTTGAATTGAGTTTGAAGTGTTGTTTACATTTGTATATGTTGGATTAATATTGATGGAAGTTGAGTAGATGAGGAAGATGATGAATAGTGGAAGTTGGGATTTGATGAAGTTTGGATTTGTTTGATGTTGTTGGATGAAGTTTGAAGTGTTAGAGGTTGTTATAGGTGTTTATTTGATGTTAGAATTGATGTAGGAGGTGTATAAGTTGATGAAAATGTGTAAAAATGAGTTTTGAAAACAAAGGATATTCATAACAAGTGACAGGGGGCAAATCACGGGCGAGATAGGGGGTGTGGAATGCTTTGATCATGTGATTTTTCCTCCTCACGAGCGACCTAAATGGCGTGGTAAGTCCCCTGCAGCTTTGACATGTTTTCATAATTTGATCATAACTTTTTCATCTAATCTCTGATTGAGGTGATTCGAATTGCGTTGGAAAGATTAAAAGGAGATCTAAAATTTTCTTGTTTTAAGTTTTTACAAATTCCAAACGAATCAATGCTCAAATTTGACTTCTTTTCAACTGCTACATTTTTATAAACAAAGTTTAAAACTTGTTGTTTGTTAAATGTGTTTTTGCTTAGGAAATGGATCTTTTTGAGCTAGAATGAGATAGATAAGTGATATTTGATGTGTCATATAAGTTAATTGATATAAATCAACATGAGTTTAGTAGATTTGTAGATTTAATTAATAACTTGGATTAAATATGGAAGTTAGCTATAAAAATGAACTTGATAATCTAGGTTCAACTTGGCTAAATGAACTTGAATGAGTTAAAATGAATTACATTGATATCGTTTAATCACCTTAGCTTAGTAAATGACTTAAATGACTAATTCTAATCAATTTGGCTAAGATTAAGTAAAAATGAGTTTAATATCTAATAATTGAATTAGGTTGACATGTTAGAGAGATCATTGAATATAATGAGGAGTGTCTTCTTTTAAATGTTTGTTTGCTTTAGATATTAATGTTTTTGTATATGAGTTCTTTGTTGAAGTCTTTGTAATAGGATATGATAAATGAAGTGAAAAGAAATACTTTGACAGACAAAGGAGAACTATCCGTATTTTGGTGGGGCGATATTCGCAACCATAGTGGGGTTCCTGTTTAGTGTCTGATTAAATAGGGTTTTAATAAAATGAGTTTGAGATGAATGGATAAATAGCTTAAGTTCTTATATGAGTTTGATGAAGTGGATGTTAATTTAAGTTCTTAAAAGTGGTTAAATAGTTTAGGTTCTTATAAGAGTTCTTTCTTGAACTAGTGGTAGATATGAGATATATCTACTGAGATAGCTTCTGCCCTACCTTCTAGGACTCTATTTGGATTTCATATTCAAGGTACGCAGTAACTTATGTGTTGGATGTTAAGATAGGCATCTAAAATGGATTAAGAACTTAAACTTGGCTTAACAATTGATGAGTGCTGGTTGTGTTTTCCACTGTTCAAATCCAATTCTTGCCCTGGAGTGGAAGATTGGTATCCGGTTCGAGGAGCGGCACCTTGTCATGATGCAATGACACAATTGTTTTAAGCGCTTAGGCCACTCATCATGATGCAACGACTTTCATTAGTGGCTCAGCGGGTAGCTGATAGGGAGAATAGTATCGGCGTAACATTTACTTAAACTTGGAGGGAAATACCATGGTTTAGTTTAATGTTTATGGGAACGAGTGAACTAGTTTCATGTTGTGGACTAAGTTTAAGTAGAGTTGTGTAACGACTGTTAACCCTGGATGAAGCTATTTTTCCTTGTTTATGGATAGATTTATTTAGGAAATATAAGTATTCAGGCTGCTTATCAACCCCCTGAGCATAGTGATCGTTACCCAGGTTTCTGCACTATCGCTGTTGTCCGGAGTTTGAATATTCCCGTGCTGTTTGTTTACTTTAAAGAAAAGATAATAATCTTTTGTTGATGCATTGCATTTAGTTAAGCTTGCGTGTCACTCTATGTGTGCTTGTGTTACTATGTAATGAGCTTCGACTCATTATTGTTGTTATTTTTCTTTTCTCCAGGTGATATATTGAGATGATGATGATGTTAATGATGATTTGATGAAGATGATGATGGTGTCCCTAGTTGATGATGATGGATGATGTTGATGATGCTTGACTTGGGTTTTGGGCACTTGTGATGATTCGAAGAGAGTTTATGGATGAATGGAGTGAGTAGGAGTGTGGATGTAATTTAGTTATTTTATTTATTTTTGTTTTGTATTAGTGAGAGCTGGATTTATGATTTAAACTTGTTATATTCTTTAAAGGGCATAGTGGAGCTCATGTTTTGTAATCAAACTTTTGCAAAGCTTTGTTTAATTGAATAACTTTCCACTTAAGAGGGTGGAAGTTTTGAAATATCTTTATTTCGAAATTGTTTTATAAAATTTATTTCTACTGCTAAACCCAATTGTTGCCAGAATCTAACTGAATGATTTTATAACCTAAAAATGAGTAGCAATGTTTAACATAAACAAAATCTTTTAAGGAATCCTGAGCGTGTAATACTTTAGAGTATTATACGTGGTGATAGCTCCTTAATCGACTAAATTATCGAATTAAATTCTTGGGGTGTTACACTCCCCAAATGGTAAGGCTTTTTGTGTTTTTAATAAAGTACCTAGAGTTGTGGCAGAATTAATAAATGTTAAATTTGTTGAAAATATAGAATGTGATGATTCTGATGATGATATATTAATAAATAAAATTAGGGATGACAATTTAAAATCTCAACAAGAATTACAAGATATGACTAAAGTACCTCTAGAACCTAAAGCAGAGAGTTCACAAGAACCTAGTGCAGAAGGTGCTAGAATCTTTATCAAATGGTTTAAAAGAAGGTACATTAGAACCTTTACAAGTTAATCCCAAATCTTTTAAATCTCGATCAAAGCTGGATGTTATTGAAAATCATTTTGCTTATTATCTAAAGTTGAACCCAATTTTTTGAATCAGGCATTGTTAGATAACAGTTGAATCAATGCCATGCAAGAAAAGCTTGCTCAATTTAAAAGGAATCAAGTATAGACTTTGGTTCCAAGACCAAAAGGTAAGCCCATAATCGGCACTAAATGGGCATTCAAGAACAAGCTTGATGAGAATGGTAAGATTGTTAGAAACAAAGTAGGACTGGTGGTTAAAGGTTACTCACAAGAAGAAGGTAAAGATTGCAATGAAACATATGCTCCAGTTGTAAGGTTAGAAACTATCAAACTCATCTTAGCCTATTCTTATTATAAAGATTTTTAAACTTCTTCAAATGGATGTTAAAAGTGTATTTTTAAATCGCTTTATAAAAGAGAAAGTATATGTAGAACAACTACCTAGTTTTGAAGATCCCTTCAAAGAAGATCATGTTTTCAAACTTAAAAAGGCTCTTTATGGGTTAAAATAATCTCATAAAGCTTGGTATGAAAGATTAAGTAATTTTCTAATTAAAAACAATTCTACAAGAGGAAAAGTTGATAAAACCTTGTTTATTAAGCATATAGAAGATGATATTATTATAGTACAAATATATGTTGATGACATCATATTTGGTTCTACTAATTAAAAGCATTGCAAGAGCTTTTCTAAGATGATGTAGGCTGAATTTGAGATGTCCTTCATAGGTGAACTAAATTTCTTTCTCGGACTTCAACTCAAACAAACTCCAAGTGGAATCTTTATGCATCAAGAAAAATACTCAAAACAGATGTTAAAGAAGTTTAGATTTGAAAAAGCCAAAGGAGCTGCTACTCCAATGTTTTCTTCATTAAGGTTAGATTCATATATCAATAGGAAAAAGGTTAGTGAAAATTATATAGAAGATTAATTGGATCTATGTTATACTTAACTACTTCTTAACCTGATAGTTTGTTTGTTGTTTCTATATGTGCAAGATTTCAAATAATGCCAATTGAAACACACTCAACAAATGTAAAAAGAATTTTCACGTATGTATCTTGCACCACTAAACTTGGAATCTGGTATCCAAGAAATCAAAATGTTGATTTAATTGGTTACTTAAATGCTGACTATGTTGGTTGCAAGATAGAAAAAATACATCTGGTACATGTTAATTTTTAGGGGACAAGTTAGTGTCTTGGCCTTCTAAGAAATAAAATTTTGTAGCCCTATCAACAGTTGAACCTGAGTATGTTTCAATTGGCAATTGTTGTGCTCAAATTTTATGAATTAAACAATAATTGCCTGATTCTGGTTGTGAGTGCAAAAATATTCCTATAAAATGTGATAATACAAGTGTTGTACGTCATTCAAGATCAAAGCATGTAAAAATTAGACATCATTTTACAAAAGGTCATTTTAAGTAGCATATATTAAAATAGAAAATCAATCATTAGATATATTTATAAAACCTCTAGATAAAATAACATTTGAATACATTAGAAATGAAATAGGTATGTGTAATCCCTTTTACAATTAAAATCTAATAAAAAATAATTATAATAATTTCTTATTTCTTTTTGGTTGGATTATTGAAGCCATATCACCTCATATAAATCTTTTCTTTATTGTCTCTAACATAATTCAAAAACCTAGTCTTTATTAAAACACAAAATCCTCTTGAGTGTAATCTTTAAAACAATAGAAAACAATGGCTCCATGGAAATCATTTAGAGTTTCAATAGTGTTTTCTTGCTCCAAATTGTCAAAAACCCATATTGAAATTGCTAATGACCCAGAAACATCATTTGAATCTGATTCAAACCCTAATAGAAACCTTAAATGACAACCAAGAAGCAATGTCATTTGATCACAAAAAGGTTAAGTCGGGTGATTTTGAACAAGAAATTAATGCAACTAAGGATGATGAGATGTGATGTGATCCTGGAAGCATCGTCATTGAAGCTACTAACTTCAAGATCAACAATCCATTTCAGGGAATAGAAGGCTCGTTGACTGGAGCTAATGATTAAAAAACAAGACAAGCGAATAAAACAAGCCTACAAAATAGTTTAGGACACGAGAGATTGGAGAATTTCATGTTTTGGATGAAAAGCCGCTAGCCTTGAAGCTCAAGACCAACATGTGAACCACCTCAAATCCAGTGGCAGCAGCGGCCTACTTGGCCAACGCCGCCGGCCTACAACGGCAAAGCTGTTGGCCTACTAGCTAGCATTCAAGCAAACGTAACCAGCTTTAATTACTTCACACAAACTTATGTTTATTCCGTGTTTAAGTTTTTATTTAGGGGTATTTATGCCTTGTTTTTATTTTTTTTAGGGTTTCTTTTGAAAGTCTATATATATAGACTAAAGCTCTTTTGTAAAAGATAGATTATGATATTATTCTTTACGAATGAGATTGAGAGTTTCTCTCTATGAGTGTTCTTAATAGAACATGATATGAACTTATCGGATTTTCATTAATCCGTGGCGTTCAAACCTCTTACTTATCAATCGAAATTTCCACCTTTGATTGTGGCATATTCACTTATACCAAGATTCCTGTTTCGTTATAAACAGTGGGTCGCGGTTTCTATCGAGCTTTCTTAGACGATCCTAGATTCTAATCCCAAATCTAGATATCAAGTCACTGTCACAAGTTGGCATGGTTCTTTATCGCATCATTTGGTATAAGAGCGAAGGTGTTCTAAGATTCCATATCCCAGTTCGATTGGAGGTAACACTCGAATCGTTTATATCCCTCAATTGTATCTTTTGATTTGTTAGATTTGTTTGATTAACGTTAGATTGAAGAAGGAAAAGAAAAAGATTTGATTTTGATTGGTCTGTTATAAGGGTTCTTTTGTGAAAAGTTGTAATCTTTAGATCTAAGGTTTAGACAAAAAAAAAAAAGTTTTGATTTTTATTATGGTTTTTGAATCTGTTGTTATTTGAGTTATGGAGATCTGATTAAAAAAAAGTTTTGATTTTTAAGGTTCGATTTGGATTTGGAAAAAAAAAGAAGTTTGTATAAAAAAAGAGAAAAAAAAAAGGATTTTGATTTGTTGTCTAGGGTTTTATTTTTGCTATCGAGGGTTTTGAGTTGTTTTAAAAAAAATTATGAGTGAAATACAAGTGAGATCTAGTCTGTTGAGGCATGTAAACCATGTAAACCATGTAAAGGACATAACATGTAGTTTGAGGATTGATGGTGGGTGTTATGCAAATTTTATTAGTATCTTGATGGTAGAAAAATTGAATTTGAAAACTAGCATGCATCAAACACCTTATAAATTAAAGTTGTAAAAAAGGTATGAAGAAATTCAGGTGACTGAGCAAGTTCCAATTTCTTTTTCTATTAGCAAAGTATAATGATGAAGTCTTGTGTGATGTGGTGCCAATGGAAACTTGTCATATATTTTTGGGACAACCATGACAATTTCAAAGGAAAGCCAGATATGATGAGGACAAAGATCGATGTTCTTTTGTTTTAAACAAAAGATGGGTGAAATTGGTATCTCTCAATCCTTTGGAAGCTTGTATGGATCAGTTGACGATAGCTCAAAGCTCTAGAGAGAGAGAAAAACACAAGTGTGAGAGTGAGGAAAAGAGTGATGAAAACACTTTGGTGAGCACTGCGGAAAAAGAATTAGAGTGTGAAACACTAAAGAGTGATATTTTTTTTATCAACTAATGATTATTCTTTTTCTAATGAAATTGATTTATCACTATAGGGATTCAAAGAATTGTGTCCTCAAGAAGATCAAGATGAAATAGAATCTCAATATGAATTCCTTCTTTACAAGTTAGAAGTGTCCGAGAACGAAGATTCGAGGATGAATCTTTTCGAAGAAGGAGGGAATGATGTGATCCTGAAGTATCATCATTGAAGCCTACTAATTTCAAGATCAACAATCCATTTCAGGGAATAGAAGGCTCATTGACTAGAGTATTAATGATTAAAAAACGAGATAAGCGAACAAAACAAGCCTAAAAAATAGTTTGGGACACGAGAGATTGGAGAATTTTATGTTTTGGATGAAAAGCCACCAGCCTTAAAGCTCAAGACCAGCGGCCAACATGTGCACCGCCTCAAAGCCGGCAACCTACTTAGCCAACGCCGCTGGCCTTCAAGCAAACGTAACCCACTTTAATTATTTCACACCAACTTATGTTTATTCCGTGTTTAGGTTTTTATTTAGGGGTATTTTTGTATTTATGCCTTGTTTTTATTTTGTTTAGGGTTTCTTTTGAAAGTTTATATATATAGACTAAAGCTCTTTTGT
Organism: Combretum micranthum; assembly: GCA_024138025.1. Taxonomy (NCBI): domain Eukaryota; kingdom Viridiplantae; phylum Streptophyta; class Magnoliopsida; order Myrtales; family Combretaceae; genus Combretum; species Combretum micranthum. The sequence goes on along the minus strand of JAMXBD010000974.1, from coordinate 108,380 downwards.
AAAAGACAGATTATGATATTATTCTTTACGAATGAGATTGAGAGTTTCTCTCTATTAGTGTTCTTAATAGAACATGACATGAACTTATCAAATTTTCTTTAATCCGTGGTGTTCAAACCTTCGACTTATCAATCGAAATTTCCACCTTCAATTATGGCATCATTTACTTATACCAAGATTCCTGTTTCGTTATAAACAGTGGGTCATGGTTTCCACCGAGTTTTCTTAGACTATCTTGGATTCTAATCCCAGATCTAGATATCGGCTTACTGTCATAAGTTAGCATGGTTCCTTATTGCATCAAGATGGGAGATGAGGAAATTTCAAAGGCTGAGCTAAAGCATCAACCAAACAAAAAGGTAAAGAAAGTGACTCTAAATCTCCTAAGAAATTTATTCCGATTAAAGGTAGACTAGACATTATGGATAGTCATAATGTAGGCCTAGATTTCTTTTCTAAGAATGGTCTTTATCTAAATGAATTCTTAAAGAATATTGGATGCAAAAATCTATGTAGTCTTAAGAATATTGTTTGTGTTGAAGTTTTAGAAGATTTTTATAAGAATCTTGACCTAAAAAGGGAAGATAGATGGAAGTCTATGATTTTTGGGAACAAGATTGAGATTTTGAAAAATGATTTGATTGATTGTTTAGGACTAAAAGGTATAGATGATGATGATGATGTTTTGCTAGAAATTAATAGAAAGGAAGTATTTTATTTCTTGAATGATGGGATAAAAGTAAATACGAAAAAAGGATGTGTCAGCATTACAATATCCATTATTGGTTAAGATGTTACATAAGATTGTGTGTGCATGCATATTACCTAAGAAAGGAAGTTCTACTTCCATTTCTATGGATGAGACAAAAATCATTTTAGGAGTGGTCAAAGGTTTAAGAGTGGATGTTGCTGGAAAAATAATTCTACATGTAATTTCAAGTAAAGATAAGAAACCCTTTGAAAGCTTGTTAATGCATTTGTTAGAATATAGGGGAATCATTTTACCTGAGGAATATTATAAAAGGATTCTAGTGAAGAGAATTGATGTAAATGCCTTTCATCACATGGGAATAAATGTTATGAGGAAAGTCCGGTATTTGATAAATTGTGCTGTTTTTATGGACTCTAGACATATGAAAGATGATGCTCCTGATTGGATGAAAAACCATCAAAGAGTAAAGATTATGTCTAGTGAAGGTAGTAGGATGAAGGAGAAATCAAAGAAGAGAAAGGGTAAAGAAATTCAAAGGAAGGAAAAGAAGACAAAAATGAGGCATGAACCTAAAAGAGGAGGAGGAATGGAGATAATGGAAAGTGTCAGGGCAAAAACAGATTAGTGTACATGTTGGATCACACGATTTTGAGGCATCCTCAAGTTGTGATTTAAATAGAAAATCCTAAAATCCTCATATTTCGAGGATTATGTCAAGAAATTTTTGTTGGAGTTAAAGAATTTGATTTAAAAAGGAGATGTAGAAGAAAAGTCAGATGATCAATTGCAACCATCACCACAAAGGTTACCTATTGTGGAATAAGCTCATGTTGATAATCCGATTACTCCACAAAGAGCTAGAAGAAAAGTCTTAGATCAAGAACCTAGAACTAAGAAAGTGTTCAATGAGGATGTTACCCATGTGTTAAACCTTGGTTCTTGATATGAAATCCTCACCTGAACATGTTGGATAAGAGGAATTATTTGAGTAGGAATCAGATCTTAACCTTGTGAAGAACATGTTTATGATATTTTGCAAGAATGTGTTCAAGATCCTATTTCAGAACCTTGCTCTATTTTAGAAACTCATAAAAGACCTAAACCTGAGCCATACGCAAATCTTACACTACCAAGACATGATCATTAAAAAAATTGCTAAAAAAGAAGTCAAGAAACCTAAACGAAGTGGACGTCTTGCTTAATTAGCTAATGATGTTTTCTATCATGCTTTATGAAAAGATCTTGATGCTTTCTTATATTTTTCTTTAAGACATTTGGATGATTGTATGCTCTTCATTCTCTAAGGACTGTTTGGTTATTAAGTAACCATATGAATGATTGCTAAGTAATCATGTGAATGAATACTATGATATGATGATTGCTTGACCGATTCTACTACTTAATACTTTAAATGTTCTTTATACATGGAGTATCATATTAAGAGGGAGAAATTGCTTTATATCGGTGATAACAAAAAGGGGGAGAATGGATATGAGAAAGGATTTTTTACAAAATGTTTCAACATATGTTTAAAGTAAATTTTTTTTGAGAAAGGTGTTTTGTTATAATAAAAAAGAGAGACAATGTTAAGATATTTGATACATGTGAATTATACTATAATTCTTAAGTTAAAATATAGTAAATTATATGTACTTATGTCTACTTTATAAGAAATAGTGCATAGACTTGGTTATTTTGTGTTTCTTTTAGTGAATTTTGATCCCCCGAAACTCCATCCATCGAGGTATTATCCACTTTGGCCATACGCTGCACGGTTTTTTGCTTTGATGCCAGTGCTATCCAAGAGGTCACCCGTCCTACGATTGCTCTACCCAAAGTATGCTTAACTTTGGAGTTCCGACAAACTCTAAGCCATTATACCAAAATGCGCCTTTGTGATTATAGTTCCACCATCTATATTTGAGCAGTATTGCAGACTTTTCCACTTATAGAACTTATGTCTTCGTTAGTTTCGTTACATAGTTCTAGAACTACACCAGGCAGGGAGGATACTCCTCTACTTTTGGCTAGTGAACTACTCTGATACCACCTATAATGCCCTGGAACTCCGCCCATCGAGGCATTGTTCACTTTGATCATACGTTGCATGGTTTTGTCATTTGATGTCAGGGCTTCCTAAGAGGTCAGCTATCCTGGGATTGCTCTTCCTCTAGCACAATTAAACTTTAGAGTTTCAACAAACTTCAAGTCATCATATCAAATGGTGCCTCTGTGATTAGATTTCCACCATCTATATCTGAGGGGTATCACAAGAATTGAAGAGTATAAACCTTTAAAGTGAAGCTAACCAAGTTTGAGGAAGTTTGAAAGCAAAAAGAATGAAGAAATAAATCTTTGGGAGATAGTGCATGAGTCATGAAATAGCCATGCAATTTAGCTTCAAATATGGAAAATGGAAAATTAAGTATCAGCTAAAGTATACAACATAATGAGGAGTCGCGCAGGTACCATGTTCTTTGTGCTTATATATGAAAGCAAAGTGTAAGAACTCAATAAGTTACACAATTAGGATCATCAACTATGTAGCTATCGTTTACTTAGCCTAGAAGGTGAATCTTAAACTCAATGAGTTGCACGATCAAGTGCACGGTCGTAGAGCTATCGTGTAATTATCGAAAGCTAAGAATTACTTGAATACAATGAGATTATAAGCCACTAGATTTTTCGATACTCTTAGATAAGAACCTTAGAGCTAATATCAAAACTAGAATTCAAAAATCAAGCCAAGTTAAAACCAAACTCTAAAACCCTAAACAAGATCAAATACAAAATTTCGTAACCCTTAGAAAAAGAGTATCTTTGAAAACAAAATGAAAATCCAATAATCTTTCGACTCGAAATCCTTACACTAAATAGTTCATTCATCTAATCTCTAATATGTAAATCGAGTCAATATATCCAAATAATATTTAATAGTAAAATAATACAAAATAATTTTCTATAATATAGTAATAATTTATCAAGTCAAAATTTCACAAATTAAGCCAAAACCGTTTCCTTACCTGATCATTAGCACGCAAATCGAGACAACATCACTAGATAACAATTAACACTAAAATTGTAAACCCCTAGATTCTTCGATAGCTTTACAAGTAAATCGTAGAGTTGGAATTAAAACTAATACCCAAAAGTCAAACCGAGTCAACATTTAACTTTAGAAGCCCTAAACTTGATTAGACAATCTCGATAACCATAAAATATTAAATAAATTATAAAATAGAGTAAACTCAAGTAATGGACCAAATATATAGTATAAACATAAACTGATAGACTTTTCCGATAGTTTTACAAGTTATTTTCAGAACTAAAATCACAACCAAAACCCTAAAAGCTAACCTAGATCAACAATAAGTTTTAGGGACCCTAAATCCGACAAGACTGCCTTGCTATCCTAAGACAGTAAAAATGAGATCGCCATAGATTATATTCTAAAAAAATGTCATATGACCTGAAAAGATCGTATTTGCCAAAAATTTATTCGTTTTGAACCCAAATAGGATCAGTTTCCAAAATCAAGACATCGACATGAAAAATGAAAAAAACATTCCAACAATTTAAACTCATAATGTAATAATAATTAGTAAAAATATTAGATACAAATTTTACGGCTCTTAAAAACGTTAGATATAACCTAATTACGCGTATTTTTATTACCATCGGTAATTTATTTGTCCTTTTGACTATTCAATTACTATTTATTATTATTTATCTATCTCTAATTTTCTTTACTACCTATTCTTACATTTTTTATACACCTATTCTTATATTTTCTTTTTCAATACTACTTTTTACATAACTTATCTCATACTTTACTTTTCTTTACTAAAATTAATTTTTAATCACTCTCTCTCTCTCCTCTCACCCCATGGCTAGCCACATCTCTTTCTTTGCCCTTTATTTATTTTTCTTTCTTATTTATTTAATTAACTCTAAATTTCCTCCTTAAAACTTTATAAATACTCCCTCATACCTTCATTCTTTATACATTCACTTAAACACATAACAAAACTCTTGCAAAATTCCTCCATCATCTCCCCTCTCTCTTCTCTTTCACACACATACATACACGCACATGCACACACACCCCTGCTTTTGTTCTTCCAAATTGTCTTCCTTCATCCATCTTCAACTTTAGTATATACTAAACACCCTCTTTATATTTGGTTAACATAACATGAAAAATATGTATGTTATATTTCCACATAAAATCCCTATGATGTATATGCTAAGGAATGGAAACATAGAAACAACATATTGTTCATATCTTATTAACTTTATGTTCGTGTTTATATTATATTGTATTTTTGTTTCTAACACTAACTTTGTATATGTTATTAATTAAGTATATGTAATATGTATATTTATAGAACCTAAATGCTAACTAATCTAACTTGCATTTAATGTTCCTATTTCATTGCTCATTATTTATTTCTTGCTAATAAAATAAAACTAGTCAAATTCTAGTCTTAGACTTATCCAATTTTAAGTCAAAACAAAAGGGGACTTTTCCATCCCTAAGTCATGGGGAGATTTAAAAATAATCTAAGACTCCTATATTTATTTATTTGATATTTTTTATTTATTTATGAAACTATAAATTATTCCAGTCTCATGAAGTCTTGATAAAATCTAAGACTTCAATATTTTATTTCTTTATGCTTACATTGTTTTATATATCATGGTGACTAGAAATAAATTTAAGTCTCAAGAAAGTCTTGATAACGAGCTAAGACTTTCATGTTTTTGTTTATGTTCTTACTTATTTTTTTAATTCTTGATCTGATTTTATGTTCTTAAAATTTTTCTTTATTGCATAATAATTCCTAGATTCATGTTCATTCATAGTGATGTTGTTACTATACCCAAAATGAAGTTTTTCAAACATATAAAAATTATCGTTAGGTTGATAGGGTAGTTTTCCCAACAATATAAATGTTGATAATTCTTTGTCCTGTAAAATTTTCTAGAAATCTTATGTATAATACAAGTACAAACTGTTTTATTGAAAATAAAAAAATTTAGAATAAGTTATTTACCTAATTTTTCTTATATATCTAAACTTAGCACATCTTAATGATGATACAACTTAGGAAAATTTTCATCCACAAACAGCTGGAAATTCATGTTTTGGAAGGTAATTGGTTAAAAGAAGTTTAATATGAAAATGAAATATTCATAGATTCAAAAAAAATATAAAACCATGATTTGCGTTAGTTGAGCTTCACATCTACAAAATCTAAGAGTTTGAATTTTATTTAAAAATCAAATTTAAGAAGAATTCAAGGAAATACAACTTAGAGTATTATGTTACAAGGAGTAAATTTCATATCTTGTAAAATAGATTGATAATAAAGTTTTAAAATAAATATAAGATCTTCAACGTTCAAAAAGTATATATAAAACCATGAATTTTTGTTAAGTCTCATGTTTACAAAATTTAAGGTAAATAATTTTATTACAAGTCCAAAGGTGATTTTTCATAAAACTCAACATTGTTACTTTCTATAAAAGATTATTTTACATATTTTTATTTTGGAACAATATCACTAGAATCATACATGAAATATGAATCATTATCATAATTATATGATTTCTAAAGAAAGGAATATATTTATACTTGATTGTTGAAGTCTAAATGAAGTAGAAACTTCAAAATTTGAAAATGACTAAAGTTAGAACGTTTGGGACGCAATATGTACCATCCAATTCCAACCCTTAAATGACCTTAAATGTTGAAAATAACTTTAAAAATAGATAGAGCATTTAAAGTAGGTAGAAAACAACTACTCATATGCAAAATTCCTAGTTAAAATGAGCAAGTTATAGTCATTTTAAGTTAAAACTTCTGTAACTAGGAAAAATGACGCAAATAAAATAAATAGAGTTAGAAATTTAAGTAGAACCTCGATGAAATACTCATTCTGAGTATTCTTTTTTTTAGGTGATAAAGGACTTGACATACCATTTTCGGAAGACTTTCGACTAGGTATTACTCTAATGGACGATTGAGTTCTTTTCCTAATTTCATTACCTTGTATGTGCTTGTAAAGTAGAGCACTAAAACATAAGGAAACGATAAAATGGAATTCCATGTGGGTTGTTATAGGGATATGCTTGTGATTCTTGAATACTTGCTTAATGAATGATAAGTATATCGATGCCTTATGATGATTGATTAATGTTATGTGTCCAATTATCACGCTATTATGTATGTAGATATTTTGTTGCTTATCCTTAAATGGAAAATAACTTGATCGGAAATTAAATAATAAATCGAGTATGCATATCATGTCGAATAATCATATCATTAAATGCTACCACTCCTATGCGAAGAGCCAGAAGACCTATAAATCTTATTGCATGCATAGATCTGTTCCTTCTTTAGAAAATCGCAGATGTTCGGGGAATGTGTCCTTAGGAAGGAGCCACGTTGAGTGATCTCTACAAGCAAGTGCTCAAGGACTAACAGTAGAGAATGCGGGGCCTCAATTTGAATTCCCTAACCCTTATCACGAAGGGGTAAATCTGTTCTATGTATGGTTTCTAGATGACCATACATATTTGCATGTTTCATATGGTTGTTACATAGCATATGCTTGATTAATGAACTTGTTTGTTTATGATTATGGATGTGAATAATGAGAAGTATCTCACTAAGCATATTGTAAGCTTACATACCTATAGATCTTGTTTGAAGTAGGTATACCTGAAATTTTATTCGAGAAGTAAGACAACAAGACAATCACTAGTGGATTTTGGAGTTATAATGAATGATCCGGAAGCTTCGGCTGAAACTTCTCTTGGAAACCTATATGTTAGATATGTACTATGTTTTTACTTTGGAGAATTGTTATGAATAATTATGTTAGTTCGATTATTTGTGGAAATTCGTGGGAGTATGCCTCTAAGAAATGTAATTTACCCTGTTTAAGTTAATTATGAAAAGTTCTCTTGCATTGCCATTTAATTGTTACCATCATAAACTGCGTTACTCCAATGTGTTCCCTTTGTTGTGAAGCATGCCTTGCGCATAATGTGAAAGCTTTTGCATGTCTAAGATAATCATTTATAGACTTTAATATTATATAAGGCAAACTGCCACGTTTATGGTATCCCTCGAGGCGTGACAAAGATGCACGATAAGAATTAAGTGTTATGTTAGCGTCGTATAGTTTGGCGATTATTAGTTTTACTTAGTCAACCTTAGATAAACTTATAAAAATTAATCCTTATCTTAATTCTAACTGTTGCATTAGGGTTCTTGTCATATAAATACGTGTCTTATGTTAGTTTAAAACAACCTTTTACATATATAATATACTTTTCATGGTTTTTCTCAAATCTATTCAAGATTTTATAGAGTTGGTCAAGACAATCCTGTTTATCAAGACCTTATGAGTCAAGATCTCGGTTGTAATGTGTATTCCTTCTTACCTCATGTTGTTTTACATAGTATTTGTGTTGTTTTGTAAGATGGATAAGGAGGAGTAGAGTAGTTTTCATTTAAATGATGAGGAACCCTAAGATTTATCTTTGTACTTTGCTTTTATGATAATTCAATGATTTTTTTTATGTTTAATTTTGATTCCGAATATGTGTACTTGATCTTTCTTGAATCTAGTAGTCCGCAATGTTAATTTCATGTTAGATTTTCTATATTACAAATGAGAATTTGGATATAAGAATAGATCTTCATATTCATAGAGACTTTGTGAATTCTAGAGGAAGATTTATGAGAGTCTTGTATTGACTTGGTTGAGTAGCACTTAATTGATTCAATATAGGATTTATAAAATTTAATGCAATTCTTGGATTGTTATTAGTTAAGAAGGGAATCTAATAGATAGATATAATGATTAGGGGTTGGAAATCTTGAGAAAGATTTCAACCTAATTTAAAAATCTTGTTGATCAGGATCGAACACTATTATTAAATCATTGAAAATCATTATGAATGAGGTATGAAGTGTGGTTTTAGTGGTGAATCATGGTTTGAATGAGCCAAGATTATTTGAATTAATAATTCGTGTTATAGAATATCTTGAATAGCTATTAAAAATATCATTAAACTATCTTGTTAGTCGTAGAATTTAAATTGAAATTGAACTCCATTCTTAAACCTTGTTATTATTTTTAACAATTGAATTAAAGTGTTGTTTCTAACTTCAATCCCTGAGGACGATCCTGTTTATAAAGCTATACTATAATAAGATTGGTACACTTGCCATTTTTATTGGTTATTACAATTTGTAAAGTGGTGTTTTAATAAAAATTTTATTGATATAAAACCAATATTAATATTTCTTTAATACTTTTGATGAGAACAAAAGTAATCAAAGATATCTAATCTATTTGATTAAGTGTGCGAATTTAGTATTGTGCAATAGAAGGTTTACCAGAATGTTTTTCACAAGCTTTACAAGAACATATGTCAAAACCTATGCAAAAGACTTAGAACTTAATATAAAAGATAATATATGCATCAAGTTGATTTTATCTTTAAACAAGGATCAAAATATTTAATGAACACCCAGCTTCACTTTATTAGATGTAGTTGGGTAATGCATCTAATGCATTCCATTCATGGAGATTAAATCTATTACTTTTAGATTGTTATTCACATTATCGGAAGAGTATTTACAGACATGAAGGAAGAATTTTATTAAAGATAACAATTGAAGATAAAGATTATCTAAACCTATTGATAAGATGCAGATAAGAAATTAATCAACTGATCACCTCTAGATTTTGCGGACCTCTTTTGGTGACAAAAGATAATGAGCATTCATTAGATATTTTAGAAGTTATTTTCAAATTTCAAATGAAGCAATGACGGCATAATCAAAGGATATATTGAGTTAGTTTCCAAGTATGAAGATAACATCAAGATAAGTATAACATATATTGTGAGGTATTATCAAGCTACAAATGTTCAAGATTCAAGAAGCTATAGAGATTATTCTTTCTGAAGATATATTTAAAGAACTTTTCGAGTTTCATCAAGAGAGATGTTATAGAAGCAATCTAAATAGAGACGAAGTTCAAAATCCGAAGAAGAACAGAAGTGTTCAAATTATTCATCTTATTATTGATATTCTTCCATAGCTTATTTTCCAAACTCATTTCAAAAGCTGCTTTATTTGCATTTTTTCACTTAATTTCTCGATATTCTATTGTATCTTATTAAACTATCCTTACTCTTTATTTTGAGAGTTATGTTGAGTGTTTGAGTGAGAGGATTACATCTTAGTATCTTGAAGTTATATGATTAGCCTAGGTGTGTAAGGCTTGTCAGATAAAGCAAAATAATGTTGGTAGTTGTAATCTTTTAATTAGTTATTGGATTAGTGGAATGACCGGTGTAGAAGACTGGATCCCTAGCAGTAGAACTGGAAAAGATGACTGATTCACAAGGAGGGACTTCTATAAATCTCTAGCCTCACTTATTTTCTGCACTTTAATTTATTATGATTTTGTTGCATCGTATTTATTCATTAATTGTGCACGCCAAGTTTAAAAGTTCAGAAAATTTTTTAAAAACAAACAATTCACCTGCTCGGCTCATGTTTGTTAACTAAGACCTATAGGATTAAACATGGACAAATGAAAAAAAAAAAAAAAAAACTTGTGCGGAGTGAATTAAGGAACTAAGCCATATAAATGCAACACCAAATGCTGTTAGGATTAATGTCATGAATGGTACTTGAACATTGATAAAATATTCAATTAATTATCTCAAATTTAAAATTGATCAATTTAGTACTTGAACTTTTAAATTGATTAATTTAGTACATAAAATTTTTTTAAATTGATCAATTTAGTATCTAAAAGAACTCAATGGATGTACTATTAATGTACATGAAAAATTCTTTCAAGTACTAAATTGATCAATTTCAAAATTCAAGCACTAAATTGATTTATTTCAAAATTCAAGTATCAAATTGCATATTTTATCAAAATTTAGGTATCTTTTAGGACATTAAACTAATCCTAGTATTAATTCTTTCACCCGTTGGATTTTTTCTCTTGTTGGTACAACATCACAACTTTCTTCCACTGAGAGTTTGTCTTTTCTTCCTTTTTTTTCCCCTTTTGTTTTATATCAAGTTTCTATTATTAAAAAGAAAATTAAATCATAATATTTAAAATAATTTTTATAATTTTTTCTAACTAAATATATTATAATTGGTAACACATTAAACTTAAATTAGACAACTTTTTTCAAGCAGTGTAAATGTCTGCTTTGATAAAAAATTGAAGTTTCATGCAATTATTAAAAGTTTATGGGGGAAGATCCTCACACTTTACTTAAAACAAAAATTTTGGCATCAAATCATATATAAAACATCCAAAGTTTACAATTTTAATACTGGTATGAGTTTGATAGTTCGTCAATGACTTTATCTTTTGATGATATTAATATAGATTTTTTAAGTGCGATTGATTATGGAAAAATAATAAATAAATAGTTTTCAACAAAAATTATTATGCATATCTAAAGCATATACTAACGGTAGGTGCTTGATTATTCATATGATTAGACAATTAATAATATGTCAATCTCCTGTTGCTCCCATGTGGATCTAAGCTATCATATTGTGATAGATGCCACTGATTTTTTTGCTAGTACGTGAAGATCTTTACTCTCCCAAATGTGTCCAGATGGATAGGTTTGAAGAAGGGTTCTTCTTAGATAACTTTTGAAAGCTTGGTCCCGTTGGCTGCAATAAGAAGAATCAACTCAGATCGGTATTAAATTGGTATCAATTCGGTAGCAGTTCAATATTGATTTGATTTGGTTTCGTTAGTTTATGGATAAAAATATCGACTTTTCATTGATATCATATCTTTATCGATTTAGTATCGGCTCAGTTTGAAAACAATATCAAAACGACAATCCCAAATATTCTTTTTAGCCTAGTTATTAAGGCTTTTCTAAGGAAAAACATCACTGAGAGAGTTTGTTTGGGAGGGGGGCAATGGTGGGGGCGTGGGTGGGGGTTGTTGTTTAGGAAATTTGACAGTGATAAAGCTCCGGTTCCGTTGAATTGGGACAGAAGAAGAAGGTGAGAGATTAGCATTTGTCAGCTACGAAAGTTAAAGAATCCATAGAAATAGATAATAAATAAAAAGCATAATAAAAGGGGCATCCCAGAAAATTTCACGTGGTGAAGACAAACTTGGTGTTCTATTATTGGACCTCTCTGCCAGCTTCTTATTTATTTATTTATCTATTTATTTTTTGAAACATACGACGAGTTTATAATAATGTCAAAATGATTTGAACTCATAGCGAATGTAAAAATTAGGTAGTGGAATTTAAAATGTTTCACATTTGAAATAAGTTTTTGGTTTTATTGATGGAGAACAAATTTACTTGATTTTGCTGACGAAGTTGTTAGACACTAGTATGCGTCGTCTTGTGCACTCTATCATAGTAATATTTATCAAATTATTTAGACAAATATATATCTATTAATATATTAAACAAATACTGCTGTATTAGTATTAAAAAAATATATACCAAAGTATGATAGTTACTTTACTTTCTTTTTCTCTCTCATGTCTACTTTCTATTTTTATAATTTATTTTCTTTAAAAATAAATATTTCCTCTCTTTTTTTTCTACACATGCAACACATGTGCATCATACGCTAGTATATATGTATATATATATATATAGATATTGTCATGCAAACTATTGTCAATTGATGTTTAGGATGCTTCTGATTCATTGGTCTAGCCTTAGTTTGATGTTGGTTTGACATCTTTTTCATGTATATTTCAATCAAACATTTGGCAAAAATAGATATAGATAAAAAGTAGATAATTTTACTCATAAAGAAACCTTACAAATCAGATACAAATAAAATACAAATAAAATAAAAATATAGATTAAATATAAATAAGATATAAACAAAAAACAGATCTTGAGTAATACCAAAAGCACCTCCTCATATAGGTGGTGTGATCTAGTTAGAGCAGTGACCATCACCCATCAACTCAAAAGAGGAAAAATAGGGAAAAAAAATATAGAGAGAAAATCAACTCCTTCCTACTGTTTTATTATTTATTAATTAATTATTATTTCCTTACCATATACCAGCTCAATAGGTGAGAAGGCTTGTTGATTTAATAGCTTAATTTGTTGACCCATAGTGAGTGGATGCTTATAGGGTAAGTGATTGCCTAGACTATCCATTTTTGCTTTTTCTTTTTAAATTTTATCAATCAAATTTAATTATGCTTTTAAATGGTTCTTAAAAAGAAAATGTTTTATTTAAAAAGAGTTATGCTTCCTGCACTTAGATTTTTCAAAGATTTTATATTACAGATGTGTGAACCAATAAATAATTTCATCCAACATATCCTCTCTCCTATTTCATCTCCTTTCTCTTAAAAGAATAAACAACAAATCCTAGCTTTGACCCTAAGGTAGTTGCCCTTATGGGCCATTCCTACCAGCTCTTCTTCTTCCTTCACTCCCCCACCCCTCCTCCCTCCTAATGTTATCATATCTAGTAAGTTTACATAACATCTTGCTCTAACCACTCATTCTTGGACTTGGTAATGCCATCATTGTCGTCATGTCTGTGACCATAGTTTAACAGCTTGCTAATTGCTAGTACTTTCTTGCCTTCGCTCATCATTGTTGCTTATGGGTTTATAAATATATATACATATATATTTATATATATTTGGGGCCTTGGGGGTTCAAATGCCACAAAAATCCCTCTAAACTTTGATAAATTAACAACACTAAGGACATTTAATTTTTAGTTTAATGAAAAGCCACAAAAATAAAAGTTTATAGAAGTGTTAATGCAAATCTTGATAAGTTTGGGGATGTTGACCCACCAAAGTCAAAGTTTATGAAAGTTATTTGAAATTTTTAGGGGCTTTTTTTAAATATACAAGTCTAAGATAATTTACAACAATTAAAAGTTCATGGGGTTGTATTAGTACCAATGTCAAAGTTTAGGAGGTTGTTTACATTCCCCTACTCACCATATTTTTCCATGTTCTTTTTCTTGCTTTGTTTTGGTATTATTGTCTCCATAAGCAGATCTATCTTGAGTGGAGTATCAATTTTCATTCTCATTAGGAGAATTTGCTCATTAATGGGATTTTTTTAAACCTTAACAAATAAAAAGAAATGTGTCTTTTATGGATTGAGGCGTTACACCTCCTCTAGAAAAAGAAAGGGTAATTGTCACATTAGTACTCAAGTTTTCGATTTGTGCAATTAACTAGATGAAATTTAAATATGTCAATTACTTCCTACAACTTTTTGAGTTTATTTATAGTACCTAATTTGGTTAGCTAGTTGCAAAAATAGATAAAGTTTTGGTACTAAAATGACACTTTTAAATTTTAAGTAGTTAATTATAAAAATAGGTTCAATTAAAAATTTATATATATATATATAGAGAGAGAGAGAGAGAGAGAGATTAGTTTAATTTGAAAATTAAAAATGCTAATAGCTTCAAAAAACCAAGTTATGCTTATAAACGATGGTTGATGTCAAATTTATACTTGGACTTCACATAAAAATTCAATTTGGTACCTAAAACTTTAAAGTGATCAATTTGATATCTAAACAAAATTTTTGTGATATTTATACTACCTTCTTAACACTGTTTACTCTATTTGCTAACTAGAAAGATATAAAATGTCATTCAATTTTCACTAGTTCTCCTTGCGTCGTCTTATACCGGTTCATATTCGAAACGAAGCCTTAAAAAATTTATAAAAGCTCAAAGTCTTAACTAGCTTCGATCACAACTCTATAGGCAAGTGTACCTATCGAAGTAGTATAGAAACAATTAGATCGTATTATAAGGGATCGTTAGCACCTACTTTCGTCTATTATATAACCTAAAGGTTCACAGATTGTTTATAAACATGATATTAACAAACTAACTACTCATATACAAGTTTTAGATCAATTCACAAAAGAATAAGTCTAAACTACAAACAATAGCTTAGATCTTGCTTCACACAAATCCTTATCATGCAATTTTATAAAAATTTCAAAGAGATCATTATTGAGCATCTTGAACTATCAAATTTAAAAAAGTATGTTAAAGTCTCTCTTGAGATCATTAACTTCTAAATCTAAGTTTAGCAACCGAAATCGCTTCCTAGCCATTAGTAACTTAGATTTGCATTTGATCAAAAAAACTTAGATTTGCATTAAGATCAAGAATCATTTGATTAACTATCACATCTCATCAGAATTAATCAAGTAATAAATTAAATGTTATGAGAAATCGTCATTAATATCTTAGATTTATTCTAAGGAATGATCTCTTGATCTATTCAATGGAAACCAACCATGAAATCATATGGTGCACACATATAAATCCAAGAAATGAAACTTAAGTTATCAATTTCAAGAATTCAACAATATTTCAATAAAACACAAGCGAAATCACCTGAATTAGGTTTGGATCCATATAATCTAAGCAAGATTAAGATATTTCTCCAAAAGATATTTTAAGTTAAGCATGAATTCAGAGAAATAATGAAGTATTATGATAAAAAAACCTATGAAGCATAAAGATCCTTGCAAGATGAACTCGAATTGGCCTTTGAATTGATCCAAAACCTCCAAACCCTAGCAAAGAAGGAGCTTCTCTCACTAGAATTCTCTCAAAATTTAGTAATGATACAAAAGAATATCTCTACAAAAGTGTTAATGTCTCTTCTGCTATGTGTATGTTGGTCTAATTCATAACATACAAGCTATATATAATGAGTGCTATGATGATGTGATAAAATTTGAAATAAATTAAGCAAATAAGATCTTAGGTAGGGGTCGGGTTCGATGCACAGGGTCAATTGTGACCATAGTTCACATTGGGGTTGCCATTTGTAAAGCACATTCATCTTATTCGTTGCCGTGATTGTCCTTGTGGTTACGTCTATGATCTTTTCTAAAAAACTCCTCTTTGAATCATCCATGGCGGCGGTTGAGATCGCAGGTAGCTAATCATGGGCACTGTTGATCTTGTTATTGCTCAACTTGTTGTTTTAGTTTTATTTCTTCATCAAAACTTCATCAATTTCTCTCTTAAGCACAATTGAAATAAAATAAACAATTTAAACAAATAAATGTTAGCTTTGTGGGAATTTCAATAATAAATACACAAAACAAGTAAAAATCCTCTTGAATTTAATAAAGTAAAATATAGTTAACGAAATTCCCCCACACTTAAGCTTTTCTTGTCTTCAAGCAAATAACTAATTAAAACTAAGACAAGAACAAAAGCAAAGTTTCAAGATAGGAAAATAAATCATAAATAGTACTTATCAAATTTCAACTTAAACAATTCTTTTACGTTTTAAGCTCAGTTTTCTCACTTCTATCCTCTTCAACCACCTAGCAACCTTAGCAATCATTGCACACATTACTCTACTCAATCTTACTATAACATGTGCTAAAGTTAATTGTACTAGCATTACAAAGTTAATCTAAGTAAATTAGTTTTTACCCCCATTGTTTAAACTAGAAACAAAAGTAGAAATTATCCAAAGGATCAGACAAAGTAAGAAAGACTCAACTAGCTTTATCACCCTATATTCATAAGTATAAACTTCTTTTAGTCACTTCTTTAAGCATCACACTCTAAACTGAAAAGCTTATACATCAATTCATCCTCTGAAATCTTTTCTCTTATTTGTAATTTCAACTTTTTTTTTTCCGTTTTTTTGGATAGCATAGTTAAGAATGGAGTTGAATCATGCTCTTCTAACAGACCAAGACCCGCCCTTATCAACTAGCCTTTTTAGCAGACATTTTCCTTTTTATTTTCTTTGCCAATTAGTAGAGGCTTTTATAGATTGATCTCTTATACGAAGTGGCCATAGTAAACTCCAAGGGGACAAAGAGACATGCTTTACACATGGCATGTTCCCATTAGGTTGCCAGCTAGCATGATTCATGGGACCTGATAGTGTCAAATGTGGATCGTGCTTGTATCAGTATTGCAACACAAATATGTTAGGTACAGAGGGCTGTCGGATAAGGCGTGAACTGCCAAAGAGATTCAGTTGTCAAGATGTCGTTGGTGCCCCCATTGAGGTTAAAGGTCGCAACTAGTATAACTTTGTTGATCTCGACCTTCATGTATGAGGTTGAGGTCGAGGTCATGGGTACATGTTGCTTGGTTGACTTAGGTCGTTTAGGAGTCATTTTCTCTTATTAGGGCATGACTTACTTTAGGGGCCTTCATGGAGTAGGCCGTTTAAATGTTGGTATTGGACCTAAGGGGCCTATTACTTATTGGGCTTTTGACCCAACAAACCTTAGTCGAAAGTCTACTATTGACACTTGCTTCCTGCACTCTCATTGCAAATGCATGTGGCAAGTGGTGATCCCTATAGGTCAAACTAAGATCAAGGGGTCTTTTCTTTCCATCTAAGCTGCATCCCCAGCATAACTTGGTATATGAGCTACGTCCTCTGTGAGGTAGAGAGTCTTTGGTTATATCCCTTGATGAGGTTAGCTCAAGTCCGTTGGCAGGGCAATGAGCTCTAATTTGTAGTTGTACAGTCTACTTGGTGGAGCACGACAACCAAAGAGTTTCGAGCTTCTTTTTTTTTTTTTTACATGTATGTTGTCGAATTTCTTTAGCCTTTTGCTTTCTCATTATTTTATAAGTGAATGAAACGTTCTTCTTGAATTCTGAGTTAGGAGTTACCTAGCCAGGGTATGAGGGCAAAGTTCGTTAGCTCCCATGACCTCTGCTAAACTTTGAGAATGAGAGTTACCCTTAAGAAGGAGTTACTCGGCCAACACATGAGGGGGGGGGAGATCATTATCTCCCATGACCTCCATTGGACTTGAAGAATGAAGAATATGAATTACTTTTAGGAGGGATTTACTCAATTGGTGCATAAAGGTAGATCTCATTAGATCCCATGACCCCCACTAAACTTGGAGAACGGGAGTTGCTTGACCAATGCCTGAGGATAGAGCTCTTTAGCTCCCATGACCCTTATTAGTCCTAGAGCATGAGAGAGGCAGAGCTTGCTTGCTCCCATAGCCTCTAATAACTTCTACGAGTAGCTGTAAAAGGCTTAGTCTACATGGGAACATCCATGACCTCAACCTTGCTTAATAGTTATAGAGAAAAAGTCATGTTGAAACTTCATTTCATCAAATCTTTGAATAATCGTGTCGTAGCTCTAGGAGCTTTACATGGTCATTAATTGTTATTGAAAAGTAGGTGAGTTTTCCTCTTACATCCTCGAGACCATCACTTTGAGCCTTTTCTGCGGACTAGATTTTTGGGTTGAAAAACTTTATATGGAACTTTCTTGTCATAGTAACAAGCTGCCTTGTGCTGGTAAGTGGCTATCCATTTCCCAATAAGGCCCCATGTTTCTTCCTTGGCATCCAACTTAGCTTGTAATCTAACCTGGTTCACCATCTAGTTGAAGGATTATACTCGGATATTAGGGAGTTCGAGCTTGATGGGAAGCATGGTTTATGTTCCAAAGGTGAGCTTAAAGGGGGTATCTTTTGTTGAGGTCCTCTTGATCATCCTATATCCCCATAGGATGCTTGGAGCTCGTCTACCTACTTTTTGCTAACAAAGCCCACTTGAGTTTTGACACTTGTCATGATAGTTCTATTAATTGCCTTGACCTATCCATTAGCTTTGTGGTGTGATCTTATACTTGGTGCAAAACTCTTTTGCAGCATTGTAGTTAAATTGCCAATTGTTGTCCATAACAAAAGAGTGAGGAACTCTAAACTTAACCAGTATGTTATTATGGAGAAAGTTGAGTATGCTTTAATTTATTACCTTGGCCACTGCTGTAGCGTCCACCCACTTGGTTGAATAGTTGCATCTAACAATGATGAACTTTTTTTGCCTTGTCGACACTAGTAGTGGGCCAAGGATATCTAGGTCTCATTAGGTAAATGATTACGGGCTGGTGAGATAATAGAGGTTCGTACTCAGGGTGTGATTGATTGTGGCATGCTTCTGACAACTTTCACATCTCTTCACATACTTTCTGACATCTTTTCTCATGGTTGACCAGTAGTATCTAGCTCGTGAAACCTTTGATATAATTGTTGCATTCAACTGCTTGTAACTCTTAGAGAACACGAGCTACTTTGTCAGCATGTAGGCATCTTAGGAGAAGGAAACTAAAGCCTCATTTTTACAACATCCCGTTGATGAGTATGTAATTTGCTACCCTATACATGAGACATCGTGCTTCTTTCCTATCTAGGGGTAAGATCCCATTTTTGAGGCAGTCGATGATCTGGTTTATCTAATAGGTCTATCTTGTATATCAAGTAGTTTATGTGCTTGTTTTGAAGTAATCTTGTTGGCTTCGACATTCTTAGCCCATGGGGTTTTGATGATGTCCCATGGGTCGAACATCGTAAAGATAATAAGGAGTGTCCATACAGTGTTGAGGTATTTAGCCATTCCTTTCCCCTTAGCCTTATACTCATCTTTGACCTGCTACATTATCAACATTGAATTTGAAAAAAATTTCAATGTACTGGCTCTAATATCTGTTACTAGCTTTAGACCTGCTATGAAGGGTTTGTATTCTGCTTCATTACTCTATAGGGACCCTCTAGCACCAATCTAGCCCCATTCCTCCCTTAAGTAGAGGATCCATCAATGTAAAGCATCCCTAAAGGGAGGCCGCCCTCGTCACGTTCTTTGGGTCCAGCATACTTGATTACAAGGTTAGCCAGGATTTAAGCTTTAATTGCTTCCTACGGTCAGAATTGGACCCCATGGGCATTGAGCTCGATTGTATACTTCATCATTCTTCTCGAAATGTTAAGCTTCTAGATAATGGTCTTCAGGGGAACATCTACAAGAACTATTATTGGTGAGCTTGGAAGTATGGACGCAATCTTTAAGCTAAGATAACCATGGCTAAGGCAAACTTCTTGAGCTTTGAGTATCTCTCTTTTGCCTCCAGCAGGGCGTGACTCACATAGTAGATAGGTTGGTGTTGTCTCCCATTAGCTCGAGCTAGTACCTAAAGGGGGTGCATATACTTTCAGCTAAATACAAAAAAAGGTCTTCTTGGTGTTGGGGTAGACAATACTGGTAGGTTCATAAGGAGGTTTTTTAGTTCCTCAAAAGCTTGTTAGCATTTGTCGATCCACTTAAACTTATCTAGCATTTGTCGAAGCACTTGTCTACATTGCGAGGTAAAAACCTACTCAGAGTGGCTACATATCCTACAAACTTTTGTACCACTTTGGCTTTGATTCCTTGTTAGGAGACCACATAATCTACAAACTTGCTTAGAGCATATTCAAAGACATGCTTCTTAGGGTTCAACTTTATGTTATTGAAGCGAATCTTGTCAAAGTTTTCTTGTAAATCTTGAAGGTGGTTTGTTGCCTTCTTGCTCTTAGCAATCATGTCATTAATGTACACTTCCATGCTTCTCCTTATGTGCGGCTTGAAAATTTCGGTCACCAACCTTCGCAATGTTGCTCCAACATTTTTCAGCTCGAATGGCATGATCTTGTAATAGTAAGTTTCAAAGATGATGATGAACGAGGTGTACACCTTATCTTTAGCATTCATCTTAATTTGGTTATGACTGGAGAATGCATCCATGAAGCTTAGTAGCTCATGTATTGAAGTACTATCTACGAGCTGATCTATCCATAGAAAAGGAAAGCAATCTTTTGGATATGCTCTATTAAAGTCGCTGTAATCGACACACATACACCATTTCCCATTGGTTTTCTTAACCAGCACTACATTAACCAAGTAGGTAGGATAATTTTCCTTCCTTATAAAACCAACTTGAAGGAGCTTTTGAACCTCTTCCTTTAAAGTGGCCTATCTTTCAATGCAAAGTGCCTGATGTTTTGGCAGACTAGCTTTTGTGTTTTGTTCACTCTTAGCTGGTGCATGATTACGTCCAGATTGATGCCTAGCATGTCTAGGTAACTATGCAAAGACATCTTTATTTGTCCGTAAAACGTAACCAACTATTCCTTGAAGTCGGGAGGTATGGAAGTCCTAACTTGAGTCGTGTGCTCTAGATCATCATTTAGCATGACCTTTTCTGTCTACTCTACTAGACCACACTTTCCTTCAAAATTGTCATCCAATTCTAAGTCCACGACACATACTCGATCTCCTTTTAGGGCCTTAAGGTATAACTTTCATGACTGTTCTTGGTCCCCTTTGCATATCCCTACCCCAATAGGGTTGGGAATTTCGCCTTTAAGTGAGGTTGAGATACCACCATTCAAAAAGTTAACTGAGTCTCCCTTTTAAGGATTGCATTATATAGGGAGTGGCACTCAACTAGAAGAAAGTCGACTTAACGAGTCATGAAATGTTCCTCATCTCCAAACTCGAGAGATTGTGTGATAATTCCTCGAGGTCTAACTAGCTTGTTGTAAAAAACATAGAGTTCATGGTCGTAGGATCTTAGCTTTGCTTTCAGTTGTTGCCTCATCTTTTCATAGGCATGGTTGAACAGGGTATCAGTGTTACTACTAGTGTCCACCATTACCGTTTTAACTTTCTAGCCCGAGATGCTGGCTAAGATCACCAATGCATTATTGCGGGCATTGAACCCCTAGAGGTTAACATCAGAGAATGATATAGAAATGTCTACTTTCCTTCTTTTTGGCTCAAGGCTCATGACCTCTTCTCCTCCCTTGAGGCTAGGGTTGAGGAGCTACCTGGCAAACTCGAGGGGTTTAGTCCTCCTATTACGGTGTTTATCTCCTTAGGGCATTCCCCATTCTGTTGACTTGTTCATGGTTTTGCTACAGCGTTGTTAGCTGATGTACCCTTTGTTTGCCAATGTTTTATGTCTATCTCTTTTCCATAGGCCTATCAAATTGCGTGCTACCGTGATTGACATACTGTTTAAGTTAATCCTATCATACGACATCTTCGACGATGTTCTTAAGCTACTAGAGCCGCACATATCATGCCCATACTCACAGTAGTACTTGTAATACTCTCTCGAGCCCTTTCACTTTGTGTTTGGTTTCAATAACAGTGGAGGAGGGATAATGTATTCATTTCTAACTTCAAGAAATACGTCATGGTGATACTTTGTTAGGGGTGTGAACTTGTTGTATAATAAATAAAGCTTTCTTAGCTCTTATCCTCAATCTTGGTTGTGGTATTAGAGTTTCTATTCATGCTGCATTGATCTCTAAGCTGCACTTTGTCCCTATGACGACAAGCATCATCAAGGGTGGGCTCGAACCTAAACTCAGTTTCTTTTCTCACATTTTTGGTATCTCTTGTCAGACAAATTTCTGTGCCTTCTCCTTCACCTACTTAACGGTAGTGAGCTAGCATTGAAAAGTAAGCTTTTGGTGAGTGCTCTCTTTGGTTAAGGTTTGGGGTTTCCAAGCACACTTTGTTAAATTAAGCAAGGTAGTCTCATAAAGGTCCGTCGGACCTCTGTTTAACAGTGTTCAAGTATAAGACGTCCTTCTCTAGGGGCTTGCTAGATATGAGGTCGGCCACAAATAACTCACTGAACGATGTAAAGGAGGCAATGATCCCTTTCGATAGCTTGTTGAACCAAGTTCTAGCCACTCCTTAGAGGGTCATAGGAAACATCTTACACTATACGACATCAAAGAAATTGTGCATCATCATAGTAGGCTAGAACTGAGCCAAAGGATCTTCGGGGTCGATAGTTCCATCATAGGTTCCTAGGTATGGGATCTTCGTGTTAGCAGGCAATGCTATAAATTGGATGGTCGCGGTGAAAGGTAACTTGACCACAATCACCTATTGCGTTGGTAGATCTTGTTAGTTATCCTTCAAGCTAGTAAGTTTTTGCATCATCTAGTCTACCTTTACTAAGGTAGGTAGAGATTTCACATTATTGGTTGGGAGGTCGTTGCATGTGTGGCCCTCATGAACTTCTTGTCGAGCTAAGGCATGCATGCAGTGGACAAGGGTGGTCTTTATGGCGGCACTTATGCCTTAGAGCTTCTCTCCCCAAGTTTTAGGAAGCTTGAGGTCTTTCGAAGGTGGTGGAAATGACCCTAGTTTGGTTCGGCAAATCGACAACCCTTTGGTAGTCACATGGGATATGCCGAGATGTCATAGAATCTTTGCTAGACTAGGCCTGAGTTTGGGGTAAAGTCACGGATTGCCTTCCATTCATGCTTGGGAGATCCCTTGGGATGTTCTCATGATTATGGGTTTGGGGATCTATTGTCTCCATTATTAGCTCACGTATTCTTGTCCTTTCGAGGTATATAATCCTTTGATGAAGCTGACCATTTTTGCATTTTCAAATTCCAAAATCCTATATGCCTACCATCTGCACAAATCTTCCAACTCTAGAATGTGCCTTAGGTTGATGGGTTCGACCTCTCTTGGGAATTGAAGAGCTGACTGCTACTATTCTATTACAGTAGCCATGGTGGCGGTTAACACAGTAGTTGGTTGGTTACTACCCCATGATTGTCCTTTCCCTTTAGGTGCTTTAGCCATGTACAATAGGAGGGAAAATCAATAAGAAGAGTGAGGTTAGTGTTTTCTGGTTTAAGATTTCATAGTGGAGATTTTAAAAGGAGTTTTCTATAGATGGCACTAGTGTTGTAGGCATCGAGTACGCTAGTAGAGTTTCAATCTTCTGCCTAAGCGAAAGATGGAGGGTGCTCGAGCACCAAAGACATACACACACAAAAATCTCGGTTAGTGGCATACTGGAGGGTTGTCTGGCGTAACCACTCCGATGCTTAAGTGAACTGTGGGTTTGAATGAAGGTAGAAACACTAACAATCCTCCAAAAACATAGTAGATAGGGTCTTAAGGATTGATCCCTTATATGAAGTGGTCATAGAAGACTCTAAGGGGACCAAGAGACATCCTTTATGCTTGGTTGGTTCCCGTTGGGCTGCTAGCCGACTTAATCCATGGGACACAATAATATCAAGCATGGATCGTGCCTGTACTAATACTATGGCATAAATATGCTGGGTACGGAGGACGGCTAGACGAGGCACAGATTGCTAAGGAGATTCAATTTTCAAGATGTCGTGGAAGCCCCATTGATGTTGGGTTGCAATTGGTTCAACCTTGTTGACCTCGACCTTCATGTATGAGGTTGAGGTTGCGAATGCGTGTTGCCTAGGTGACTTAAGGTCATGGATGCATGTTGTCTAGGTGACTTGAGGTTGCTTAGGAGTCATTTTCCCTTGCTAGGCGTGACTTGCTTTAGGGGCCTTCATGGAGTGGGCCTTTCAAAAGTTGGTATTGGGCCCGAGGGGCCCATTACTTATTAGGCATTGACCTAACAAGTCTTAACCAAAAATATACTATCAACAAAGATAAATACTTGCTTTTCAATAACAAAGATTGAAAGGTTTCATCAATCCAGTGTCGATAGTAAAGTCAACATCAAAAGAGGATTGCCAAATTATTAATGAAAAGCCTATTTACGGGTTTTAGAGGAAAAAGAAGAAAAAAAGAAAAAGAAAAAACCTTGTGTGCCTTAGTTAAAAGGAAACTTACTAAATAAAACCACATTGATGTAAATACTTAAAAAGGAGTTAGGAGTTAGGTAAGCTAGATAAAAAAAACATATTGACAACATAAAAATAGATGCCTAAACATCCTTACGTTATTGGTATGAGGTCGGTTTCTTTGTTCACCAATGTCAGCATAGTCGACCTATCTGCTTCTTGTCGACCACCTAGTCAGGCTTTCCTTAGTCGATTTTGATGGAATCAATCTAATTAGCTTCTGCATGATGATTTTTGCCTATGATTTTGATAACCATCATCTTTTGATCTGTTGTAAGATTAGTATAATCAAGAATACATTTTGAAGGTGCAATTTGAAAATTTGAGGTGAATTCGAGAGGATAATTTAAAATTTTTTCCATAAAAGATAAAGTAATTTTTGTATATTTCTTTCATATTAACTTTTTTATTTTTGATTCGTCAAGAAAACGCAATATTAGTAAATTACACATTATTTTTCTTGCGGTCCAATACTCACATATATGCATAATAAAGGCATTTTTTTTATATGAAAAACAATTAAGTGCCTCAAAAGACAGCTTTTAATAGCTAAAAGAAATAAACTTTATAATTTTTCATGTACTTATTTTTTAATAGTTTGTCTAATTAGACTCAAAAGGATGGAATTTTTCTAATGCCTTTTAATCAATATATAAGGCACTCGTTAAAAAACTCTATTAAAAAACACCTTTTGATTAAATAGAAAAGAAAAAGCAATCAAATCACACTGATTTCTTGTTTTTTAACTTAATTTTTTCTGTCTTTGTAAAACTATTGATTTTTTATTTGGAATAGAAGAATTCAATAACCAATCGTTGTCCTTACTGTAAATGCCACATTTAACACTCGAGTTTTTGCAAATATTTGTAACTAACTATTAAAATGTCAATTTATTACCTAAATATTACCCACTTTTGCAATTAACTATCTCAATTTTATCAAAGTTTGTGATTAGCTATCTGAACTTTATTTATTTTTATAATTAGCTATCTTATCTAGATATTATAAATAAATTCAAAAAGTTTATAGTTAGTCAACTAACACTTTTAAATTTTATATAATTAAATGTGAAATTTACCCTTTTCCTTAAGAAGTTCCATGATATCTATCATCAAGATTTATGATAAGTTGAATCAACAAACTCATGGTCAAAATTCCAAAAAGAAAAAAGGAACTCATGGTCATATAATTTTGGTTATTAAATCATGTACATGTGCAAATGCATATTAAAAAAATACGATGGAGTAATGGTAAATTTAAAAAAAAAAAAAAAATTAAGTCCAACTCCAATTTAATATTCAACCATGTTTAATTATATCCGTACTAAATTTGAATCGAAGACACGGATTCATCCATCATGCAGTAATAATATTCGTCTTATATAAGGTAAATTACGGTTTTCTTGGTATTGCAAAAGGGCAAAAACACACGTGAACCCGTCCCTTTCAAATTCCCATTGGAAGCCCCCAGTTCCAAACTTAACTAAGCAAACATCTTTATGTGAAATTGCTCCTTCTTCCCACCTGTTACGAGGTTGTCTTGCCTTCATACGGTAGTAAAGCGGGCAATTCCTCCTCCCTTTTAACTCGTAGTTTAATATTATAATACAATCATCTAGGTTTATTTGAATTGTTGATTTTTTCTATATGTGGTATCTGTATCAAATTTGTATTTGTAACTTATTTTTATCATATCTGTATCATATTATTTTGATCTATTTATGAGTAAAATTATCAGTTTTTCATCAATATCATTTCTTGACAAAATTTTATTTAAAAACAACGAAAATATGATATCAAAATGACCAGAACATTTAGGAAAAAGAAAAAAGAAGGACCAGAATATGATCAAACAAACATACCGTGTGACTGTGTTTTTTTTTTTAACTAAAAAATTCTTATTTATATGTAGGGTGTATTTGCAATTCACTTTTAGAATTAAAAATTAAGGATTTAATTATATTCATATCTTTTCTTTTAAGATGAAAAATTCTTATTATTGTTACTTTTTTTCTTTTTAGAGCGAATATTTATAAACATTAAATTATGTTAATAATAGATATTGTAGTTTGTTATCAATTTGCCAATATAATTCAAACGAATGGTTTCAATGTGTAACTTTGTAAATTATTATCATTTTTTCTATACAATAATTCAAAAATAGAACTAGGTTTTAAAAAATTCAAACATCTTAACTTTTGATATTAGACATTGGTTTAAGATCGTAAGATTAATCTACTTGAATGGAACTAGAATATCGGCTTCATAGAATCGAGAGTAGCAGAATGTGTACTTTTCAAGAAAAATTAAGAGTCAAAAAACTGGAAAAGAAAAAAAAATTCTAAAACTTCTTTAAAAAATTATGATTTGTAGTTTAACAATACAGCCAAGCAGTAGTTTTTCCTTTTTCTTTTCATTTTTTTTTTTAATTTTTAAGTGCAATTTCGCTACTTTTACCTACAAGTAATGAAGAGTGTAGCAAAATAACTCAATTGTAAAATTTTCAACACAACTCACTTTTTATTATGGGTTACATGACTTAACCTACTTGTTTCTCCTTCACATTTCTATCTTCTCTCTTTTCCTATGTATCAAACAAGTACAAAGAGATATCAGTTAAGAATACTTTGAGTTTTTATATTTATTTTTAGCCTTAAAGTTAAGAACTAGTATGAACACCGTTAACAATTTTCAAACTTCAACACAAGTTGATTATCTTAATAAAGTAAACCATAATCTATCAAAAAGAGCATATCAATTATTATGCTATGCTAATAGGTATATTTAGACAAAGAAATCTTCGAGCATGGCCAAATCCTATTAAAATGTAGGAGTAAATTATACTAAAAAATTCCAACGTTTTGGGATGAAGAGAAAAGTTTATTTAAGATCCTAACATTTGAAAAAAATGGGTCAATTTGGGTCCCTATGTACACGTGTAAACAGGAGAAGAGTCTTCTGAGTTTTATTTAAATATTCGCTCCTATTGACAGGTATCATTGGGGACCTAAATTGACTTGCTTTAAAAGTTGGGACCTTAAATGAACACACTCTCAAACATTGAGACTTCTTTTTGACCACTTGAAATGTTAAGACTTTAAATAAACTTACTCCCAAACATTAGAATCTTCTAGTGTAATTCACCCTAAAATATAGGTTACCCCCACAAACTTAATGTCGACCCTCCTAGGCGCACTTAACTATCTGTAACTCTTTTTGTTGGATGCATGACACCTAATAAGACACATCATACATAATTGGACTTTGTTGCTTAGCTTGACTCCCTCCACTTTAACACGTCACCTCAATATTCAATGTTCCTATAATATGGCTTAGTGGCCTCCTAATGACTAAGCATATGGCCTCCATTATCTCCACTCTCTCCACTAAAAAGTAACTGCCATTCAAGATGATCTATATTTTCTTCTTTAGATATCCTCTAACATTAAGTTCGGTAAGCTCTCGACAATACTTTGTTATTTTACTTATTCTCTTATATGCTTACTAACTTAACTATTGGAGTGTCCACATCAGACAATCCCTTGATGTCGACCAAGCTGTTGTTGTTTTGAAGCCCCATTAATCTAAAGGTGCATATTAAAAATACTCTACCAATAAGTTACGGCTAAGAAAGATGTGGCAAGGAAAATTGCCTTCATTAGTAAGTAGGAAGGCAATCTCTTTAATCTAGTTTCTCTTGCTTTAATTGTGTCTCATACTTCTTAACTTGCTATATCCAATAAGAATGCTTTTGGCTCAACTCGTCAACCTGGGAAGCTAGAGACTTACATTTATCTTTATAATATTTCGAAAGGATGGAAACAGGACCTACCAATTGACATCCACTACTTTCATTTAGCCCCCTCTTCCCTTATTATGACTTCCTCATTTTTCCTCTTCATCTCTTCATGAGCCTATATGGACTTATTGATGAACAACATGGTCTACTAAAAAGAATGAAATATATGAGATTATAAAAGGAAAAAAATTAAGCTAAGACAAGTATTGGGAGAAAAGGAAAGACTTACATTGTGGCATCCCAAATTAGTGGTGTTGTGCACTTGCTTGATCTATGGCCTTGCTCGCTACCTCTTGGGAATTAGTAACTCCTTAACCAAGGGAGTCATATCATTTTCATAGGGCTAAAAATCTTCATAACAAATTGGTGAGTCTATTACTTTGACTACATTCCTATTGACAAATTGTCCACAACCTCTACACATTTACCTAAGCTATCACTTATTTCTAGTTGGACCCCCTAAATGATTTGAGTTGGGGATGTAATTGTATCTTAGCCTAGAATTCTTAGAAAAACTGAAGTAAGGTGTCACCACAACCTTCCTCTTCTCTTCACTTTGGGTTATCATGAGAAGGCTAAGCTGTGTGCGATCTTTTCTTCTTATCCTTTGGAAGAGGAACTTGTTCTAATCCCTCAAGCAAACCAAATTCACTAGTGGAGGTGCTTTTTATGCTTGCCACCTACATATATATATATATATATATATAGAAAAAAGAAGATGAATTAAGGTTAGTGAGCAATTAAAAAGCATGGTATTGATAACCACGTGCCAAGTTTGTGCAAAGAGGACTTCCCAATAAACAATGCCTCACGAGTTAGTCACCTAAAGCAACTTAACTTAACACGATAGAAAAGACCAAGTAGTATCTTAAGCTTCACTCCCTATTCCTTCAAAATAATCAAGGCCTACAATATGAGGACCAAACTCTATATATTTTTACTACTCACATCACATGAAGATGAGCGAAATTATGCCTCTTCTTCCACTCTAAGAATTAAGTAATCTCCTCCATGATCTCTCCATTATTGGCACTAAACTCTATTGTTGTTAAAATCGCGATTTGACTCATATAATTATACGAGTTCACTTTTCCAAAAAGTCTCCTCTTGTTCAAAAAATCATTTGTGGCCAAAATCGGTGTGGAGTCACAAATCTACTGCGCAAACTCATGGAATTGCGAGTTTATGGGTGAATCTTCCGTTTCTACTTATTCTCAAATTTTATGCTCTTTTTTCCCTTTTAAGTTGGCCCATCTTACTTGTATTGCCCCATATTCATCTTTCTGCCATTCTTTACCTAAAAATAAAGATTAAAAAAAAGTAAAATCAAATGCCTTAGCCTTACATCTCTTCTCTCTTGGCCAAATTCTAATTCTTTCTTTGCATTTATCTTTTAAATTTGAATCTTGAGTTATGAAGTTTTAATCTGATTTTTTTTTTATAGTTAATACCAGTTTGTGGTCAATTATCTACTTCTCTTCAATGTTCAAGTGTATTTCTAAGTTCTAACTTCAGCTTTGTTTGAATTGAAACTAATGGCTTTGATTCTATTCAGCTTCAACCTTCTATTCTTGGTTTACTTGTGGAGATATTAGACTTCTCAAATTTTCAACTTGAACTTGCAGGCTGCATTTTCAACTTCAACTTGACTAAGGGTTGCCCATCTAGTCTATTACAAACATTCTTTGTCACATTCTACCATAACAAACTTAGGCTCTCACCCCTTGACTGAAGAACTCAAACAAAAAAATAATATGTACTTGTAAGTTTATGATAAGGTTAATTTTCCATCATCGTCTTTAAATATGAAGAAATAGGAGGGCAAATGTGGAGTTGGTCATAGAAGCAAACTGTCACACAATGCTTAAAAAAAATATATTAAGAGCAACCAAGAATTATTGTAAAATGGCATAGGGAGGCACAAAAATAATTAATGCACCCCCTTTCAAACTTAGAAAAAAGTAATTCTCAAGCCAAAGTTTAGGCATTTTGTATATACACAAAAACAAGAGCCATTAATAAGAGGAACTCTATCTTTAGCCCTAAGTTGGCAAATGCAATATTTTGATGGTGTTTTACCAAAGTACACATCCATTAT
Source organism: Combretum micranthum (assembly GCA_024138025.1). Lineage (NCBI taxonomy): Eukaryota > Viridiplantae > Streptophyta > Magnoliopsida > Myrtales > Combretaceae > Combretum > Combretum micranthum. The sequence continues at coordinate 78,225 of JAMXBD010000974.1, read as the reverse complement.
CTCTTTCATCTCACCTCATTGATCTCTCTCATCTAGTCTATGGGATGAAGACCCTCATGAATCAATGTAAGGAGCTTATAAATATCCACAACATATTGATGCCTTGCCATCATTGCCATGGTCCTCTTTTTCAAGTACTATATTAGTGAGAATACGTTAATTTTGTTTATCGAACATTTGACCCAAAATACTACTTGAGGCCTCCATGATGACTCATCCTCCTTGGCATTCAATGTCTCCTGACATTATTTAGGAGGGTATCCTCTTATGCAAAACCTCATCTAAACAAATTGTAGGAGAGCTCTGCTCACCTACCATGATAGACTTTTCACTTCAATGGAAAAAAGTAATTAGTTGAAGGGAAAAAGGAGTCAGGACACAAAAAAAAAAAAAAAAAAAAAAAAAAAAAAAAAGATGTAAAGACGTAACTTTTAGACAAATTGCAAGATATATAAATATTTAGATCATGACGAAATTGTTAAGAAAATCAAGACCGTCGCTCATTGTGACAATCAAATTTTCTTTTTATAAAATTGATAGCCAAGAACTCCTAACATAACGCGACACACGATGTGCACAAATGTGACACATGCATGGCCAATTCATGATGAAAACATGCTACAGTATAGTCTTTTGCTCAAGGATTTGAAAGGAAAACTTTTTTCGCATTGCAAATTCACCCACATACATATTACACTCAACATTTACCCATCAACTCTAGCCTTATCATGGTATGCCTAGGTAAAGGAATAAAGCGCTTGATCCTACTTCAAGCACCTAGAATGAAAAACATTAACTCCATCCCATTATGTTAGAATTGTCCATGACGAAAACTATCCCTTGAATTAGTCTAGTCCTTCGAAATAAATTTCTCCATTTTTTATTTGACTATATGATTGAGAAGCCCTGAGTCATAGCCATTTTTTCCTTTTTTTTCTTTAATGACTCCTCATCAAAGGAGCAGGGGGACAACCATTAATAGACGTTTTTCGACATAAACCCCTCCAAAGTCTAGCTTAATCCTTCTAAGGTGTGAGTTGGGCCAATAATTGTAATATCGACCCTCCTAAGCACACTCGACTATCCTTAAGTCATTCTATTGGATGCATCACGATCAATCAAACCCATCATACCTAGTTGAACTTTTTCACTTGTCATGACTCCCTTCATTGATAACACAACACCTGAGTCCCCTATGTTCCTATAATGTGGCTTAGTAGTCCCCTGATCACTAAGCATGTGATCTCCACTCCCACCATTAAAAAGTAACTATCGTTTAAGACAATCTATAAATACTCCTCCAGATATCGTCCAATAAGTCTAGTAACCTTCGCATGTTACTCTATCATTTTACTCATTCTCTTCCATACTTTGCTACCTTGATCATCAAAGTCACTACGCCAGACAACTTCTTAGTGTCCACTAATATGCTCTTATTGTATAAGCCCATTAATCTAGAGTCTCGTATGCAAAATACTCCACTAGAAGTTAAGATACTATCACACTTAATATGAGCTTGTAATTTAACTTAGTGAACCATCCTAAACTTTTTAATTTTTTTTTCTTTTATAATATAAAGAAGACATTTTACTAGTTATTATTCATTCACTTCTCCACTTTACTTGTACCGAACATTAGCTTGCTCTCTCTCCTCCTCTAACCATAATAGTACTCTCATGCTACATAAATTAATTAAAAATTTATAAATATTAATAAAATTTTAAATATGTGAATAGCTTTTATGGAAATTATGCACTACTATAACAAATTGTTTTTTTTTTTCGCCGGTTGCTATAAATAATTTATTAGAATTATATGCCATTATTACTATCTTTTTTTTTTTTTTAATATTTATTGTCACTCATGGACGTGGGCGTTAAGACAAGCAAAGTCTTCATTAAGCTGCAATTTTTCGATTCTTCGAGTTCTTCCTTCTATTAATAGCTTTGGAAATCCCATATAGATTGTGACTCGAATCAGATCAATTCGTTTTTGAATCTGTATGCATGCACCACCTTTCTACTGTTTCTCTATATATAATCCGGAAAATAGCCAAATACAACCCTGAAGAGGACACGACTACGTGATGTTTTGCCTTTCTAAATGTGAAATGACAAAAACAATCCTCTGCAAGCAAAACTCAATTGTTCTTCTTCATGTACTTACTAACACTGGATACATTCATATAATCCAATCACTCTGTTTTCTCTTAAACAAAGAATTAAAAAAAACTAAGTAGAGAGTTGCCATACTTTTCTTTATGCTTCATGAACAACATTAGCAAGTGCAACATAGAAAGGAAACACAAATGGCATTATCCATCACCCATCACAGCCACACCAAAAATCCTCCACCTACATCGGCGGTCTCAGCGGAAACAGCCTAAGACCACCCCATCCACCTCCCTTTCCTCCAATTCTTGGCGAGATAGCAAGGGAAAACTCGAAAACCTCTTCGATACAGAACGTGAATTTTCAAAGGGTGATGATGATGGTGATTTAGATGTCACATTGATGGAAGGGTTTGCGGATGGTGGGGATACAAGGAGGAGGGAAATGGGGGATACGAAGAAAGTGAAAATGGAAGCGAAAATTGCGGAGAGGTGGTGGTTAAGAACCAAGAGAGTTGGAGGTTTCAAGCAGCAGTTCTTAGAGCCGAGTGTAGTTTGATAAGAATGGAGAGAGAAATAGCACTGAAGAAGCTGGACAGAAGCCATGCTCACATGGAGCATGTTCTCAGATACGTTCTGGATACACTTCTCTCAGTTAGTCCCTTTTTTCTCCCTTCCCTAGAATTAAACCGTGTCCATAATGGTTTACATTTCAGCTAGAATAACTTGTTTGTGTCATACATTTTCGATTTCTGTCGATTTATATGATCCTGTCAATTATTCTTGGTGCTCAATTCATTTCGTATAGATATCCTCATTCATACATGCCGTACCATGTCTGTAAAATGGACTAGATCATGCGATAAATCATTTGAAATCAAAGCATGTCGCGATTTTGTGTAAGATGGTCAGCAAGAGGTAGATTTTGATGTAATAATATGGAAACCGATCCTTGCATCTCTTATCAGAGTGGTGAATAACTGACCAATGGCTGGTAATAATTGAACTATAGGCAAAAAGAGATTGTGAAGAAACCAATACAAGGATGGTTGTAGGGAAGATCAATAATCTGGTAAAGAATCTGAAGGGAATGATGAGGAGCTCCATGTCCAGTGTTATGGGGTCCAGTAACTGTGGTAACTTTGAAAAACAGAGAATTCTTCTTGAAAGACGTCTTGAGAAGCTTGATGGAATATCTGAAAACGCTTATGCCAAGGAGATTAGAAACATGGCAGAAGCAAGCTTGTCAATGACCAGCAATTCCAGATTGCAGAATGAGAAGCTTGATTTGGGTAACGCCACCAATGTAAGTATTTGAATCCTGCTTTTCCTTTCTTGTTGTGCTGTTTCCTTCAACACTATTAGTTTGTTTATATGCACATACTGCTCAAAAGAGAGAACCAACAAGGGACCCCTCCTTGGCATTTTATTTTAATAAGGCATATACAATTTCGAGAGCATTAATGTCACAAGAAAGAGAAAGCATCAGATTTCTATAAAGATTCTTTTTCCAGTCTCTCTACAAGTGTCTCAAGAGTACTTGTCAAGTAATTTCAGCATATAATTGTATAATTGAACATAAACAAGGGCGGATCCCCAAACTTCAGAATTTCCCGATAATTGTCCTTTAAAATTTCTGAAAATTGTTGAATATATATGTACTTCCTTTTGATTGAGATCCTGGCTATGGATTGGTCATGGTAGAAGTTCTCTTCTACTATGCCAATGTTGACTAATCCAAAAAAACCTATGATAGCTTTTGGAATGTGGTTATGCATAAGTGCACCTATACATTATAGTTTGTTCATGTGCAGCTTGATATTTTGAAAAGAAATCAGGAAAGATTGTCGAAGGAAGCATTGTTGGAGAGGATGGAGGATTGCAGATCGATGTTTTCTGCAGCCAAAAGTTCATTTACACACCCCACTTTCATTTCTAAACAAAGAGCACATCCTGTTTCCTCATCCTCCTCATTTTGTGGATCATGTGAGGTGAGATCTTCAGCTGCTGTTTTCTTAAGTCTAGTTAAATTTCCTACCAATCTTATCTAAACAAAAGGTGAATGACTGTTGCATTCTGGAAAAAAGATCTGTGTAGATCATTTGAATTGTATTTTCTGCTTAATAGCATGTCGGTTGAGGAGAGTTTATTGCTGACGACATTCTCCCACGCGTTCTTCCTGTGTTAATCAGACATTTCTTAACTCACTAACAACTCTACCTTGTTATTAGCCACTTAAACATCAATCTTAATGTCACAGAATCCTCTATATCACGAGGGAAGTGGATGCACTGGACATTGTAAGGTTGTTGTAAAGAGCCTTGTTGAGCAAGTAGGATCTGAGTTGGAGCAGTGGTCACATATGCAAGAGATTCTGGGACAGGTTAGGGATGAGACTGAACAGGTAAAGGCTTCTAAAGACTTCTGGGAGCAGCAAGCTCTTGATTCCAATATGCAAATACAATTCCTAAATCAAGCGGTGAGTACCTTATACTGAAGTGTTTTCGGTCCTCTTTTTCCTTGTTGCTTCAGTACATGTTAATGCAAAGATTACGTTCAGAACTCCCTCTTGTTAATTGCTTATAAATCAGGTTAAAACAGCAGTAGCCGTGTAGAAGTACTTGCTTCATTTCTCTTGCTCCAAGGCTGAATATATTTTTCCTGCTATGAGTGATCGACTTAAGTTTGCACTATACCACTAGGCAAAAGACGTTGGTTTAATTGCTTAGCAGTTCCTTTCCTTTGTGCTTGGTTGGCAATATATCTTACAGCTCAATCAAGGTGGATAACCTTTCTCTTCAAAGAATTGAAGCTGAAAATGATGTCACATTTTTTGTTAGGTGCAAGAATGGAGACAGAAAGCTCTCTCTTCTGAAACCAAGATAAATGACTTGAATAAACAAGTGTCTGAGCTCAATAAAGAGATTGAGACATTGAGGAAGCAGAACCCTGATGCCACTAAGAGTAGGCCCAAAACTCTTATGGAACTTCACCGAGAAGAGAAGCAAGCATTCATGTATGGCCTGAAAGAAAATCTTGCCACTGATAGACGGGAAAAAGTCGATGCGTTCTTTAGCAATCATGCACATTCTAGACGGTACATGTTCAAGGAGATTCAGAATTCACTGAAAGTATCAAGGTGAGGTACCAAATATTTTCCAAAACAAAAGGCAAAGATTGATAGATTTTCATATGCGGTACACGGGCTCTTCTTGTTTCTAGGCAGCCATAGGTTAGGTGGAGAGCAGCTAACATGACTGCAAATGGGGAATGGGTGCTACTCTGCCTCACTTCCAATATGCTGAAATTTCATGCCTTTGGAGTTTGGTAGAAGAACTGGAAGGACCTGCAATGCTTCATTTCATGTGCATTTTAATGATCAAATCGTGTAATAAGGAGAAAGTCTTGTTACTTGGAATTGATGCTCCTCTAGAAATAAACTTAGGAGTCATTATCAACCGAAAATGTTCTTACAAAGGCAATAATTCCAGCCCATCATATGCCTATTTTGCTTTGCTAAGCCGTTCATTTTTATTCAGGCCTAAGAGGAGACTTTTCTGCCTGAGACATTATTCCGAATTGTCATCAAGATTATTGTAATTCTAATCAGCATCGTCCGACATGACATTAGAATCTAGCATATCTTTATCAGCCAAAAACACATGATTTAAAACACTAAAATCTATCTTATCTTTGGATAATTATATGGACATTTACTGAGTTAATGGTTTTTCTGAATACAAACTTTGTATAGAACTACAAAATTCACTTGAGTTATTTTTCCCATAAGATGCCCTATCATCATTTATTTATCACTGAATGTCAGTGATGATTGTAAATTTAGCTTCAAGTATAAGTTACACCATTTCTTTCAACTTCATTCAAATAATTTCAAAATCTTCAAATTTAAACGAATCTTTAGATATTGTCTGTTTGTTTCATCATAGGATTTTAGCATCATTTTTTTCATTTTAAATAAATGTTTGTCAATAAACAGATACTAATGAAAAACTGTTGTTTTACTCATAAACTGATCAAATAGATACGATACATATATAATACAGATAAGCTACATATGTAAATAAGATATAGATAATATAGATAATATAAATTCCAACTATCCAAACAAACCCTAAATAATCAAACTGCAATTTGATTTCTTCTCCATGATTTATTAGTTTCCTTTTACTCATGCGAATTGTGATCATATTCGTTGTTTTGAAATAAAACAAGTTTATAATTATAATAGGAATAACATTTAATCAACTGCACTCCATGGCTTCCTATAGAATTATCCAATTACATAATGGTATAAACAATTTAGGTATGCAAATTGATTCAACAATGATCTTTTTTTTTTTTTTTTTTTATGATGGGTCACAGGTGCGATTACAACGCAGTCACATAGCCATTACAATGCTAACGCGAGAAATCGAACTCGATACCTTAAGGTTGAAAACCTGGACCGGATGCCACTAGATTATAAAACCATTAGCCACCAATGATCTATTATACACATAAAAGTGTAAATAATATTTTTGTGTTTATACTATATAATAAATCAAATTTTGATATCTTAAATTCATTAAAACATTGGGTGGGTTCAATTTTACATTTTGGATATAATAGGAAATAAATATTAAGGAAATATAAATCATGACATATATGCTCCGTCATTACTAATCGCTCATATGGTAGTCTCTTATAAAAAAAAAAAAAAAAAAAAATTCTCTTCAGAATTATTGTATAACTTCTAGTGTCTAATTGCCACTGGGGTTTAATCACCTAGACACATTTTAACAATTCGGAAGAGGGATTTGCAAGGAGATGTCATATACATACATAATTGTCACAAATCTTCATGTGGAAGTGGAAGTGATAGGTGTTGTGAATGAGACTTGCCAAATAGAAAGAGATGAAGCATGATCGGAACGTAGGAATAAACGACCTTAGTAGTTAACATGTTAATGTAACAACCAAGAAGCTAGAATGTCTTAGTATGGCAGTGCTTAATTGCTGGGTAGCTACAGATTGCATGCCAAATTGATATTTAATCCTTGTAGACATGAGCACAGTTTTGAAACCAAATCAAACCAAAACTAGGACTGTTGGTTCGAGGTTTTGAAAATGAGGAATTGTAACTAAAAACGTCTCCAATGGTTTCTGGTTCTAGTTTTAGAACGCGGAACCATTTTTTTCTTTAAAAAAAATGAATTTATTTTTATTAAAAATGAATTTTAAACTCAAAATAATTAATTATTAGATCTAAAGGTGTTAAATTATTTAACCAAAATTTTTAAAAATTTTTTTAGAATACACATTTATTTATATATAAACATAACTAATATCAATTATATCTAATAATATGAGATTGGAAAATACTTTAGAGGATAGCATGAAAATTACAATATAAAAAATATTCACGTTATTAATGAATGAATTTTGCTTTTAGAAGAAGTTTGTATAAATCAAATTATCTATAATTTTAAGTTATGTTTATTTGTATTATTAATAATAAAACATTAAATATTATAAATAGGTAATAAATTTTACTATTCATATGAAATAGTGTAAACATTAATCACTATATATTAAATATAATTTTTTAATTTTTTATCTAATGATATAATTTATATAAACTAAATTATCTATAATTTTAAGTTATGTTTATTTGTATTATTGATAATAAAACATTAAATATTATAAATAGGTAATAAAATTTACTATTCATGTGAAATAGTGTAACCATTAATAATTATATATTTAATATAATTTTTTAATTTTGTATCTAATTATTTTTTAATAGAACCGGTTGGAATCACCAATTCCACCCTATTCTAGGTCGTAGAACCGTCTAGGAAATAGAAAACCAACAGTTTCTTAGCCAGTTCTAGAATCAGAACCAATTCGGTTTTAGTTGTAGAACCACCGGTGATAGTTCCTGATTTGTAATCGAACTGTTTCTATGTCTAAATCCTAGACGATAGTTAGATAGTACTTATATGATTTGTTGAAACAACAAATGGACTAGTGATAACAAAGAAGTACATAGGGAAAAGAAAAGGAAGGGAAAAAAGTTACTTTTTTGCATTTGGAAAATTGAGGAAACTGAAGGGCATGATTCGAGTGGAATTTTAGTTTTATTTGAAAACATACAATTATTAAATAGTCCTTCGCAAATAAAAGTTTAATCAAAAGATTACATATATTTATGAAAGATGAAATAGTAATTTTAATAATATTTTCTCCTTTTTCTCTCCATTCTTATGAAGGGAACACTTTTTTATGGGTTATGGACTTAATTCTCCCCATATTCTCTTCTTAATTTCTAACTTTTCTCTCTTCTGCACAATCACAAACTAAAATTTTCATTACTTGATCGTTCACTTTTCTTTCCCTTTCTATTCTCCCAAACATAGTGTAATTGTAAGAGAAAGCTATTAAAGATATAAACTAAGCTTTGAGAGCCCATTTTAAACACTGATAGACTATTTCAACTAAAAGACAAGATGGGGATAACATGGATGGATAGGATTATAGCTACTTCGTAAAAAAAAGGTGCTCTTGACATTAAGTTAGCAAATGTTATATCAATTAATAATTTTCTTACTTTCCTTGTAAAGTTGTAAGAGTAGTTTGGAAACTTTTTTTTTCCTCCATAGTTTAGGAAACATTTAGAAAACTTAGCTCTTGAAGGAAAAATAATTAGAAATGTCTAATTGGCAAAAAATATAGCCATTTTTCAATAGGTAAAGCAAGACTTATATTAGTAACAAAAACAACAAACAAATGCAACATTCAATAAACACCTCAACTAATTAAAAATGTTGAGTACAAATTACCAACACAAACAAAAATAGGAGCATGATGCTCTGAAAGATCCATAGAATCATCACTTAAAACATTAGAATTGCATTTGCATCTCTAGTTATCTAGTAGATCCATACCTTCCTCTTTGTTTCGATTAAATATCTATGTTTAAGATCCATGTTAGATGTCAATGGCCATGTAGTTTAGTGGTATCTAATTCCAGTCCTCATCATGACATATCGAATTCGACTCGCCATGTTGGATTGGTCCTTAATGATTATATTATTGTCACCATAAAAAAAAAAAAAAAAGACCATACTGGGTAGACCCTAACACCCCTTACTCCCAAGAAATCCCTCCCTCCCCCTCTCCTCTCTCCCTCTCTTATTAGTAGTATATCGTAAATAATAATTGTATTACCTATATTAGAAATGTTTCATTATATCACATAAATTATGACTAAATATAACCAATTATATCACTTGGCTTAGTAACAATCATTATTTATAATTGATGTTATGAAGTAAATTATTGAATGATAGATTCTACAACAAAACTGATCTTTAAAGATAGAAATTCACATCTCTAAAAGAAGAAATTATTTCACAAAAGGCTTTTAGAGACATAAAATTTTATCATGAAATTCTATTATAGAAATTATGTCGCAAATTAGTCACGAATATTTACAATAAAACAATTCAATGACAGTTTTCTCCATCACAAATTATTTCTAATTATAATGTATCGTAATTTTATTTTAAACTTCCATTCCAAATCTATTTCAATATGTTATATAAATATAATTTAATTAATTAACTTATCAAATCAATCGCATATCCATCTCTCTTTCAATAATCAATGTAAATAAAATATCATTTATTCATACATTTTGTTGCAAATTTATCTCTAATTAATACAATATTGCAAAAGAAAATCATATTTATTCATAATTTCCATCTCAAACTTGTTTATTACAGTCTTCTTTTTTTTTTTTTTTAAATAATCTCAAACAGTTTATCGATGCATAAAATACTAAATGTTCACTTGAATATTTTTATTGAAAAAAAAACATGAAGGTACTCATACATGTAGTTGTTTTCAGTCCAAAATTCAACATCACATACAAACCAATCAACATAAAATCCTGCAAAAAGTCAAAACACGAGAGCGAAGATAAATAATAAGCCTAACAAAAATGTAAAAAGTTAGCATATGAAATGTCTTCTAAAGTTTCATGATTGTTTTCCTCAAATTTAACAAGTTCAGTTAACAAGCTTCCATTTGACAGCTTTACACTTAAAAAACCTATTATCATAAATGATTCCATTCCATTATGGCTAGCAAGGAAGACTTTCTCCTTAAACATGGAGGACTAGAAATCAAGCCAAGGTCAAAGGCTTTACAGCTAGAATGGAGACCATGCGTAAAGCAAGAGCTGATCTAATTTTATTATACCTTGAGTAAGGTTCGATAATGGTTTAAGAAATGGTATAATGGGAAGAAAAGGACAAAGAAGAGGATGAAGAAGAAGGAGAAAAGGAGGAAGTAACGATTTTGGTTTTCTTTTTTTTTTTTTTTTTTTTGCTAAGGTTTGAGTTTTGTTTTTCTTTTTTCTTCCACTAGCTTTGAGTTTTGGGTTGAAACTTATATATATATATATATATAGAGAGAGAGAGAGAGATAATTATTTTCGAGAAATGAAAAATTAAGTACATCTACATTATCCTTTCTTTCTTTTTTTTTTTACACTAAAAATTATCTTTGTTAAGGCTTTTATTTGGCAATGTTATAAGAATGAAGAAGAATCAATGTATTTTGTTTCTATTTATTTACTTAAACAATCTTATCTTGTATGAAAGTTTAAAAATAATCAAACATAGATCAAATATGTCTTTGAAATCAATTGTACCCCCATCTATCATTTAATCAGAGACAGATTAAAATGATTTGTCTTTGAAATCAATTGCACACATGTATATATTATTTAATCTATGTGTATTTGTTATATAATTAGAGATATTAAATCTTTCTTTGAAAGTCATGTATATATTATTTTAATTTTAGAGATAGATTTAAGATAAAATTTTAAAATAAATGAAAACACCAGAATTCCTGCTATAGAATTAGAGATAGATTTGTGGTAGATTTAATTTTTTCGCAAATCTGTCAATAATTAATCGCAGATTCTATTGTTAATATATAGACACATTACAAATATTTCTCTATTTTATGTACTTGTAAACACATTGCAATCTCAACACTAATCAAATTATATAGTGACAAAAAAATTTTGCTACAGAATTTCTATATCTAAAAGTCAATTTTCTTATAGTGATTGTCGATTTATTTATATTCAAAATTATTTTTATAGAATTTTCATATAAATAAACATTTTATTATTAAAAGACAGTATAGAACACAAATATATATATCCATATGCTAATTTGCTTTTTCTATTCTCCCTTCAATTTCTTGTTCAAATATTTCTAATTTATTTTCGTTGTTTGAAAGCAAAACTTATAAAAGTTTTATGTATTGATTTTTTTTCAATAAATTGATAGTTAAATATCAATCTATATATATATATATATATTCTCATATAAAAAAGGGAAGAAAAAATGCATATATAAGATATATGTAGTGAATTCGATCCCCCTCAACTATTTATGGTGATCCACTACTACACTTATCATGAGTCAGTTTTTATAATACATTTTTCCTTTCCTTTTTTCCACAACAAATTCCAAACTACAAAGTATCAACTAGATTGTTGTTTCAAGAGGTGAGGTGATGTTGCATCTAGTTTCCATCTTTATCTCATAATTATTCATGCTCTGGTAAAATTCATATTTTGAATTACAATTAATTTTCACATAACATTTTTAGGGGATTTCTATCAATCTTCACACTTGTGCATGATTTTATTTTAATTTTTTCTTCTCAAAGTCATCCAAAATTTTACAGCATATGACGTGTTGTTTTCAATCAAGTTAAATTGTATTTGTTTGGACTAAAGACTTTTTAATTCTTTTTATACAATATCATGAATGCAATATACATTCAAGCAAACTTTGCTTTTATCAAATTTTTTGCATTAAGTTTTACCTTTTTATATTAATTCAAAAGATTCTAAAAATTCCACCTTTCCATAAATCCTAGTCCTAACCCAACAACACTGTGAATAAGTGGTTCACAATTTGCTAGTTTATGTCAAAAAATGCACATTATGAGCTAATCATAATATCATATTTTAGTAAGTTATTTTTTATTAGAAAATCATTCATAATAAATCTCTAGAAAAAAAAAATTAGATTTTTGGATATGTGGAGATTTTTCGAATGCAATTCAAATGCCTAGAGGGTACAAAATCTAATATAATGCTTCCTGGCTATCAAATGGTAGAGTTATTTGAAGAATAGCTAGTTGATTCTTCAATCCATACACCAACCTCCATTTAAGCATTTGCTAAAAAGACCTTTTTTGGCATATTTTGTCAAAGGGTGAAACATATAGATTTCATCATGGAATTTGACATTTACAAGGAAGTATGTCACGCCCCAACGGGTACCCTAAACGTGACAGTCCGCCACACTCAATATTAAAGCTTAAGTATGACAACCTTAGCCATTCTCAAAAGCTTTTATATTAAGTGTAAGGTGTACTTTCACAACTTCAGAGGACCATATGTGGAAATATGAAGTTTAAGAAGATATGAATAACACATTTAAGATAAGAGGATTCATAATAATCATTTATTCGTGTCAATGATTTTTTCAAACTTAGGGACAATTCCTTTGTTTACTAATCTATTACCTGAGTATTTATACGTCACACTAAAATACTACATTTTATCTAAATTTCTATTACTCAAAAAGAATTTACCTATCCACATGGTCCACGTGGCCTTAACCATAAGTAAGGAAACTGCAAAAGATATCTATCGGGGTATAAGCTAATAGCTTAGTGAGAAAATCCCAAAATTCATACTCGAAGAAAATTATCAATCAAGTTTATTATTCAAACATATGAAATGCAACAGCCACGTGAGCATACAAGACATATGACTTTCCGGGAATCATATGTTGAATGAATTACGCCCTTCATTCGGGGTTGGGTATTCAGGCCAATTACAGCCACAACTTTTAAAAACACTTTTATAGATCTTACCGGCTCCTATACGCCATCAAAAACTTGTAGTTATTACAGGCTCCTACTAGCCACCAATTTAAGTAGTTCTTACTGGCTCCTACTCGCCACTGACATGATATACCGGTTATGTCTACCACCACTATTATACACTTGTCCCACCAATTGTATAGTAGTGAATGCAATGTGACTCAACATATGAAGTGCATGAATAATTTCTTTAATTAAAGTCTAGTAGTTACATTTAACTTCTTTCAAGTGATCAATCAATTTCAAACATTTCAAGACATTATTCACATACAACTTTATTACAAACAAATCGAGTTTCGATATACTTAGTATTCTTTCAACATATTATCATACACTTCCTTTTGATTTTTCTTAAATTCTAGTGCAACTAATTTTACAAGCACAATCAAGAGTATGAAAAATAACGGGGAATAAACTCACGATGCCATTGTCGTCTATTCCTCTAAGCGGATGAGTCGTTCACACACTCCACTTAATCGTAATAGTTCTCGGGTAAAGGAATCCTTCCTCGGGGTCACCTAGCCAAAGAAAATACCCACAATGAGTTTTTCTTGATGATTTTCTTGAATTTTGACAAAACAATGTCAAAGAACGTTAAAGTTCGTATGAAGGAATGTTCCAACTTAAAATGGCCATAACTTGGTCATTTTAACTCGGAATCGCGCATATAATATACCGATTTCTACCTACTCGAAAAGATCTACCCATTTCCAAAATTATATTCAACAAACAAGGCCATATAGGCTCTGAAAAAGTAGCGACAAAATTCACCACGGATTTCCAAGTAAAAACAACTTTGGTTCAAGAAATCAAAATTTGTTTGATAAATACTTAGTTATCTATATAGTTGAAAAATTCTCTTTTTATAACTATATAACTCATATTTAAGCATGCTCAAGTGTCTTGTTGTCCAATTTATTTTTCTTAGGTAAAACAATGTGGTTTGAAGCTTTTCGGAAATTGTTTTTGTAAATTTCTTTGAAATGAATACCTTGTTTTCTTTATTTTCTAAAAACGTTTATGTTGGTTTTATTTATCTTTTCTAAGTGACTTTGAAAATAAAATTTTCTACTTTCTAAGTTACATTAATACTATATTTGAAGTTTTCTAGGAAATATGCTATTCTTCATTTTTCTTGTGTAAATTCCTTTGTTTACTTGTTTTGCAAAAATCCTTACTTGATATTTCTCATTCTTTTTCTCATGTCTCATATTTTTCAAAATAATCATCCATGCATGAAAATTTGTTTTCTTCATAAAAACAATGTGGAACAATTAAGGACTTTTTGTAGAAAAACTAATTTCTATAATCTTATTAACTTCTTCTTGTAATTTGAAAAGAAATAACTTTATTATTTTCAAACCATAAATTTTCTTTGCCTATTTGTTTGCAAAGGTCTTTACTTAAAAATTTCCTTAGTCATCCATCTTATTTTCTTTCTTATGAAAAGAACCATTTTTGTCAACAAAAATATTTTCTTTTGAAAAACAAGGTGGGATAATAAGGATCTAAGTGGCTTCTTAAAGTAAAAGTAGTTTATAAAATTATAGTGAGTTCTTTTTGTAACATGAAAAGGAATGAGTTTATTTTGTTTGCTTTATAGATTTTATACTTTACATAAACTTATTTCTAAGTGACAAAATTCTTCTTTTTTAAATAAAATTATGGACAACAATCTAAATGAACATGATTATGAGAATAATAATAACCAAAATAACATAAAGCATAATAATAAAGTCAAGTATTGGAGTCTTAGCTTTTTCAAGGCTCCCGGGACTAAGAAGTAAACTAGTCCCATAATAAATAAAATGAAAGAAAGAAAATCTTGTTTTGACTTGATGAGGACAAGTCTAAGACTAGAGACTAGTCTTAAAAACAACTTGGAATAAATAAAATGCATTGAAGTAAATAAATTGCATGAAAGGTAAATAAATTGCAAGATCATGAGCTTATATGCTCTAAATAGTATATATAGCTATATAGATATAGTAGATAGTTATGAACATAAAAGACATAAATGAACATAAGAGAAACATAAATGAATATAAAAGAAACATGAACATAAAGGAATTATGATTATGAACAAAAACAAAGTATGAACCTATTGTTGCTTTCTTAACCTTCATGGTTTTAGAAAACACACATTAAGTTCATACTAAGTAGATGAACATGGAACTTCTTGAAGAACTTTTACCTAAAGGAGATGAGCTAAAGAGAACTTCTTGGAGAGAAATTCTTGAGAGATTTTGAGAGAGTAATTTTAGTGTAGAAGTGGTGTGAAAGAAGTGAAAGGGGGGTATTTATAGGAAATTGAGGAGTGATTTTTGTGTGATTAAAATAAAGTGAAATTAAAACAAATTGAGGGCAGAGAGAGAGGGGGGCGCCGGCCATGCATGGGGAGGGGGTTTGTTTTATTTTTTTGACTTTTTGAAGAAATAAAAGATGTAATATGTAAGGTAGATGTGATATAAAGTTATGGGAAAGGTAAAAAGTTAAGATTATAGGTTATGTAGAGTGTAAGAATAGGTGTAAGAAAAAGTAGAGATAAAAGAATAGTGTAGAATAGTAATGAATAGTGTAATGTAAAGTAGATATGACAATTAAAGTACCGGTAGTAAGAAAATACGCGTATAATAGCTATATCTGTTATTTTTACTTACCGAAAAATTACGAAACTGATATTTTTGGAAAACTTATATTTTTACGAGTCTAACGGTGTATTCGGAATATTTTTACTATTCCGGGCTTCGGACACGTTTTTCGAGAACTGTGTCCGATCGGGTTCGAAGGACACCCGAATTTCGCGAAACTGAAATTTTATAAAACCTATGGTTATTACGAACTATTTTAGCTAATTATCCAACTTCGTTTTCTAGGGCCAAAGAAAACGGCAATGCCGGATTTAGTTGGATACGGTAAACTAGGGTTTTGTTGACTTTTAGGGTTCCGTTTGACTTCCGGTTTAGGGTTTTATGCTAAACCGATTCCGAAAATTTAGGGGTTTACAAAGTATTTCTTAGCTAAGTGGTCATATGATATTCTTCTTCCTTTTTTTTCTATCTTTTTTTTACGCTAATATGACTAATAACATTACATTCATTCATTATTACAAAACTATATTTTAACTAACTAAATTATCCTAGATTGCTATTTCATCCTATTGCATAAATTATTATTAAATATAAGCATTTATATGAGTTGATTTAGTAACAATCTTTATTTATAAATCATGTTATGATGTAACTTATATTCAAACTAATATTTTTTTTTTTAGTATTGTTAAGCTAAACTGAAGGCATCACAACCCACTATGTATCGTTACTAGATAAGGACACTTTAAGGTTATTATTTCACTAATCCACCAATATAAATCTAACATCAAACTCTCAAATAAAAGAGTATCTATTTAAAATATTACATAATAATAAAACTTCTAAATAATTCAATTGGCATAAACCAAAAGCCAACTCAAATCAAACTTAAAACATTAAAAGAAAAGTCTCATAAAATTTTCAGAATCATAAAACTAGTTAAAAAATAATAATAACAATCTTCAACTTAGGTTTTCTCAAATCCAACATGTCTAAGATCCAACTGAAATGTCAGGTCCACTATCATCCTCCCCATAGTCCACATAAATATCATATCTAGAAAGATCAAGTACTTCTGGTTCATCACTTGTTCCTAAAAAAGATAAAAGAATAAGCACAAAGGCCCGATACGCCGTACCACAAACACAAGCACATGAATAGGCATAATACAATTTCACATACAACTTAGTAACTAATGCAACAAACACAAATTATTATCTTTGATTAGCCAGTAAACAACACAATTTAGAATCATATGCATCTAGTCCTAAACCTGAAGTAACTCATGACTCCGTAAAAATATCCATATAGAAAATAGGTAATATATACATATATTGGTGTTAGGAACATCCCATACACCCTGAGTACCATAATTGTACCACTCGTAAACTATCAGGATCATCTCTGTGCACGACTCCACTCGAGAGAATGACACACAAATCATCAGAGAGCTATCCTAGTAGAAATGGTCCTCCTAATCTACTAGACCTAGCCATAGACAAACATCACATCAAATTTATGTACCATATAACATTAGATTCATTTATAATTTCTAAACTTACAATCACAAGCAGCAAACAAGGTAATGCTATACCTGAATCAATTTTGGGAATAGAACCCTAATTTCACCAACACAGTTGATCACATAGACAAAGCTAATATCAAAACATGTTTACATAAGTTAACCCTAATCTCATCATCATCTAGAACCCAAAATATCAAATCCTAGATTTATACACACCTCGTCTTCTTTGATTGAAAGTCACAAAATTTCTAAAAGAACAAGGTTTCTCCAAAACTAAAAATCCCATCAAAAGATAAAGAATATCATAAAGATTTCACTTTTAAATCATCAAAAGGATTGAAAAGGATTAATTTTACCTGTTTTCTTGATTTTTCTTTCTCTTTGATTTAAGAATGTAAATCTCCAACAAGGACTTAAGGTTTTTCTCCAAAACTCCCTTCGAAACCAAAAGAAGACTTTAGGGAAAGATTACTCCTTAGATTGCTAAAGAATTGAAGAGGATCAACTCATCTTGATCTTCATCATTGATCTCCTTTGATGTTAAGATCACAAACAGAAGGATTTTTGAGAGAATTCTGAGCTTAGGAATGATTTTGGAGAAGAGGGAGAGCTAGGTTATAAAGAAAATTCGAAAAACCCTTTAAATTTTCGAATAGGAAAGGTTGATGGCTTAAGGAAAAGCTGGTGGCCTAGAAATCTCGGACATGAATCTGTGCCATGAAGGCCAACTAAAGGCCGATAATGAATAGGCTTACGCCGATGGCATAGGGAGGAAATGCCTGCAACCTTGAGTTGCGTCCATTCGTTTTTCGTCACATGTCTGCCATTAAGAAAAACATATAATTATATTTTAAGGTTGACCATAAAACTTTCTTATTTTTAATCAAATAGCACCTTTTCCATTCTTTATAAATTATTTATTTATTTATTTGTATATTACATAAACATTCAATGTTATTATTAAAAGAAAGCATGGGACACCAATATTTACGTTAAGCGTAATTTATACTAAAAGATATATGGGGTCTGGAGATAAGTTGTTATGCATAGAAGTACGCATGCCAAAAGACCTCCACAATATTTGGAGGATTATATTGCTTACTTAGACATAGATAGTACTTTTATAAAAACAGAAACTTGTAATAGCATAATTTGAACTAAGTTTGCTAGCTAAGCATAATAAAATTGTAACAAACTACATCGCATGATAAATATGAGAAAAGAACAAAAGACAAGGTTGCCTTTACCCAAATTCAAACACTTAAATAAGTAGGAGTCTCTTTAGAACTCAAATCCAGATTCTTTTCTAGCTTCCATCTTGCATCAAAGAAACAAACACAAAGATCCTTGTTAGTGACTGTCATAACATGCAATAAGATTTTCTAGATAGAGTATCATCGTACAATCTAGATCTATAGACTTCATTGAGGAAGAAACTAAGAACTTTGAAAACCCTAGAACAAAAAGAAAGAAGAGTCGAGAAGAAAATAACATACCTTTGTTTTATGAAAAGTAAATGGAGATTTGTTCTGTATAGGATTTTCTATTGATTGTTGGGTTAGACCGAATTTAGTGGGCTTATCATAAGTTTGTTTAAGGTATTAAAGTTTTGAATAGTTAAAAAGGGGTAAAAATGTTTCACGAAGTATATCAAATGAGGTATCAATGTTTTGCCTAGTTCATTTGATGTATCAATATTTGGATTAGTTTTCAATTAAATCTCTTTAATTTTTCATTAATAGTCAATTATTGATTTCTTATTTAACTCACTTTGCTAAAAATAACTCTTTTTAAGTACTTAAAACGTTGATACCTTAAATAAACTTACCTTTAAGTGTGATACCTCTTTTTAGCCACTTAAAATGTTGATGCTTTAAATAAACTTATCCTTAAATGTTGATACCTTTTAAAGTAATTTATTCTTTATGTTGATTTTCATTTTCAATCCTACTTGTAGTTTCTTGTTCAAATATTTCGAATTTACTTTTGTTTGAAAACAAAACTTATACAAGTTTTATGTATTGATTTTTTTCAATAAATTAATAGTTAAATATCAATTAATATATATATGTTGTAATGAAAAGTTAAAAAAAATTACATATATAAGATGCACTAGATTTAAGCTCCCTAGACTATCTTATTTTGCATCAGTACCTAATATAATTATTGTTGGTTGGGTTTAGTGATCCACCAGCATGCTTCTAATGAGTTAGCTTCAGTTATACAATTTTCCATTCCTTTTTCCACCATAAATATCAAACTCTAAAGTACTACCTAGATTTTAGTTTCAAGAGGTGACATGATGTTGTTACATCTACCCAGCGCCCTAAGATACTTTTCATCTTTATCTCATGATTTCTCCAATTCTTGTAAAATTCATATTTTTATTAAATGAGCAACAATTAATTTTCATGCTTCCCATAAATTTGTTACACTTATGCATGATTTTATTTTCTTGTCAAAGTCACACAAAATTTTATGATATGCCTCATTGTTTTCTATTAAGTTAAATTGTATTCCTATAGATTAAAGACTTTAATTCTTATCATACCATATCATTAATGCAATGATACATTCCAATAGACTTGGCTTCCATCAAAACTTTTGCATTAAGTTTCGCCTTTTTATGCTAATACAAAAGATTCTAAACATCCCATGTTTCCATAAATCCTAGTATTAACCCAACTACACTGTGATTAAGTGGTTCACAATTTCCT
The DNA here is from genome assembly GCA_024138025.1 of Combretum micranthum. NCBI lineage: Eukaryota > Viridiplantae > Streptophyta > Magnoliopsida > Myrtales > Combretaceae > Combretum > Combretum micranthum. The sequence continues at coordinate 58,296 of JAMXBD010000974.1, read as the reverse complement.
ATTTTATGTCACAAAATGCACACTTTAGGCTAATCATAACAACATGTTTTAGTAAGTTATTTTTTATTGGAAAATCATTCATAATACATTTCTAGATGAAAGAATTAGATTTCTAGATGTGCAAAGATTTTCCAAATGCAATTCAAATGCCAAAGGGTACAAAATCCTGCACTTCTACTCTACACCACATTCCCACTAAAGTCTCCTTGCATGCTATCCTGTCTTCTCTTTCAAGTTAAAATCTAATATGATACTTCCTAGCAATCAAATGGCAAAATTATCTAAAAAATAGCTAATTAATTCTTTGATCCATACATTAACCTTCATTTAAGCACTTGTTCAAAAGGACTTTTTTTTTCTTCATAGTTTGTCATTGAGCAAACATATAGATTCCATCATCTAATTTAACATCTAAAAGGAAGTATTTTGTCATGTCCAAACCTAACATACTATTTTCCTTCACTGAATTCTAAGCTTTAACTATTTCCTTCACAAATTTCAAGTAGTTTGCATTAGTAGTCCTATCATGATTTCCTTCAAACCCCTCAAACACAAAATAAAAAATGAATTTTTTATTAATTAATATGGCTAATAATAGCTTCTTAAGATTCATTTTCTAACTAATTTCACCATAGTTGCAGTAACACCTTCATCTTAGTGCGTTATCAGCCCGCTACGTGTCATCGTAAAATGGTGACATGCAAAGTCTCAGCAACAAGTTAGCATCCTCAATATGCATATAATAACTCCAACTCATATTAATAATAGTTTCATCAATATTTAAAATTTCAAAATAAACTTCACAATAAATTATAGCCATTTTCATACCTATCTTAAAAGAAAATCAACTTATTCTATTTCAAAGAATCAAAATACTATGGCTTCATATCTAAAAAAAAAAAAAAGAAATATCATCAATCTTCAAATAAGAACTTGATCAAAACTCCATTGGATAATCTGGTTCACTATCGTTATCTTCATAATGCACAAAAAACATCTTACCTATATAAATTGAACATTATAGGCTCTTCACCTGTTCCTGAAAAGATTAAAAAGGGTTGACCCAGATTCCAGTACTCCAAAATCACAAACGCACATGCATGAACAATTATAAGACATATTCACATACATCATGTCAATAAATGTAACAACCATAATTTATTATCTTTAAAGTAAGTAGACAATTAACATTGTTTAGAACCATTTGCAACTAGTCCTAAACCTGGAGTAACTTATGACTCCACAACAAACGTATACTATTATATATATATGTACATATATTTAGTGTAAGGTACCTTCCAATAACTAAGAACCACAATCATTTTCACCTAGTCTATTGGAATCCTTTCGTGCAACTCCACTTAGGATAACTCCACTCAAGGTTCTACCCTACATCACCGGTACTCCCGTCTACTAAGCCAAGCCAAACACAAGCAATAAAATGAATTAGAGTCCGATTAATGATTAGTCTATTTCCAATGCTAATACCTAACACGCACAAGCAACAATTAAGGTAGTGACGTATCTAAATCAACTTTTGGAATGGTTAACACAAGTCTACTTGAATCACCTAAACATGATATGTAACAATGCCAACTTATTACTTGATAAAGAAGGAAATATACCCCTAAGGTTATTTTGTCTTCCTAAGTTCTTAAGAACTACTATTATTATAGGTCTAAAGATACATTCCTATAGAGATTTAGGTGTACTTGATGTTAAGCTCAAGGTTTAGGTGTTTAGGAAAGTCAAAACAAGGATAAAAACAAGATTATATCATCCCCTTGCTAATCACATGCTGTGATGGAGGGCATGATAGGCTCGAGAGAAAGAACACATATTAAAACGCCTTTGTCATGCCCGTTATGGGGGCATGACGGCCATCATGACCTTTGTCACGCTTGTAATGGGGGGCATGATAGTCATCACGACCTTTATCATGCTTGTGATCAGCCAATACTTGCGACTCCCAAGGAGATTACGCCTTGTGTCATGGTTGTGACCCTTGTTCGTACCCCACTTCATTCCAAAAGATGAAAAAAAACTCTAAAAATTGTTTTCTTTGATCTCTAAACATATAAGACTCCAAGATCATAATTTACAACATATAGATATCGTTTCCTAATCAATATACCCATAATAAATTGATTTTTCTCATCCTTCGCAAATCTACAACTGTAAAATCACAACTTTCTCCCAAACACGAACAAGTAACGCCAGAAGCATAGGTTAGGAAAGAAATCCTCTTTGGAAGTCAAAAGACCATGAAAAGAAGGCTTACCTTACCCTCTTAGTCTTTGATGTTTCTTCAATGAAATACTTTCAAGAAGGGAAAACTAAGATTTAGGGCTTTAAGCAATTGCAATAGAAAGAGAAAACACATCGGTTTAGGTGGAAGGGTTTTATTTATAAAAATACTTAATCATGGTTGACAAAATTGCCCCTATTTTAAATTGGTGAAATAACACTTTTGCCCTTCTTTATGATATATTTTATTTTATCTTACAGATGTAGAGGGCTATATCTAATTTTTAGCTTTTACCTAGTATTTACTTGGATTTGTCTCTTTTAGATAAGGTAGCGGGTCTAAAGAGTGAAACTTGTATTATGTGGGATAATTAAGAAAGAATGGCATGAGTTTGGAGTAAGGGTTGTTGGAATTGAGTTGCCTAATTCGAGCCTTACGCAACAAGGCTTGTGCATTACAAAGTAGCTCAAGGTTTTACCTTGGCTATTGATTATCTCTACGATTTGATGAACAATATCGACAGTTAATGTCTATAATGAATTATTTTGAGATCTTAGTAAATTCCGGTTGTGCTTTAGATATCTATCCAAAGGATTAGTCACTTATTCACATGAAGAACCTTATTCATATTAAAAGGTTCGGTGCATTAAATTTCTTTCACCAATCATGTGTGCGCTTAAGCTTATTAAGATCACCTACTTTTCTCTCTATTTTATTCTCTTTTAACCACTTCTCACATTACATTCTTCTTAGATTACGTGTAAAGATTTGTACACTGCATGCATATGATTACTCCATCTAAACTCATGGACCAACGCATGTCTTATTCCTCATATTAAGATTCCAAATACCTATTTGATGCTCCTTTAATATGGTCATTTTCTACCCATCCATATAATAAAATCCTTTTATTATTTCTAAATCAACTCTAAAAGAAATCACTAATCATATATTCAATTTATGCAACAAAATTAATAGGAAGGATGCTAATTGCATATAGCCATGTAGAGCATATTTTCTTTTCCTCCCTGTAAATTTTTTTCTCAATTATTCAAAAATGCAATTTGCATCTAGGGTATATGTTTGCATTTCTACTAATTGAAAAACTCAAATGAAATCCATGGCATTTCACTTTCTTTGAATTTAGTAGAACGATGAATTTTAGGTGATGAGCCATGCCTCTCTACTCTATGGGTTATGAAAGGGAGCAAGTGCTTTTTTATTTCGTAGTTTTATTATTTATTTTATGGATTTGTAACTAGTGAAATAATCTATCCTATTATGTTATTATCATTAGTATCATTACTATTATCATTTTGCAAAATTACACTTGTTATTAAAATCCATGATTAATGAAATTCATATTGGATAGTTATTGATAAAATAACTCTCTTGCTTTAACTTTAGGGAAATAAAGTTTCCATAACCAACTTTACATTGGCTTCTAGGGTCCCATCGACAAGACCGTCCCGGTATTAATCTAACCGTTAAAATAAATATAGTAAATGAAATATTAATTATTTCAGTGATTCGATCATGGTTGGACGTTGTCTGAGCCATTGGATGATGATGGGATCGGTCCCATCGAAATTAATTACGGGAGCGTAGAATTTTTATCAATTGTACTAAATTTTGACAAATTAGTACTTATAGTAATTTAGTATCTCTGCTACATAATATTTAATAAATATTTATTTTAATAACAGAATAATTGATAATGAAATGATTGTTTTTTAGTTTTAGTTTAGTATGGTATCTTTAAATTTTGGTAATTTCTAGTCAACTATCTTCCATAATCTTATCATCAAAATTAAGATTTATCAAATATTATTTAACTAATATACTAAATTATATATTTAAAAAAATACTAATTTATCAAAACTTAAATATAAAAAATTAAATTATCAAAAATTAAAAAGTAGAAACCCATCCTTCCTTCCTCCTTTTCGTTTTTTTTCCTTTGGGCCAAAAGTAGGGACCCTTATCCAACAACCCCTTGTCCTGCCTTTTACCCACGAATTACCAGGATATTTATAGGGTTCGGTGGATATATTTAAAGTCTTTCCTGATTTTTGCTCCACTTGAGAGTACAAGTCACAGTTCGTGGGCAAATTGTAAACAGTTATATTTCCTTTCAGTGTACTCTTCAATTCACTGTAAGTCTTCCCACTCTCTCTCTCTCTCTCTCCTCTTCTTTACTTGGATTTCGATGAAATTTCTATATCCATCATATTGTTTCAGAACCTGTGCCATTTTTTAAACTAGTAATTGTTATTTATTTATTTATTTTTTTTTGTGGTAATTGTGATAGTGTCTCTTAAAAAAGAATTAGGTGGTGATGGTGAAAGAAACTTGATAATATGAGATTATAGTCGCGGAAACAAATGATGGATTAGGGGTTAGCTGTCTTCACAAGTTCCTTTCATTGGGTTGATGAACAAATTCAAGACAAGCTGCTTTAATTTATAGTGATTGCCAGTTAGTTTCTAATCTCATTGTTTGATCCAAACTGGAATTCAAGAGATATTTGTGATTTGATTGCATATCTAGTTGCCTGTATTTTCTCTCTGCATTTACAAACGTATCCCAATTTACTCAGTTTTTTCTTTCTTCTGATTTCTTGCTTACAGAAGGGTTTGTATTGGGGTCTGTCTGGACAATTTGTTTTTTATTGATATCTATATCATATCTATTTCATATTAGTATTTAGTAGTTCATCTTTTTAATCGGTTTATGGATAAAAAATTTCTGTTTTTCATTGATAACTGTTTAAACAAACCCTTAGTATTGCCTAAAATCAGAATCGAAATAAGCATGAATTGTCTTTTGATCAAGTTGAAGACAAAACTTCTAGAATTAAAAGGAGAATGAGAGAATTCTAGCCCATAATTCTCATGAAGGAGTCGTGTCTTCGGTAATAAGACCATTTATAATATGGAGCAAAAGCTTCCGACGTCCTAACTGGTCTAACCAAAATGTACCCGATTATATGAATGTATTCTTGTATAATCATGACAATTTGCTACATTTCAGGCAAATTATGTTTGATATATGCCTTAGTGTTTTCCTCCAGCACCAGAAAATAGTTCAGATGTAGCCAAGTCCATGTTCATGTTCATGATTGATGCATGTCACTATGTGATTCCTGCTTTTTGGTTGTCATTTCGTCGTTATAATAAGAAGTAAGAATGCCCAAATATAACATATGTTGTCTCTTCCAATATACTTCCAATCCTGATGATGAAACCCATGTCAATTTCAGTTGACAACACTCCTGATATAGAGAACTCCATCCCTTTGAATTCGCAGTTGGTAGGAAATAACCAGAGCCATGATTTAGATCTACCAGGTGTACATTTCAATGTCGTCATTCAAAATTTACTGTGACATTCTCTAAAAAGATGATAGACAGTCAAATTGAGTGCAAAAAGAAGGGGGTGCTGGAAATACAATGCTCCTCATTTTAATTTCCATTATATCTTATTGCTAAGTTACCCTCATGAGTGCTTGAGAATCTTCCTTTGGTAGCCAGAGATCCTGATGGGCTGGGGGGCTGGCTGCTGGGGCTGGGGAGATTAACCATTATATCATACAATTTTTCCTGTTTGTTAACCTACAGGATCAGAAAGTGAGATTGTAGTCTTATTGTTTTAAGTATTATTAAAAAATTAAGGTTTTGGATGTTAAGTTCTCCCTTCAGTTAAGAGACCTATACTTGATGCCAGATTTACACTATAGCAAAACAGCTTCTGTTTTGGCGTCCACATGTTTCAATCTTGAATTTGCAAACGTTTGCCTCCCATTGTATAGGGTTTGCTTATTCTCGTTCATGTCGTTGTAACAACAGTTCTGTTACAGAGCTATTTCTTATGGAATAGTTATCATGGTATATAGTTACATTTTAGACCCGTAATATCAATGTTATGAGAATTCAGTACAAAATTAACCATTTATTACTTAAACATAACAATAGCATTACAATACTATAATTTTTTTTTAACCTTAAAATACCTTATTGATATAAAACATTAATATATGACAATCTTGTTACAGCTATTATATTTTTTAGTAATAACTTTTACATTACAGTCTTATTCCATTGAATGAAGTGAACGGATAGAGGGTAGAACCATTATAGAGCTGCATGAACTTTGGCCATGTGCGACTAAGAAAGGGTCCTGAAATGAGACTCATAGAACTTCATGAATTTTTGCTGTGAGCAATTTTATAGCCTTGATTAGGCTGCTTATTGATGAGAATTGGCTTGTGAAATCGTGATTATTCTTTCCACTTAAGGTTAGTATGTTTTTGGGGAGTTCTAGTATAAATGCCTGTAGATGTGACTGAATGAATTAGAGGTTATTGTGAATCCTGTTTAAATTTTCTGCAGGTTTAGTCTGGTTGCTTCCAGGCAAAAATATGAATATTGGCATAACGATTGCCTTTTCTACTCATTTTATTTGTTCTGACTGTGATTGGCAAACCGTACCTAGTGGGTTTAAGGCTTAAATGTTGTTGTTATATGATATTAGCTGCAACAATGAATTAAAGAATTTTTTTCTTGGAGGGTTCATATATTCTTCTCTCCTTGTAGGACAGGCACCTGGTATTTAAAAGTTTATTTTGTTTCCCACAACCTGGAATTGCAGACTCAACCAATGTTTCCTTATATCCTTTTGACCATGGTTGGCCAATATATCTAATAAGGTTCAATGGCATCCTACTTATTGTTTTCAACATGAAAAGTATGCTTATATTACTTCCATTCCATGGAATGCTTACAGCTAGTGGAAGGGAGGACCTGAATTTTGAGGAATGAGGGCCACAGTACTGTAATTTTTGTTCCAGTCCTCATGTTACCAGAAAGGTCCCATATATAAACAAAAGTGAATTTCATGAAATTCTATTCCATGGAATTAAGCCTGGAATTAAGCCTCTACAAGAATTGAGTTTTTCTTTGTTTTATTGCAAGTGTGCTTTGTTATTTCATTTTCCTCAAACATGCATATGCTTCGTAAATGTGCGCCCTGTAACTGTATGGTACTAGCTAAAAAGAGAAAATCTGTCTTCCAGCTTAACCTAAATCTGGCATTCACTTGCATTTCTTGGGAGATCAGTGTCTAAATTTACTGGATTGCAATTTATTTGAAGCTTGCTTGTTTTATTGCAGTTAAGGACTAATATCAATAAAGGGCAAGTGGTTGGAAAAAATTTAGGATCCAAACGCATCAATTCTATCAATGGCTGCAAAAGAAGATAAAAGCATGGACCAAGATGAATTGGCAGCAGCTCTCAACGATCTCTTTATCAATGTCTCTCATATGGTCAAGTGTGAGCTTCAGGTACATTTTTGTCTTTCTATACAAGATAAAACATAGTTCTGGGTGCTATTTTCATTTCATTGGCCTGGGATCTGTATACTCTCATGTTGATTTAGCCTTGTGGTTCCCATGCTTGTTTAAGATTATCCTGTAAACTCAATCCATTGTTTAATCTATATCTTGGGTTTTTTTAATTGGGCAGGGTACAAATAATCAACTAGAATTATTGACAAATATGAATTTGAGAGTTGCAGAAGAGTATAAAGAGTTTGGAGATGTGGCTTCTGGGTTGAGGGTGTTTGTGGAGCAGCTAAAATCGAAAAGTGGTAGCTTTGATCACTATTTACAGCAAATTGATGCAATTGAGCAACAAGTTACCAAATTTGAAGCTGTGATCGCTGTGCTTGATAAACATACATCCTTGTTAGAATCACAAGTGCAGTCTGTTTGTCAAAACCAGCAATGAAGTAAAACTTTCATTAATTTCCAGAAATATTTGGGTATTTGATTCACTAAATATTTTGATGTTATGTCTCTTTCATTGTGTTGTTTATCATTATTTGACCGAAGGCACTGACATATGTATTGATTTTTGGGTTTAGAAATTTAAAATTCATATAAAAAATGGGTTCTATCCATCTGTCATCCAAGTCCCAGGCTGGCTCGATCACAACACTGTTCATATTAGTACCTGTGCTACTGGGCACCAAGAAAGTCTGTACAAGCTTATCGCCATACACGCACACATCCATGAAAAAAATAAAATTCCTTGTTCTTTTTTTCTTCCTTAAGCCTCTTAAAACAGTGCACTAAAACATCTGCTGAGACTGCTTCGAGGAATGTAACATGGGCTTAAACTGAGCACGAACTGAATATTTTCCTTTTTACATTAAAAGTGGAACACAGACCCGCACGTTCAAGTTTTATGAACCAGCTTGGTCAAGATCCATATAATAAAGGAAAAAAAAAAAAAAAAAACATTTTACATCTAGTCCAACCATCCAAGTCGAAAGAAAGTGTGTTCGATGGTTCTGTTCATTTTGCGACCGAACGAGTACAACCTTATCCTTCCGCCTCAATTCCTATCTCCGGACATGTTAGTCCAGTTCACTAGATAGGTAAATACGCAGCGAACTTCTGATAACTGGCGGAAAATCGTAGTTCAAACTTCAGATACACGATGGAATAGATTGATGAAGAAAACATGATTTGGTTGCAGTATTTCTTAATTATGCCCTGACATACAATCGGAAATTAACTTAATATTTTTCAGATTAATTTTTGCTAAGAAAGAGATATTAAAAGTACAAACCCGATCATATCATAAATTAGGGTTTTTGAATATAACTTTAACAAAAAATTTAGGTATTGTTTCAGATCCAAGTTTGGAAACATTTTTAGAATCAATTCTTTTGCAAGAATTTTTCAAAATAACCAATTCAACCTCTTGGTTACCTAGCTTTTGGGATCAACAATGTTTCCTTGTAGCATCATTCAACCTCCAACAATCAATACACATCCTTCATTCACTCACAATCTAGGTTGGTATCAATTGATTCTTCTAATTCTTCACAACTGTCATATAATCCTTGTTTGGTACCACTTGAAGTGGACTAACCCACTGACTACTGAAATGGGAAAAATGATCTCAACATCAAGGTGTTTTATGACTTCATTCTTCACAATTTCTTTTAGAGTGAGATTGAGTCCTCTTTGTAGCTAGATTGTGCATTTATACTCGGCTTCCATAAGAATCATATGGGCACAATTCATAGGATGTATCCCCTTTATGTCTACAATGGTCCATCCATGACTTCCTTGTGTTCTTTGAGCACCTTCATCAGTCAGTCTTCTTACTCATGTGTTGGTTTAATAGCTACAATCACAGAGAAGGCAATTCCTTCAATTCAAGTTTTAATGGCTCTTGTATGGATGGAACTAGCTTGTTTGTGTTGACCTTCGACTCTTCAAAGTGTTGTGTTAACCAAAATCTTGTAGCTTTCTCTAATACTGTCTTATGAGTCCTCCCGATCTTCCTCATGTTCGTCTTTATCTATATTAGATATGTCAGTTGGCTCATCCTCAACATTATTTGAATCTAACTCCAACTTACCATATCCACTTGGCTCATACTCCTTCCTTTTGGACTCTTCCACTAGATGATTAACTAAATCAATGTGATAGTAAATGCCACTAAGCTCGGAGTGCCTCAGAGCTAGGAAAATGGTGATAGTGACCTGCTCATCTAATGCCTAAAATATCATCTTGCCTCATTCCACATCAATCATGGTTTTCTTGGTAGCTAAGAACGGTCTTTCCAAAACTAGCAGTATTTAGAATCTATTTCAAATACTGTTTTAGATCCAATTCCAGAAACATTTTTAGAATCTATTTTTTTACAAGAATTTTTCAAAATAACCAATTCAGCCCCTTGGTTACCTAGCTTTTTAGGACCAACAATCTTTCCTTGTAGCATCATTTAACCTCCGACAGTTAATACACATCCTTCATTTAGTCACAGTCTAGGTTGGTATTAATTGATTCTTCTCATTCTTTAACATTGTCATATGATCCTTCTTTGGTACCACTTGAAGTGGACTAACCCACTAACTATCTGAAATAGGAAAAATGATCTCAACATCAAGGGGTTTTATGATTTCCTTCTTCACAACTTCTTTCGGAGTGAGATTGAGTCCTCTTTGTAGCTGGATTGTTGGTTTAGACTTCGCTTCCATTAGAATCATATGAGTATAGTTTGTAGGATGTATCCCTTTTATGTCTGCAATGGTCCATCCAATGGCTTCCTTGTGTTCTTTGAGCACCTTCATCATTCGATCTTCTTACTCAAGTGTTGGCTTGATAGCTCGAATCACCGAGAAGGGAGTTGCTTCAGTTTAAGTTTTGGTAGCTCTTGTATGGATGGAACTAGGTTGTTTGTGTTGACCTTTGACTCTTTAAAGTGTCGTGGTTTTAACCAAGATCTTGTACCTTGCTCCAGGGTTGTCTTGTGAGCCATCTCTTCTTCTATCCCCTCTTCTTTTAAAGCTAGCAAAACTCATATATCCTCCCAATCTTGTTGTTCTTCATTGCTATCTATACTAGACGTGCCATTTGGCTCATCTTCAACCTTAATTGAATCTAACACCACTTTACCATATCCACTTGGCTCATACTCCTTCCTTTTGGACATATTCTCTAGATGATTAACCAAATTAATGTGATAGTAAGTGCCACTAAGCCCAAAGTGCCTTAAAGCTAGGAAAATATTTATAGTGGTATGCTCATCTAATGTCTAAAGTGTCATCTTGCAAAATTCCACATCAATCATGGCTTTCTCGATAGCTAAGAATAGTCTTCCCAAAACTAGTGGTATTTCCCGATCTTCTTCCATGTCTAATACAATGAACATATTAGGAGAAATGAATTTGTTGAGCTTCATTAAACCATCTTCCATAATACCCCTTAATTGTCTAATACTCCTATTCACCAACTGTAAGGAAATAGCAGTTGATTTGCACTACCCTAGCCACAAGTTCTTGAATATGTTATGAGGCATTAGATTGATGTTAAACCCATATCACACAAGGCTTTGGGAAGGAATCAAGTTAAGGGAAATGATAAGGATCAAGATACGATGATGGCATGTGGATAGCCATGACCCATGTCAAGGACTGTGCCTTCAACGCCCTTATCTAAGGTTGCATTTGTCTAGAAAGGAGAAGAGTAAAGATCAAAGAAGTCCATGACTTGATCGATGACTTATATCCAAAGGTGTGCGAGCCCAGGCTTCTATGGATAAGAGATTCAAGAGGACCATACCCTGTTTTACCACCCATATCCAGACCATGGAGTTTTTGACTGCCTTTGCCATAGCTCATGATGAGGACCATATGGATTTTTCACGTGGATTTTCATTATTTTCTTTTTTTTTCTTATTAGATTAGGTTAATTATTGACTATTTTACCCTGTAACATAAGTTGTGGGTGTAAAAGGACTTCATAATTATTCATCATTGATCATTAGTTTAAATGAAAATTATTCTTTCTTGGAGGTTCTTACTCTTGAACCCTATTTTTATCAATCAAATTCCTTTGATTGTGGCGATTGTAAACACGTGTGAGTGATTGTGAGTGACATCAATTATTTACGAGTGTTATATACATCTTTGCTTTCTTAGTATGTCATATCAAAAGTAAGTAAATGTTTTATCTTTCTATTCAAGAAATCCTATTTCTTATCTTTAGATTTAGGGATTCAATTGAATTAATTATTTAATTAATTCTTAGATACCTTGTTGATTATCATCCTAGGTGTATTATATTATTGATACCAAGTTTATCAATAGAAGACCTAGTAATTGTCTTCCTATATATCACATTTGGTATTAGAGTGGGCCGATCAATATTACCACAAAACGCATTGAGTCACTAAAATGGAAAACCTTCTACTTACATTCATCATTATTGGTTAATAGTGTCAAGTTGTTTTCATGCTGATTTACCAACTTGTAACTTTACTGATGGTTTAATGTGTGGGCTTACTTTCTTATTAGAAACATTTGTTGGTAAAGTATATATCAAATCTTTATTGCCAATAAGGAAGTGTGACTTTGTTAAATTGTATGATGTCATGGTATTTGATGTTGGTTGGAATAGATATACAGTATCTAAAGTAGTTTGCAATAGTGTGGGAAAGAGTTGCATTATATTATATTTTTATTCTTGAAAAATTATTTGGAATCACTGTAGGTAATAAAGACTAGTGTAGAGTATTCAAAGTTAAACACTTTAGACATGGGCGCAAGGGAAACATTAGAGTACCTAAAGTAGATGTTGAAATGCTCTGGGAATTATTAATCCAGAGAGGATTCATAGATCAAGAATTGGAGACAATTTATGGACTAAGTCTAGCTAAAAAAATTTATTTCACTATTTCTAAGTCTTGCAGGTTTATCTTTGATCCAAGTGGATACACATACAAAGATTTGAGGGCAGATCTTTAACAACCCTAGGGATATGATATAAATCAATTTAGGGGAAATGATAGGGATCAAGATATGGTAATCGCTTGTCGATAGCCATGACCCATATCAAGACCATGCCATCAAAACATGGCTTATATCCAAGGCCATATTTATCCATAAAGGATGAGAGTAAAGATATGAGAAGACTAAGGCCTGACCCATGGCTCGTATCTGAGGGCATGTGAGCTTAGATTTCAATGGAGGAGAGATCTAAGAATACCACACCCTATTCCATCGCCCATATCTAGATCGTAGAGTTTCCTACCACTAATGCTATAACCTATGGCGAGGACCATATGGATTTGTTACATAGATTTTATTATTTTATTATTTTTGTCTTATTAGATTAGACTAAATATTGACTATTTTACCCTTTAACCAAAGTTATAGACACAAAAGGGCTTCATTATGTTTGCATGAGCTGATTCCGCCGATAAAGATTTAACCCTATAAACACAAGAACCGATTAGTGGTGGGTTAGAGGGTTGTTCGGCTCGACCACTCCAATACTTAAAAAAGTTTGTGGGTCTCCCCAAAGGGTCTTTCAAAGAGTATTAATTAGATAAAAAGCCATTCTCCTTTCCTTATGAGGAGAAGGGCTATTTATAATCTGAGGCTATACTAGAATGGGGACTACCAAATTTTTTCTATTAGGATGAATCTCCATCCGATAGCTGACCTAGCACCCGAGGTGATGGATTCATCTTGTGCCTAAGGTGAAGGAGTAGTTGCTGCATGGAGCGCAGTCGAGTTAACGGTGCCCTCCCACCGTGTTGGGATGAGGATAAAGCATAGCTTTTATGAGATCAAGTTCATGGTTGAGTGCGTAGGCTTCCCTTGAGGTCGAGCCAATATGAGCTCTAAGCGAGTACATGCTTGTGATCCTATGCTAAGGCAGGACCCAAGGTGTCGCTGGTTGTAGGCTCTTCATAGGCCAGCTGAGTTTATGGTCTTTTGGGCCCTTCTTGGGCTCTTTGGTCCGTGTGAGGATGGTTATAAGTCTAGTGGGTTTGTGGCCTATATTTCGCTATCAATAACTGTCCTCATACTCTCTTTGTGAGCGAATAAGGAGAGTAAGTGATCTGAGCTCAGCTCGCGAGGCTGACTTGTCGAGTTGACACTCTTTTCCATTTAAGCTGCATCCCCAAAGTTTATGACATAATGACTTGCCCTAAAGGTGTTTTAAGTCTATGTTAGATCATGCCAAGCTTGTGGTTTTAGAGTTCAACTCTCAGGCTGTGCATTCGCCATGGATACAAGGTTATGTGGCTTATCTTGGAAGCTTTGATTCTTTTTTGAATTTAAAAGGACGTGATTGTTCTAATAATGGATTCTGACATTTGATGGCGTTGACGTCATATCGGTGTCTTGATTGTTAGGATTTGTTTGCATGTCCCAAGGGGTTAGAATCGTCATGTCTTTCCCTCACCCTCTTATAAATATCTAAATCTTTCCCTATCTTTAGATCCCACTGGCATGAAAATATTTTCACTTCATTTCTCAAATCTTAGTGTTCATTTTTCTTGCATCGTTCTAAGACTCTAATGATGTTGAGCTTAGGTAATTCCTAGTCTTTTTCTCATGATTCAAGTAGTAGGGTTCAAAGAGTTTCCAACAAAGTGGGGAGAGGTAAGGGAGAGCCAAGCACTAGCTCGAGGAACCTAAGCTTGAGTAGGGAGAGAAGGACATTGAGCAAGGGTATGACCTTAAGGGGTGATCAAGACGTGTAGGTCGAAGAGGCCGTTGAGGGCTTTAGGAATACTGACTTCCTTACCCTTCCATACTGTGAGGAGGTGAAGTTAAAGGAGCCGTCATACACCAAGGCAGTTGAAGGCATTGGGCTTGACAGAGTTTAGAGTAGCCTTATGGGGTTTGGAAGGGGGAGATACGAGGCTCCCCTATCGAATGGGAGGTCATATCCCCTTTTTGGTTCGATTGTGTTTGCTTGCTAGGAGGGCAAATATTTGCATCATATGACATGGCTTTCCAGTTTGGTCTAAGGATGCCCATTTCTCCTTTTTAGAAGGAGTTTTTCAATCATCATAGGTTGTCTTCTGCTCAATTGCTCCCAAATGTCTGGCGTATCCTGGTGGCTTTTGAGGCCTTGTGTATGAGCATGTATGTGAAACCTACTTTGGTTTTGCTCCAGAGATATTATACCTTCAAGAAATCTAACTTAGGGTGATGGTATCATATGAGGCAGAGTCAGACCTCATTCATGCTCTTCAAAAGGCTCACGAGCTCAAATCGTTGGGATTGGAAGAGCCAATTTTGGATTGTTGGCATTAATGAAGGTTCCTAATATGAGTTCTATTTTTGGATGAAGTGTTGCCTTCCCATCCATTCCAAAAAGCCATCAAAGTTGGGGTCATACGACACTAAATCCCAAAGAGACATCAATAAGTTCATGAGGTTGTAAGGTGGGAGGCCCCTGAACACCAAGCTCATGGTTAGTAATTACTTGAAGGGAAAACCCATTACTGAAGGTGATGGATTTGCAGCTCCTGGAGGTGTGGAATGTTTTTTTAAGTGCAGATATACTATCTTTCTCTCTCCTCCCCCTTCCCCCCAAACAGCTTTTACCGAGTTAGGCTCTAGCAAAGGAACATCTTTGCTGTTTGGTGACGAGTCTATGGTTTCCAAGCATTCGAGCTCAACTCAACAGGTTTTTGTTCCTTTACTGACTTTTTATTGTTATATGTTGTTTTAGGTGCTAAGATAGAGATTAGGGATGTCAATAAGCTCCTTGTAGAGCCGTCAAGGAAGCAAAGGAAGAAGGCCCAGACTAAAAAGAAAGCACCTTCAAAGAGGCAGGATATTGAGGTCATCGTTTTGGATCAAAGTGCTCTACTCCCTACTGTCACGCCCCATAGGGTACTCTAAACGTGGCAGTCCGCCGCATATAATATTAAAGCTAATGAATGACAACCCTAATCATGCAGGAGGTTCAATATCACATGCAAGGCGTGCTTCTAAGATAGTACGAGACTCATAGGGATATTACGTTTAAATAGATAGCAAAAGCAAGCATGAACTTAAATAGAAAAACATAAGATCTCCATTTAATAACAAGTTCGTACATCATCTTAGGGGCATTCCCCCGCCTTAAAATCTTTGTTCAACTATACTAATAACAAAATAAACATAACTACTACATAAGCCTACTATAGAGATTTTTCTTAGAAGTCTATGTTCAAAACTAAAAATACATAAACTTCTTCCAAAAACTCCTAATAGCTTAAACTCGTATCTCGCATACGAGGCTTCTTAGGGCCAACCATAGATAATCATACTGTAATAGAAAACTATAAGGGTATAAACAAATCTAGCTTAGTGAGATAATTCCAAACTATATAACATTTCCATATGATAACCAAGTTATTTAATTCAAGCATATGTAATGCACCAATCACATGAGCAAACAAATACACAAGATTAACCGGAAATCAAGTGCAGCATGGATTTAACGCCCTCCATGGCAAGGGTTAGGAGGTTACAGGCACATACGACCATCAATATTTGCAATTTGCCGGCTCCTGCTTGCCCTGTAAACTTCCTGGCTCCTACTAGCCCATGTAGACTTACCGGCTCCTACCACTCACCACTACTACTTCCTCGTTTCCCCACATGAAGAATGATAGTGAAATAAATGTGACTCACAAGTATGATATGCATGAATAACTTTCAATTATACATTTAACCATATAAGTTGAATTCATGTTAAAGGTGATCAACCATAATTTCATCATATCAATACAAGAATCACACTTTTATTTAACATATCATCCTTCGATATGCTTAATTTTCATTCAACAAATATTTCATAACAATTGTTCATTTATCTTTTCCTAAATTTCTAGTGCCACTAATTACAAGCACAAACAAGGAAATGTAACTTAGGAAAAGAATTAACTCACTCCATAACGGTAGATCTAATTAAAATAGTCCTCCGGAAAGACGATCTCGGATCCTTCGTTACCTAAACAAGATGAAATACCCAAAATGAGTCTTTCATAAAACTTCTATTCTTGAAGATTTTAAACTTTTCTTAAAATCGCGGTAAAATCGTATAAGAGAAATTCCAACTTAAAATGGCCATAACTTGCTCATTTTAACTCGGAATTTCGCGTATAATATATCATTTTCTACCTACTCAAAAAGATCTACGCATTTCAAAGCTTATTTTCATAAAACTAAGTCGTTTGGGTCCTGAAAAAGCAACGACCAGATTCTCCACGAATTTGTAAAAATTTGAGTTCCTCTTTTTAAATAAAACTCACTTGAAGAGATGAATGTTCCAAGTATTTTTTAAACTTTTTGGAAGATATATACATATATGTATTGACTCATAACAAATGGATGAAGTAAATGAAGTTGTCTCAACTTATGAAAAAGTAAAGTTTAAAAGATTTTGAACTTGAGATTTGTTGGAATATTCATTTTACTTTTGAAAAGATCTTGAGTTATTTGAGATGAATATTCTAAATTTAATCTCTTGTAATTACTTTAAATTCCTAAAGAGTGGTTTTATTTTCTAAACTTGGATTCCGACAACTTTCCAAAGTAATAACAATTTCATAAAATGATATTTTGTTTCTTGTAATAACTCTAAAAGAATTTCTAATACTTGAAAAATAAATTTTTATAAAACCTTTTGTTTTAAGAAAAACCGTAAGCATGTTTATGAGTTTTTAAGAAATCTATTTTCTACATTTATTTCTTTAGAAAGAATATTTAGTTTAAGAAAACACTTCCTCATTTATTTTTGTTGAGACAAAACATTATGTTCACGCATAAATATGAATCATAAGTTATGAAAATATAAAAAGATCATAATAACTTAAAAGAATAAGCATATAAAGTAATAAATCAAGTATTAGGACCTTAGCTTCATCAAGGTACCCCAGGACTAAGAAAAGACTAGTCCCGAAAGAAAAGAAAAAGTTTTGACTTGATGAGGACAAGTCTAAGACTAGAAAGACTAGTCTTAAGAACAACTTGAAATTAAATAAATTGCAATAAAGTAAATAAATTGCAAGACAATGAGCTTATATGCTCTAAATAATATATATATATATATATAGATATTATGAACATAAAGGAACATAAAGAAACATAAAGGAACATAAAGGAATTGATATTATGAACAAAAACAAAGTATGAACCTAGTGTTGCTTTCTTAACCTTCATGGTTTTGGAAAACACACATTAAGTTCATACTAAGTAGATGAACATAGGAATTTCTTGAAGAATTTTTACCTAAAAGAGATGAACTAAAGAGAGCTTCTTGGAAGAACTTTCTTGGAGAGATTTGGAGAGAAATTTGAGTATAGTAACTTTAGTAAAGAAGTGGTGTGAAAGAAGTGAAGGTATGAGGGGTATTTATAGAAAATGGGGGATAATTTGTGTTAATTAAATAAAGTGAAAAATAAAACAAATTGAGTGAGGGATGGGGGTGGCCAGCGCTACATGGGTTAAAGGGGGAGAAAATTTATTTTTTTGTTATTTTGTAATTAAAAGTAAGAAATGAAGATGTGAATTGTATTGGAAATGAAAATGTGTAAGAAATAGGTATAGGTAGTAAGAATAGCTTGTAAGAAAAAGTAGAGATAGGTGAATAGTGTAGAATAGTAGTAAATAGTGTAATATAAAAGTAGACATGACAATTAAATGCCGGTAGTAAGAAAATACGCGTATAAATGCGATATCTATATTTTTAGCTACCGAAAAATACGAGATTGATATTTTTGGAAATCTTATATTTTTACGAGTCTAACGGTATATTCGGAATATTTTTCCTATTCCGAATTTTGGGACACGTTTTTCGAGAACTGTGTCCGATAGGGTTCTAAGGACACTCGAGTTTTGCAAAACCGATATTTTTACGTAAACTATAGCTATTACGAACCATAATAACTAATTACTCAAACTTCGTTTTCTAGAGCTAGGGAAAACGGTAATGCCGGAGTTAAGCGGTTACGATAAACTAGGGTTTTATTGACTTGAAAATCCGGTTGACTTCTTATTAGGGTTTAAGCATTTAATTTGATCGAAAAACTTCGGGGGTTTACAACCTACCCCCCTTAAAGAAAGTTTTGTTCTCAAAACTTTGAAATTCGTACCTGATTCCTCAAACAAGCTTGGATACTTTTGGCGTATGTCGCTTTCAGCCTCCTAGGTTGCTTCCTCTCGTGAGTGGTTTCTCCATAGAACCTTCACGTATTTGATCTCTTTATTCCAAAACTTTTGCACCTTGTGGTCTAAGATCTAAACCGGGTGCTCCTCATATGTGCGGTTTTCTTTCAACCGAACAGGTTCCAGCTCTGTAATCCTGGTAGGGTCGGGCACATGCTTCCGTAAGACCGATACGTGAAACACGTTGTGAATTAAGGATAGGTCGGGAGGGAATGCCAGACGGTAAGCAAGATCTCCTACTCTTTCAAGCACTTCAAAAGGTCCAACATATCATGGTCCTAACTTTCCTTGTGCTCGAACTCAGTGGATACTCTTGATGGGGTTTACTTTCAAGTACACATGGTCTCCAACTTCAAACTCAAGTGTACGTCTCTTCATATCCGCCTAACTCTTTTGCCTATCCTGTGCCTCCTTCATCTTTTGTCGAATGATTCGTACCTTATCAGCCGCATCTTGTACCAAGTCTAGTCCGATGCTCAACTTTTCTACATCGTCCCAAAACAAAGGTGATCGGCATCGCCTTCCATATAGCGCTTCATAAGGTGGCATCTAGATCGTAGAGTGGTAACTGTTGTTGTAGGCAAACTCTACCAAAGGTAGGTGTGTATCCCAACTACCTTTAAACTCTATTACACAGGCTTGCAGCATATCCTCCAATGTTTGTATCGTCTGCTCCGATTGACCATCTGTCCGAGGGTGATAAGCCGTACTGAAATGTAGCTTAGTTCCCATACATTTCTGCAAGCTCATCCAAAATTTGGATACAAACCTTGGGTCTCGGTTAGAGACTATTCCAGATGGTACTCCATGCAAGTGTACTATTTCTCTTATGTACATTCTTGCCAATTTGTCCATGGAGTACGTCATGTTTATTGGAAGGAAATGTGCCATCTTCATCAATCGATCCACTATGACCCAAATCGCATCATATCCAGCCGACATCCTTGGTAATCCACACACAAAATCCATTGTGATTTGGTCCCATTTCCACTCGGGTATAGGCAGGAGTTTCAGGAGTCCACCAGGCCTTTGGTGCTCCACTTTTACTTATTGGCACGTGGGACATTTCAATACAAAGTCTGCTACGTCTCTCTTCATGCCGTTCCACCAATAGTGGCTTTTTAGATCTTGGTACATCTTTGTTCCTCCTGGATGCATGGTGTATCCGGAGTGATGTGCCTCTTCCATGATTTCCTTTCTTATGTCCTCGTCATCCGGAACACATAATCCGCCTTTCATTCTTACCACTTCATCCTCCTCTACGGTGAAATCGGTATATCTTCCTTCCTGCACCTCTTTCTTAATTTTCAGAATTGCCCCATCATATCGTTGGGCCTCCTTAATTCTTTCTACTAAGGTAGGTTCCAAGACTAGGCTGGCGATTTCTGCTTCCATACTTTGCCCTATGAATTCGATACTCATTCTTTCAAATTCCTTTATTAGCTCCTTCTTATCCGTGAGCAAGGTAGCTACTTCTCCATAATTCTTTCTACTAAGGGCATCTACAACGGCATTTACTCTCCCTGGACAGTAGTTGATTCCAATGTCGTAATCTTTGATGAGCTCCAACCATCTCCGTTGTCGCATATTCAACTCCTTCTGTGTGAATAGATACTTGAGGCTCTTATGGTTGGTGTAGATCTCGCACCTTTGTCCATACAAGTAATGCCTCCACAACTTAAGTGCAAATACAACGGCGGCTAACTCCGGATCGTGAGTGGGATAATTCTGCTCATGGGGTCTGAGTTATCGGGATGCATAAGCGATTACTTTTCCGTCTTGCATCAGCACACATCCAAGACCATTCCTTGACGCATCACTGTGCACTATATAGGACTTCTCGGGGTCTGGTAGAATTAGGATCGGGGCAGAGACAAGTCTTTTCTTTAGTTCTTGGAAACTTTGTTCTCTCTTGTCCGTCCAAATGAACTTCTCCTCCTTTTGGGTTAATTGTGTGAGGGGTTTGGCGATGGTTGAAAATTTTTTTACAAACTTCCTATAATATCCAGCTAGACCGAGAAAACTTCTCACCTCAGTCACAGTTTTAAGTTGCTTCCAATCCATCACTACCTTGATCTTCTCAGGGTCTACCGATATTCCTTCTCCAGATATCACATGTCCTAGGAAAGATATCCGATCCAACCAAAAGTCACACTTAGATAGCTTGGCGTACAACTTATGCTCACGCAAGGTCTGTAATGCCATTCTTAAGTGTTCCTCATATTGCTCTCGCGTCTTTAAGTAGATCAGAATATCGTCGATGAAGACTATCATGCACTTATCCAACAGAGGCTTATATACTCGATTCATGAGATCCATGAAAGCTGCTAGTGCGTTGGTTAATCCAAAAGGCATTACTAGAAACTCGTAATGTCCATAGCGAGTTCTGAAAGCTGTCTTAGGCACATCGTCAAGTTTAATCCTTAATTGGTGGTATCCTGACCGTAGGTCGATCCTTGAAAAGACACTTGCTCCTTGGAGTTGGTAAAAAAGATCATCGATTCTTGGGAGGGGGTATTTGTTCTTGATGGTAACCTTATTAAGCTCCCGGTAGTCTATGCATAAACACATGGAACCATCCTTCTTCTTTACAAATAACACTGGTGCTCCCCAAGGTGACACACTTGGTCGGATAAAGCCTTGATCCAACAAATCTTGCAGTTGAGTCTTTAACTCCTTGAGCTCTACAAGTGCCATTCGATAGGGTGCCTTGGATATTGGCTCCGTGTTTACCAATAAGTCGATTTCGAAATCGATCTCTCTCTTTGGTGGCAATCCAGGTAGTCCGTCTGGAAACACATCCGAAAACTCCTTTACTACGGGTATGGATCCAGGCTTAGGCTTTTCTTCTTCTTCTTCATCCAGATTACTTAGGTCGATTTCGTCATCGTCCATTAACTCGAACGAGTTTAACTTCACCGTGGATTCACCTCTGAACACTATTTCACCTCCATTTTGGTCCTTGAACTTCACTTCCTTTTGTTTACTATCCACTAAGGCTTTGACAGATGTCAACCAACTCATACCCAAGATTACTTTGTATTTGCTCATCTCCAAGATTATTAGGTCACACTTGGAGTGACTTCCTCGTATCTCCATTGGACAGCCTTTAAGCATTTCCTTTGTCGTTACTATGCTTCTGGTAGGGGTCTTAACTCGAAAAGCAGTAGCAATAGTATCTACAGGTAAACCAATTGGCTTGGCCAGGCTAACGGTGATAAAAGAATGGGTAGCCTATGTATCGATAAAGCGTAAGCGGGTTGACTAACTACGAATATATGTCATGCACTCGAATTTTATACTAATTATGAGACTGGTATACTTAAGCGTATTTTCTTTACTACCAGTCACTCATTAGTTTTGTTTGTTATTCATTGTCTTATCTTACTATTTATCACTGTTCATCTATCTCTACTTTTTCTTACTATTTATTCTTACTACCTATGTACCTATTTTCTTACTTTTTACCTTTCCCATACATCTTATATCAAATCATATCTTACATATTAATTACTCTTCTTACAAAATTACAAAATTTAATATTTTCTCTCCCTTCTCCTCTATGGCCAGCGTAAACTCTCTCTCTCTCTCATCTCCATTATTTTTCTTTTTCAATTTATTTTATTATACTTAATTTCCCTCCATCTTCAACTATAAATACCCCCTCTCCCTTTACTACTTCACACCTTCATTTCGCATAACAAAACTCTCTCAAATTCACTCCACAAATCCACTCTCTACAAATCCTCTCTACCAAAACTCTCTTTAAACAATTTCTCACAAATCCTTCTCTATACATAAACCATCTACCACATATCATCAACCACATAATCCTACATTCATTATCTTCTTCTTACCATAAAACACTTTTAGGTAAACTTCTACCACTATTTATTTTCCCATGTCATGTAAATTAGTATGACCATGGTGTTATTTCTTGAAACTCATATGGGTTGTAGAAGCAATAACATATTTATGTTTTGTTCTTGCACATGCCAAGAAATTCCGATTTTATTATCTTGTTATTATAATCATATATGTTGTTATTAATGTTATTATTATTGTTATTATGCTTCTAAATTATCCTTATATTTATATATATATATATATATTATCTATAAGTATATATATTATTTCTTAGAGCCTAAATGCTCATTAACTTTTACTAACTTGCTTTTATTATTCTTAATGCTCTTATTATTGCTTTTCTTTTCTTTCTTTCTTTTTCTTTTGAGACTAGTCTATTCTTAATGTCGGGTCGCCTTGATAAAGCTAAGGCTCCCAATACTTGACCGGGTTATCTTGATGAAGCTATGGTGCCCAATACTTGATATTATTATCTTGCTTATTATTTTGCTGCTTATATCTTTCTTATATTTTCATCTTTTCTTACAACATGCTCATATACATGCATGATCATAATGATATTGTCTCAACAAAATTAAAAGCAAATTTTCTTTAATAAAAGAAAATAAAACCAAATTTTTTAATATAAGTTCTTGTCACAAAATCAAGATTTTGCTATTAAATACGTAGAAAAGTTATTTTTCCAACTTCTTTTCAAACTCATCAAGATTTTTCTTAAATGATCATAAAGATGATTTTTCAAAGAAGTTAGCTAACAAAGCAAACATTTTCTCTTATATGATAGATCACATAAAGTTTATTCATACTTAGTAAAAATAATTCTTTGATAAGTAAACCTTTCTCAAAAAGCTTACATGTAGGATTTCTACTAACTCCATAATAAAAAGTTTAAGATTGGAATCTTTTCAACTTCATAAAAAACTAAGAGTTAACTAGTTTTCGAAATTAAGATAAAATCAACTCACTAAATTATAAACTCACTTAGAAAAATAAAAGTTGCCAAGTTTTTAAATGATACACTCGTTTTCAAAGAAATAAAAAGAATATAAACTTGATGAATTTAAAAAAAAAAAACAATATATATTATCAATAACTTAAGAAAATAATGAAACATGATTTTCTCTTCGAAGAAAAAATTGGTAAATGATTTAAAGGACCAAGTTTTAAAAAAATTATTTTTAAGAGAATTAAGAAATGAAATATAAGAGGAAAAAGATTTTTTTATCAAAACCATTTTCTTTTAAAAGAGAAATATATACAACTCAAATTATTATATGTTATTGACAACTTAATAACAATTTTTGGAAATTTCATTTCTTATCACTAGAAGTAAAATTTTGTAAAAATTCAAAGTTAAGAAAAGTTAACTTGTTTTAGAGAAGAAATTGGAAAACAAAATAAGATTATACTCATTCATAATATCCCAAAAGGTTATAAAATTCTTTCAAAAAGTTTAGAAAAGAAATTAAAATTCAAGTTTTCAACGCCTTAAGATAAATTGCTTTATGAAAAATAATCGTTGAGACAACACCATTAAATTTTGCATATAATATGAGCCTATATATATGTATTCAAAGGATTTTTCAGCCACATAAGTATTTATATTTTTGCTAATGATTTTCAGAATCATGAAAAGTTTGAAAATAATGTATTAAGGGCTAGGAATTTTGTGAAGATTTTGTATCGACCTTTTTCGTGATCCAAAAGACTTTCTATAACAAAAATAACCTTAGAAATAGATAGTTTTTTTGAGTTGGTAGAAAACAATATATAATATGCAAAATCCAAGTTAAAATGAACAAGTTATGGCCATTTTAAATTAGAATTTCCCTCTATGCGAATTCGACGAACTTAGTGAGATAGAATTACAAGTTTGAGTAGAACTTTCAATAAATACTCATTTTGAGTATTTCTCTTGTTTAGGTGGCGTGGAGACGGAGTTTCCATGTCCCAAGGATTATCTTGACTAGAAGTATCCATGTAAATGGCTGACTGAATTTATTTCTTACATTATGCAATTATGATTTTGTTTGTAAAGTCAGTGACATTAGAATTAGGAAAAGATAAAATGAAAAAAAAATACATGTGCTTTACATACTTAGTTGAAATTACAATTAAGCATATTGAGGTAGAAATTTTTCATAATGAATATTTGATCTAGTGTAATAATGATTGTCTGAAAATTCTATAATCACCTGTAAAATATTTAACCATGCCATGGGTGCTTAATTAATTTAAATTCATGCATATCATCGAGTGAGTTCATTGCATTTATTACTATACCTTTGGTGGGACAAAGGCTTAATAAGGAGATTCATAGAGTCTGTAAATTCTATAAAGTGGCGAAGGGACGTCTGAAATTAAATGATGGTGAGAAAACACCTGACAAAAACATATCTGGCAGCTATATAGTGGCTTAGAAATAAACTACAAATAAGTTGGATTATATTTTTGAAAGCAAAATAGTAGCTAAAATAAAAACTAGCATGGGATTATGTTTATTGTAACGACCTATACGGTCTGAACACCTAACCTCGAATGGGGGTAAATCCATTCAACATATGATTCCTGAAAATCATATGCATTGTTTGCTCACGTGCTTGTACATCTCATATGGTTGCTTAAATAAACTTCTTTTGATTATTGGATGTCGAGTGTTTAATTGTGGAAATAAATCTCACTAAGCATGTAGCTTATACCCTCTTAAATATCTTTTGCAGTTCTCGTATCTTTAGTTGGAACCAAGAGGTTATTTTACCCAGGTAATGCTTTTGAGCCAAGATCTTATGAATAGAAACGCAAGATAGAAGTAGATATGGAATTCCAAGAAAAGTTTCAAAAGTAAATTATTATAAGATGGACTTCTTTAGACTAGGCATCTTAGATAGGAGAAAGCCCCTTAATGTTGTAAAGACTCTTTATGAATTTTTATAAACCTTAGTTATATTGTTATGATTTATTTTTTTAATTGCTATTATGCATAACTGTTTAAATGGCATGATCCAAAATTTGGTCCACTACGATCGTGAAAGTACGCCTTACACCTGATGTCGAGACTTTTTGGATGACTAAGGTTGTCATACTTAAGTCTTAATATTGAGTGTAGCGGGTTGTCGCGTTTAAGGTACCCCTTGAGGTATGACACAAGAAGCCCATAAAAGTTAAAGGAGGAGTTGCATGTTAACCGATCATATCAAATTATAAAATTTATAAACCTAAGTTAAATTCTACAATCAAGGTAAGCAAGTATACATATCTAATGTAGTATCAAATTAACGGGTATCATCCATGGGGATCTACAAAACAAGTACTATCATTATCATTTTTCTATTATTTAGCTTAATTCTTAAAGTGATATCTATTATTACTACCAATTAATTAATCTAGCAAATCTTAAGATCAATTCTGTATGCTTTTACGATATGTAATCAATCGCAAGACATGCCCCTCATCTTGATCTGCCCTAAACAATAAATTTCTTATAATAATGAATTGTTATGCTTTACACTATAGAATATCGTAATTAAATCAATTACTCCCTCGAGTTAATTAATACCTAACCCTACATGAGATAGCGGAACCTCTTCCTCACTACCGCCACATAAAATCGCATTAACATTCATGATTCCTATAATAAAAATTAAACCTTTATGTAGAAAATAATAATTTCCTTACCTCTAGGTGAAACATATGATCTCTCTATTCATGAAGATCATCATATTAGATGAAACCTCTTTCTATCTAATAAGAATCATCCATGTTATTAGTTTTGCACATAAATCAATCACAAGATACTTAAGATACACAAATAGATACAAGGGCATAAGGTTTTCATTAATTAACAGACAATTCAAATCACATGGGGTTTAGGGTTTCATAAGATGTAGCGTATAAAGATTTACTCCTCTATGGAATTTACAATAATAACAAAAGAACTGGAAAGTAATTAGTAAGCATGATGTAACAATAAAACCCTTTTTGACGTCTAGCGATTTTTTATGAAGCTCAAGCACTTCTCCTCTTGAAGCTCATCGTTTTCTCTCCTAGGGTTCGGAAAATGCGCTAAAAGATTGTAAAATATGAAAACAAGGTGGCTATTTATACTTTATGACAAAAAATAGGTCAAAATGGCCTATACTGCACAGCCGTGCTTGGGAGGGATGAAACTTTTGTTTCACCAACATAAAGCAGTTATAACGTAACAACCTAGTCTACACGGACGTGTAAAAGGGAGGGCAAACATTATAACGTTTTTTTTTTTTTTTTTTTTTGCATTTTTTCTCTTTTTGCTTTCCTTTGTTCCCTACTTATGCTAAAGGAGGGGTGGAAAATTAAAAGCCTACTAACTAGTTTCCTGCCTTTAACATGGCCATGCACAAGGTGGTGCATGTGCAAAAATTTAGCTCTTATCCATGTTTTTGTTATTCCTTGATTTTCCCTGAATCATCTTTAATTTCTCTAAATATTATCTTTTATCCCTAAAGTTAATATTTCAGCAATTAAGTATCCTTTTCTTGATAAAATCACAAGAAATATATATCAAATATGTCCAAATAAACACAAAAGATAAGAGTCTTTTGACACTTATCAGCAGATGCGGAAGCTGAAGAAGCTACTTCAAGAGAGGATCTGTAGGTCTACTCTATCGTAGCTCATGACCCCACTTTGGCCCAAACCATGCGAGAAGGTCAAATCGAGGCTCCTGCAAAAGCACCCAATGTGAACCTAACTTGGATCATTTCAAATGGCCCTCGTCCTATCACAAGTGAAGAGATCTTTTATGATTGTGACTCTATGGAGTGGGTAGCATTGGTCATTTTTTGAGCTAGTTAGTCTGCTTGTTGTTATTTCAGCCATTGATTGGCTTTATGTTTGTAATCCCTTGACCAATGAACAAAAGGAAACTTTTCTCACAAATTGTCTTACTTTTTTTTTTTTGTGTGTTTGATGAATGAATTGAATCCTTTGTTTGTAATTTTCCTTTTGATTGAATTCTTTATTTTTCATAGTCGAAATTTCGCTAAGTGTTTGTAGTTTTGCTTCATGCTTTGAGATCATACTCGAGCTGACGAAGCTTAACTACTAAATTGTGATTGTTTTCGAATTAAGTTAGTTCTCACTTCATTGATTGATAACATCATGGAGAAATTCAAGGTGGTACGTTGTTGGTCAACTTAGTGCTTGAGTACTGGCAAGCCTATGATAGACTAGTTTGTTACGCCCCATAGGATACCCTAAACGTAACAGTCCGCCACATGCCATATAAGATTCACGAATTACCACCTTAGTCCTTTGGGAGTCTTGTATAGATGTAAGGCGTCCATTTACAACAATAGAATACTTGAACCGATGGAGTTAAAGATTTAGTTTGGCATTCAATAGCATTAGAAAATAAATCAAAACACATATATAATTAGTTACAAAATCTAAGGGGCATTCCCCCGCAAAAGAATAATGTTTAGAGGTCTATTACAGTCATCCAGAGTCTCTTGGTTTCCTACGAAAGTCTAAACAATATTTGAATACAACTTCTAGGGGAAACGCCTAGCTCCCGTGCCTGAGTTGTAGGTTGCATCGGTCTAAGCCATATGAACTCGTGCTGTAACAAATAAAAACTGTAGGGACGTAAGCTATACTAGCTTAGTGAGTGAGAAATTCCAAGATCACATTTATAACACATCATACAAACAAGTGATTAGCCAGACAAGTGATATGCATCAAACATATGGAACCAAAAAACATATGACCAGCCGGAAATCATATGTGGATGGACTTGAGCCCTCCATCCCGGGTTAGCAAATTAATGAATACTGCGGTACTACTCAGTATGTCGTTTAGGATCATCGTCAACCAACTTATAAATTCGTTTATGGATCACAATTAACCAACTCATTAATTCGTTTATGGATCACGATTAACCAACTTTTACACCGTTTAGGATCACGGGCAACCAACCAATGCTAATGCTCCATCCCCATTATGATATGAATGAGTCCATATTTAATTTCAATGTCGAATAGTCAATTTTACCAATTCTTTAAGTGATCAATCAATAACTGCAGACAGTCAATCCTAATTCATCCATACAAGCAATGGTTAATCACCCAGCTTCGATATTCTTATATTCAATTTTTCATATCAACAATAACCATATATAACTCCCATTAATCCCCATCATGCATATCAATTTTATCTTTATCAAATATCTAGTGCAACTATCATTACAATCACATACAATAAATGGAATCGGAAGTAATACTCACTCGGCCATTGGATCACCGGTCTTTTAGTAATAGCAATCCGATGGTAGGGAATCGTCGATTTCGAGATCACCTAAAAGGAAGAAATATCCTAATAAGTATTTCATCACTTAACTAATCCAAACTATTTATCAAAACTAGAAATTTCATAATTCTCG
This sequence comes from Combretum micranthum, assembly GCA_024138025.1. NCBI lineage: Eukaryota > Viridiplantae > Streptophyta > Magnoliopsida > Myrtales > Combretaceae > Combretum > Combretum micranthum. The sequence continues at coordinate 29,223 of JAMXBD010000974.1, read as the reverse complement.
TTATTTGCGGAAGTCTCGAATTAAAACGGTCATAACTTGGTCATTTTAACTTGGAATTTCGCAAATTATATATCGATTTCTATCTACTTAGAAAGATCTATCTAATTCTAATATTATTTTCAAGTTTTGAAAATGTTTGGGTCATGAAACAGTAGGATCAGTTCTGATCAGTAGCAAAATCCATTAAAAAAAATAGTTTTGTGAATGTTTATAATGTCTCTACTTTATGGATTAACTATACTTGCAATATTGATGATCTCCTATCATGAATGGCATATTATGAGTTTAATGTATACATGCTCTTAATGATATTTACTAAAATAAAATTTTATAATTTCTTTATTTTGTAGGACTCCAAGAATATTTACTTTTAAGAAAACTAGTTTCCTAACTGTGATAAATCTCTTTTGTTTTGGAATTATTACTTAGGAATTTCTAGTTATCTTTGCTAGAATTGAGTCTTCATTATATTTATTACTTAAAACCTTCATTTCAACATAAAAATTCCCATTTTACACTTTGTAAACATGTTTTCGTATAGGGGTTATTCCAAAATCCGAATTTTGGAAAAATTAGTTTTGAAGGATTTTTTTGAGGAAAACTTGTTTAATACATTAAAATTTAAGGCTTTATTATACCTATCCCTCAAGGAATTCATTTCTTGAATAAAACTTTCATTTTGAGTTTGGAAAATAGGTGTTTTCATGGCAATACTCCAAAATTACGAATTTCTTAAGTTGACTAGCAACTCAAAATTTCCTATATTATTTATACTCTTTGTTTTGAATAATTTTCTTAGCAAATCTCATTTCAACTTATAAAAATCATTACTTAATGATATCTATTACCTATACCCTTCATTTTTCATATAAAACATAAGTTTTAGAGTTGATAAAAGAGTTTTTAAAACATGGTTTTTGATGTCATATGAATTTTTCATTTGAACATTTTAAACAATAGTTTTTCTTTTTCCTAAGTTTCTTGTCTCATTTAACTAAAGATCTATTAACTACCATATTTATATATACAAGACAAAACCTTTATGAGCATTAATGCATTAAAACACAAAATATTCATGAGATCATGAATGTCAAGTATAATATGAACATCTAAATGCTAGATCTACTCTTTATGATGCATGAAATGCAGTTTGAAAACATGAATATTGGTTTTCATGCAAGATCTCTACTTTATTCTACTATTATATGCATGAACATGAAGATAATCCAACAAAAACTTATTTAAACACAAGATCTACTCTTGTGATGGCTTGATATTCATGTAGTAGCATTTTCTTGTCCCTAGCAAGTGCTCATGGGGACTTTAACATGAAAACACTCATGAATAATCTTGCCATTACAAGATTTAATGTAGGAAAGGTTTAGGATTCATCACCTAAGGCTTGAATCAAGAGGAAAATGAAGAAGAAATAAACTCAAGTGAGTATGTGTGGTGTGTGTCACAGCAAGAGAGGCAGCATAGAGAGGATTTTTACTTGAGTGAAAAATTTGAAAGAGCAAAAATGAGGAGAGAGAGTGTAAATGAGTATATATATGGAGTAAATTAAGTTTATTGGCTTAATAAATTAGATTAAAAAAAATTGCAAATGAGGGTAAATAGGACCGGGGGGAGAAGGGGGAGGGGGAGGGTTGCGCCGGTTTGAGGGGAGAAAGAGAGAGAGAGTTTAAATTCAATTTGTTTTGTAAATTATGTAATAAAAAGTCTTAATTTGTAATAATTTGTCAAGAGATAAAAATTTCTTAGAAAAGAAAATATAATTGAGTGTTTGTAAGGATGTAAGAATAGGGAGTGGCTTGTGAGTGTAGTAGCTTGTAGTTGTGAATAGTAATGAATAGTAAACAAGACAATTACTTTATCGGTAGTAATGAAAATACAAGAAAAATGCCATATCTGTAATTTTTATAACCTGGAAAATTATAAAATTTATATTTTTTAAATCCTTATTAAATTTCGGTTCTAAAGAGTATTCCGAAATATTTTTCGAATTTTGAGTTTCGGGACTCACTTTTCAATAATGGATCTCGGGAAGGTCCGGAATAGAAAATTTTCCAAAATCAGATCTTTTTATGGTTTGAAATATACTTTAAAAAAATATTCCGCATTAAATTATTTTACAAAAGTTCTTTTAGTTTGAAACTGAAGGAAAGCCAGATCGAAGGTTCCTAGGTTTCTCTCTTAAGCTTAAGCTAATCCGATTTAGGGTTTTGGTTTCTGGTTTCCAAAGTTTACTTGGTTACTAGGAAAACTGAGGTTTAGATAGTTGTAGGCAATAATATTGGGTAGTAAGTAGAATTGAGCATGCCTAGAGATTTTCATTCCCGAAGCTTCATGTATCCCAAAGTTTGATTGGACAATTAGGCATATGGCTCTCGAGATTTTTAGGATTTAGCTACATTGCATGTTGTGAAAATACGATTTTCCTCTTTACCTATAAATAGTGTCTCCAGTTAAGTTGACGTTCATCACATCTTCAAACAGCCTAACCCTTGAACCCTAAACCAAGCTCCTCACATTTTCCACATTTAATTTCATCCTTAACCAAAAAATGTTTTCGTTTCATCTAGAATTTCTTTGGCTAAAAGCAGTGCTGCTTTGCTATGCCGGCTTCAAGCCAAGTTTGATTCCCTTCTCGACTTCTTATCCAAACCTAAGGCTGTGTTTCTCTTTTGCACTCCCTCAAGTCGATGTCACCCACCTCGTGGACTTATCCTTAAGGTTATGGTGATTATAGTGGAGTGGATAAAGGTTAGCAAATGCTTGTCCTTCTTTGACAACCTCTTGCGTATCTTTGCTTGCTTCAAGACATCGGTTGTCAAGGAGGAGACAACCTTAACTAATGCATTGGTATTTAGGCCTTTAACCATTTTCATAACGAGTAGAGGTGATTGGAAAAAAGTTGGGTGCTGTAAAGGTTTGGACCCATGGCGACCTCGTCTGGATACTCACGTGGCTTATAAGGTTAGATTGAGTTTGTTGGTAGATTACTTTGAGCAAGGAGAGGAGGAGCTTTGTTACCCTTAGGCAACTTTTTAATGTCTTATTGGTCTTGTTCGGGTCCTTATTTGTAGGGGAGGAGTCGACCTTCTCTCATACTCCAAGTTCCATTCCTTTAGACATTTTCATGGCAAGTGGTGATCTCGTGGGACCTAACTATAAGCTTATGGACTTTGCTAAGGGTCATCCATAGGCCGAATCCACATTTTCAGGTTAGAGCTTCATAAGTAGTGTACCATCATCCTACTTTTCTCAAGTCATGGAGGAGGTTAGGTGCCTTAAGCTTGAAGATAGTGTGTTCTTCAACTCAAAGACCAGATGTATTTTGTCTCGAAAATCAGATCTCTTTCAACTTGAAGATCGGGTATACTTATAGGATTTCCAACTCGAAGAACAAATATGCTTGTAGAGATTGATCTTGTAATATTCTAGATGGGATAATAGTTACTGTTATCCTAGCTAAAAAGCCAGTCAAAACTATCGTAGTGATATAATTTAAATCAATGGACTTTATTTTTTCTTTCCCTTAAGTTCCTTCTGGTTTTGTTGTGTAGTTCAAGCTCGTGTCCACTATTTTGGATCGTATATGGATAGCAACCTTAGCCTTAATCGTAGGCTTAGAATGTTTCATTTAAACTTTTCCATGAGACTTACCCTTGAGAGGACATTAACCGAGCTCTCGAGAAGAGTTACTCTTAAGAGGAAGTTATCCAAGCTCTCTAATGGGAGTTCCCCTTAAAAGGGAGTCACTTAGATCTTTGATGGGAGTTACTCGAGCTCTCTAGGGGAGTTATCATTAAGAGGGAGTTACTAGAGTTCTTTGATAGGAGTTACTCTTGAGAGAGAGTTATCCCAGCTCTCGAGAGGAGTTACTCCTTAAAACTCTAAGGCCCATGCTGATCTTACGTTTCTTTCTTTTGGTAGCTTTTGTTTGAATAAAAAGTGAGAGAAATCACATTAACATAGAACTTCCATTTTATTCATAATTTTTTCTAAATGAGGGAACCTGTTAACCAGGGGGTTCACAAGACTATTTTAGAATTTACACACATGTGGTGTGACTAAACATTATGTAAATAAGCTTCCTTTATTTAAAGAACTTTCTAATGTTGTTAGTGTTCAATATGGGATGAGCTCGCTTTCTAGTGTTTCAAGCTTGTATGCACCGTTTCCTATTACATCCTAAAGGGTACCCTAAGCGTCATAATCCATCGTGCATAATATTAAAACTTGAGAATGACTGCCCTAGTCACTTGGAAGCTTTCATATCGATACAAGGCATACTTTCACAATGAAGGGATGCCAGTGGGATTACGCATTTCAAGATGATAATAATAGAACATGCAAGAAAATACTAACATAAATATATATGAATTTAAAGTCTTACAAGTTTTAGGGACATTCCCTTGTTAAAGTCATAAATTTTCTTACAACCCAAAAATCTCCAAATACAATAAAATCAACAAGATTTTTTAAGGAAATCTATTCTAACAATCCTTAAATAGATTTCCAACAAAAAGCTCCCAAACTTTCATCCTTCCATATCTCGGCCGATAGATCCTTAGAAGCGACCTAAATATGATCATGCATCAAAAGTCTATTTAGGGGTAAGCTACAACATGCTTAGTGAGAAATCCTCGCAATATCGTACCCATAAGCAAAACAAGCAAGTTGATTTATTCAAGCATATGAAGTGCATCAATCATATGTTTCACACATACGTATAATATGTTGGAAATTGTACGTAGAATGGATTTTACACAATCTATGTTGGAGGTTAGGGAATGCTTTGTAAATATTAGGGTCCTTCTGACCATCACACTTTATTGGGTTATGATCAACCACCACTACTTAGTCCCTGTGTTTCTTACAAAAGAATTGATCCAGCATGGCTCCTCCATGAGACCATATTCCCTAAATGATTTAGTTCCTCATGTTGGAGCTAGGTACTTCATCTTCTCGGTCCTACACATAGGATGAGGCTCACTTTGTGCCATGCATGATCAATTTATAAGATACTTTTCGAACAAAGTTAGATTTCAATTTAAAGGTGATCAACTTAATTATCACAAACATACCAACATGATATCGATACAAGCATATTAGCTAAACACGAAAGGTTTTGATATACTTATGGTTTCTTGATCAACCATGAAAAACACAACATGTTCTCAAGACAAGCCCACATGAAAATTTCATTTTTTATCTGTTTCCTACATATACTACTGCACTAATTTACAAACACAAACAAGCATACATAAAGCGTAAGGAAACTCACTTAGTCATTTTTGTAACCTTCTAGTCAAAATAATCTTCGAGGAACGAGACATCGTACTCCTCATTACCTAATTTAAAGAAACATCTGAAATGAGTGTTCCATAAAATCTCTATTTAAATTTCTACTTCTATCAAGTTAAATTCGCATCATTCTCCCATTTGCGAGTATTCAAAATTAAAATGGTCATAATTTACTCATTTTAACTTCGATTTTCGCATATAAATAGTTGATATTTAGCTACTTCGGATGATCTATCCATTTCTAAAGTTATTTTAAACATTTAGGGTCATTTATGTGTCTAGATGGTACTGTATGAACGCTAACAGATTGTACCAATTTTGATCTTTGTTACATTTTGCCATTTTTACATCTTATAGACTCTGTAAATTATTGGACATCATTGCTATAATTAAAAGAAAACATATATAAATTAATAGTAATTCAAAATACATGCATGACCTCTAGTGATGTTATTCAAGAAAAATTTCTAATAAACCATCTTATGGTAAAATCGAAAATTCTAAGTTTATCGAAAAAATTAGCTTTGAGTGTTAGTAGAAATTTATTTTTCCTAAAGCTTTATAAACTTATGATTTTTGGAAAATGAATCTTCTAAAATTATTTTTTTAAACTAACCATTTATGAAAAGTTTAGAAGATGATCTTGTTTTAAATTTTCTATAAAGAAGTTATAACGATACTATACACAGCAAGGAATTTTCAATATAAAATAATTTAAAACTTTATTTTGGTATAACAACATCACCATGATTATTTCAAGTATATGAACATGAAAACAATTTTCTAGACTTCATAATTTATGAAGATAAGAACAAAGCAACAAAGAGCATAAAGGCTAGAAATTTAAAGCATGGGAGCCTTAGCTCATGATCAAGGCTTCCTTGGACTTGAAATGCTCCAGTTAACTTATATAGCAAAATAATTAAGAGAACAAAAATACAAATAGAGGTCTTGGAATTTGGACAAGACTTCTCGGGATTTGAATTATTCTAGCCACCATGTAAATATAAACAATATAAGATGAAATAAAATGGAAGCCTTAGGATTTTTAAACAAGGCTTCTCGAATCTTAGAAATGGAAAAGTCCCCTATTGTTTTAACTTGATTATGGACAAGTCTGAAACTTAGATTAAGGACAAATCTCAAATCATGAAATAAGAAAAATTGCATGAAATAGGTAAGTGTAAGAATAAATGTTATGTTACTGAGCAATATGCTTTTATGGATATAATTATACACGTAAACATATTTCTACATATAGATGGTTATATTAGATATCAAGGTTATAACATCATAAACATAATTTCATCATGATTATAACATAGATAGGGTATAAGTTTCATGTTGGCATTATTATGCCTCGCTTTAATGTATTACGTGGAGATTTTATTCCATGGATAATGTAGGAAACTTGAAAGGTAAAATATAATAATAACTAAGGAGGTATGGTGTAAGTGTTTAACCAAATGAAACACAAAGGAATGTGTCTGTGAATGAAGAGAGAAACCTGAGAGAATGTTGAGAGGGAGGGGGGGAAGGCACCGAAAATAAGAGAGAAAAGGGAGGGAGAGATGAGAGAAATTTTTTAGTGTTCGTAAAGTGTAAAGATGGATGGGCATATGGGGTATTTATAAGGAAAAATTAGAAGAGTTAAAGTGGCATGCCTTGCAAGGGGAAAAGGGAGGGGGGAGAGGGGTGGGGGAGGAGAGAGAGAGAAAGAGAGAGATTATAAAAAGTAGAGTTGATTTGTCAATTGTAAGAGTAATTTATAGAAATGTAAGAATAGAGCGTAGTTTGTAAAAATAGGTTTGAATTTATAGGGAGAAAATTGACTAAAATGAATAGTTGTAAATAGTAATGGTAAAACGATAAATAATTTACTGGTAGAGGTAAGATACGTGTATATAGGCTTTATCTAACGTTTTTATGAGACGAAAAAATTTGTCTAATATTTTATGAGTTCTTAATATTTTTCTAACTTAAATTGATTGTCAGAATATTTTGTATCATTTTGTGTGTCAACATTGATTGTAGAAACTGATCCCAAAAAGACTAAAACGATCAAATTTTTAGAATATCTGATCTTTTGGGGGTTTATATTAATTTACGATTCATAATTTGTGTAAACCCTTGAAATTTCGGTTAATTTTAAGTTTAATCTGAAGGTCACCAAAAGACTAGTACAAACCCTAGAATTTAGATCCGGCATTCCTGTATTCTTTAGCCCCATAAAACGAAGTTGAGTTAATTAGTGATAATAGTTCGTAATAATACGAGGCAACATAAAAATATCATATTCGCAAATTTCGAGTGTCCTTTGGACTCAAACGAGATCAATTCTCGAAAAGTGTGTCCCGGAGCTCGGAATAGTAAAAATATTTTGATGACACTGTTATTACTAATTTAATACAAGGATTTCAAAAATATCAATTTCGTAATTTTTCGGTAACTAAAAATAACAGATATCGCAATTATACTCGTATTTTCTTACTACCGGCATTTTACTAGTCATATCTACTTTACATTATACTATTCATTACTATTCTACACTATTCATTTATCTTTACTTTTTCTAATATCTACCCTCACAACTCCATACACCTATTATGTTTACTTTTTATCTTTCCCATAACTTTAATATTACGTCTACCTTTCATGTTATTACTTTTAATATACAAAATTACAAAAAAAATAAATCTTTCTCTCTCTCTCCCCATGTGCGGCTAGTAACCCCACCCCCCACACACCCCCCCCCCCCCCCCCCCCCCCCCCCCCCCCCTCCTCTTTTTTTTTTTAATTTTTTTAATTAAATCACTCAAAATTTACTCTCTATTTTCCTATAAATACCCCATCCTCCTCTTTTACTTCATTTACACATCTACTACCCACAAAATTACTCTCCGAAATTCTCTTGAAATCCTCTCTCAAACACTATCCTAAAACTCTCCAAAAATTTCTTCTCAAAACCCTTTTCCACTACCATTCTTACTTTAGATAAGAAATCTCCTCAAATCTTTCTTACCATGTCATGTAACTTTACATGACCATAATGTGAGTTTTCTAAACTTAATGTTATGAAAGCTACACTACGTTCATGAATATGTATTTACATATTTTTATGTTGTTATTTTATTTTGTTCATATTATTGTTGATATTATGTTAACCTTTTATATATATTTAACTAACTATAATTATGTACTTATATATAATCTTTAGAGCATATAAGCTCATTGTTATTTATTTACTTCCAAATTATGCAATTTATTTATTTATTTCATGTTATTTTAAGACTAGTCTCTAGTCTTGGACTTGTCCTCATCAAGTCAAAACAATCTTTTCTTTCTTTTCTTTCTTTCTTTTGGGACTAGTCTATTCTTAGTCCCGGGATACCTTGATGGAGTTAAGGTTCCCAATACTTGATATTTCTATTAACTTGCTTATTTTATTACTTATTATGTCTTTTTATGTATTCATAATTTCATGATTTCATATTCATGATCATGCATGAACATATTGATTTTTGTCTCAAAAAGATAAAGAAGGATTCTTAAATAGAAGTTCTTTTCCAAAATAAATGTTGTCATGAAAGAAATAATTTTCATAAAAACTTAGGAATCTATATTAACTAATCTTTTCTAAAAATCTAGAGGAGTCCATCATAAATCTAGTAACCAAAGAACATAGGAATTTTTAGACAATACATACATACACTTTACAAAGTCATAAAATGGAAAAGAATTCTTTAAAAATTAAAATTTCAAATTCCTGTTTAACAAAAGTTTTACTAAACTTCATTTTTCCATCAATACTTTAGAATAGACTAGTTTGACAAAACATCAAGAAAATTTCTTTCATAAGAATAGAATGATCTTAAGGAATAAAATTAATGAACAACTAAGGAAAACATTTTTTTGGAAAGGTTAAAGAAAGTATAGAGTTTGATAGATTTTAACTACTTTCAAAAAGTGTTTAAAAACTATCCTCCCAATCCCTAGAAAATAAGCTATAAGAAACTTAGAAAAGAAAAAATTATTCTTTTTGAAGTTTAAAAGACTAAGAAAATGGAATTAAGAAGGAGAAAATACTCATTTAAATAACTTAAAAAATTTTCTAACAAGCTAAGTAGAAATTCTCAAAAGTTTTGCTTTTCCAAATTTTTAGAAGACTTTGCTTTTATAAAAATTCATGGTTGAGACAACTTCATTAAATTCAAGCATTTGATATGAGTCAATGAAAATATATATACATTTTAAAGGTCTTTCCAACCATTATAATATCTATATCTTTGATACAAGTTTTTGTAAGATGAAGAAAAGTTAAGTTTTGCAAAATTCGTGGTGAATCTAATCACCACTGTTTCAGAGTTCAAATGACTTAGTTTGATGAAAATAGTTTTAGAAATAGATAGATCTTTTCGAATATATAGAAAATGGTATATTATATGCACAATTCCGAGTTAAAATGACCAAGTTATGGCCGTTTTGAGTAGGAATTGTCTTCTATACGAATTTTGACGATCTTATGACATAGTTTTTTATAAGTATCATGGAATAAACAAGAAATAATCATTATGGGTATTCTTCTTGATTAGGTGATCCCGAGGAGGAGTGTTCATACCCGAAAGATTACTTCGATTAATGGATTGACCGAACAACTTATCCATAAGACAGAAGTATCGACATGGCCGAGTGAGTCTACTCCTCTTATTTTTCATGGTTATGTTTGTGCTTGTAAATTTAGTTATATTAGACTTAAGGAAAGATAAAATGGAAGATCTATGATAATATGTTGAAAGAATATTAAATATATCGAAGCATGAAATGTTTGTAATAAATTGTATGTTTATTTGCATGTTGAAGTGTCTGAAATTGGTTGATCACTTGTAAGAAATTAAAAATATAATGGCTAGGCTTTAAACAAAAGTTGATACATGCACTTCATATATTGATTCACATTGCATTCGCTATTATACAATTGGTAGGACAAGTGTATGATAGTGGTGGTAGGCATAACCGGTATATTATAGATGTGGCGAGTAGGAACCGGTAATAACTACATATTTTTGATGGCGTATAGGAGTCGGTAAGATCTGTAAAAATGTTTTTAAAAAAAGTAGTGGCCGTAATGGGCCAGAATACCTAACCCCGAATGAAGGGCATAATTCATTCAACATATGATTCCCGGAAAATCATATGTTTTATATGCTCACGTGCTTGTTGCATCTCATTTGCTTGTTTAATAAATTTGGTTGATATTTTGTTTCAAGTATGAATTTTGGGATTATACTCACTAAGCTCTTAAGCTTATGCCCCTATAGATATCTGCATTCATAGGAGCACTTTGTTTTTGTACCTGAGGTCTCTTATTATCCGCGTAAGTTTTCTTTTGGGAGCTTTTGAAGGAAATCTACTTGAAAGATTAGATTAGAATTCCTTTAAAATCTTTTGATGTAGTATTAAATTATTGTAAAGATAATTAGTTATTTCGATCCTTGGAATTGAGCAGGGGTATGTCCCTAAGAATTATGTAATAAACCTTTGATTATTAATATTATAATCTATTTTATTTCTTGATTCTTGTATGTTTATTATTACTTGCTTAGACCATACTTCCCAAAAGCATTTCCTATTATTGTGTTAGATGCATTACATATAATACTAAGACTTTCGCATGACTAAGGTAGTCATTCTTAAGTCTTGATATCATATGTGGAGGACTGTCACATTTAGAGTACCCTTCGGGGCGTGACAATTTGAGTTCATCTCATTTTTAATTTTTATTTCGTATTTTAGGGTTCTAAAGGCTGTTTGATTCTATATCAATTTCTATGGTTTAAGATTGACTTGGTTTGACTTTTAAGGTTTTGGTTCTGAATCCGACTCTAAAACTCACTTATAAGAATATGATAAAATCTAGGGGTTTAAATCTACCCCCCTTAAAGAAAGTTTTTCCCTTAAAATTTGACTAACATACCTGAATCTTCAAACAAGTTTAGGTATCTGCATTGTATTTCGTGTTCAGCCTCCCATGTTGTTTCTTTATGTACATGATTACTCTAAAGAACTTTGATGTATTTAATTATCTTGTTTTACATCTTTTGGACCTTTCAATCCAAGATTTGCACTGGGTGCTCCTCATAAGTGAAGTTCTCTTTTAGCAACATTAGTTCCAACTCTACTATCCAGTTTGGGTTGGCTACATGCTTGTATAGAATATATACACGAAATACAATGTGTACTCTTGATAGATTTGGTAGCAAAGCTAAACGATAAGTAAGATCTCCTACTCATTCGAGCACTTGGAAAGGTCTGATGTACCATAGACTCAAATTTCCTTGTGAGCATACTCAATGTATACTCTTGATCGGGCTCATCTTCAAATATACATGGTCTCCAACTTAGAATTTAAGGACTCGCCTTTTCTAATTTGCTAAATTTTTTGTCTATCTTGGGCCTTTTTCATTTTTTTGTCGAAATTATTCTAATGTTGTTTGCAACATCTTGCACTAAATCTGGTCTGATAACGAGCTTTTCTACATCATCCTAGAACAAGAGTGATCTATAACGTCATCTGTATAAGGCTTCATACAGTGGCATTTGGATCATAAAGTGGTAGTTCTTATTGTAGGAAAACTCTATAAGTGGCAAGTAAGCGTCCTAACTTCCTTTAAAATCCATAATAAACAAGTGCGCAACATATCTCCAAAGTCTCGATTGCTTGTTCCAATTGGCCATTAGTTTAATGGTGGTATGCTATAATAAAGTGTAGCTTTGTCCCCATGCATTTTTGCAAACTTTACCAAAACTTGGATACGAACCTTGGATGTTGATCGGGCACGATCTCGGTGGGTACTCCATGTAGTCATATTATCTTCTTTATATGATTTCGTCAAGCAATCTACCATAACCCATATTACATCATAACTTGTCGGTGTTCTTAGTAATCCACACATAAAATCCATCATGATTTGGTCTAATTTTCACTCAGGTATGGGCAAGAGTTTCAACAATCCTCCTGCTCTTTGATGTTATATCTTCACTTGTTCCCATGTTAGGTACTTCATCATATAATCAGCTACGTCTCTTTTCATCCCGTTCCATCAGTAGTGGCTTTTGAGGTCTTGCTACATTTTCGTTCCTCCTATCCCAAGCTATAAGCTTCGCTCATGATTTCCCTTCTTGTTTCAACATCATTTGGCACACAGAGGCGTCCGTTCATTCTCACAACATCCTTTTCATCTATCGTAAAGTTAGTGTACTTCCCTTCTTGTGTTTCCCTCTTAATCTTTTATATTGTCTCATCGTAGCATTGAGGTTCTTTAATCCTCTCCACTAGGGTAAGTTCCATCACTAGACTAGATATCTCCATTTCCGTATCTTGTCCCATAAATTTGATACTTAACTTCTCGAATTCCCTTTTTAACTCCTTTTGATCCGTAAGTAAGGTGGTAACTTCTACATGATTCTTACGACTTAAGGTAGCCACAACTGCATTCACCTTTCCTAGACAATAGTTGATTCTGAGATCAAAATCTTTAATCAATTTCAACCATCTCCTCTATCTCATGTTCAACTCCTTCTGTGTAAACATATATTTAAGCCTCCTATGATCCGTATAGATTTCACATATTTGTCCATAAAGATAGTGCCTCCACAACTTTAGGACAAAAACAACAATGGCTAGCTCCAGGTCATGTGTTAGATAATTCTGCTCATGCGGCCTCAATTGTCATGAAGCGCAAGGGGAAGCTCACCATATCAATGGTGAAAGATAACCTGATGAATGAAGAGGCTAAGATAAAGGATCATGATACAGGTTCTAAGTCTAGGTCACTTGGTACTGATAAGCGAGGAAAGTGTGGTAGAAACAGGAACAAAGACTCATCTGATAAGGATGATAGATTAGACTTATCCAAGGGAAGATCTAAATCCAGAGGAAGGAGAAAACATCAAATGCTTTTATTGTGGTAAACTAGGTCATTTGAAAAGAGAATGCGAACACTAAAGAGAGAGTGGGGTAAGGATAAAGGTGATGAAAAGGATAAAGACACAACTGTTGCAGCAATAGATGATAAGATTATTATTGCTTGGGATGAGGACTATGTTAGCCATGCATGTCATTACAATGATTAGGTCGTAGACTCCTATGCCACCATTTATGTGACTTCACATGGTGAATTCTTCTCCTCCTACATTAGTGGTGATTATGGCAATGTCAGGATGGCAAACAATGATATATATAAAGTAGTTAGCATTGGCAATTGTTTTAAAGACTGACACTGGTTGCAGGCTCATTCTCAGAGATGTCAAACATGTTTTAGATATCCGCTTGAACCTTGTCTCTACAAGAAAACTTGATGATGGAGGCTATAAAAGCCACTTTATTAAAAGAAAATGGAAGTTCGCCAATGGCTCTCTCATTGTGGTAAAAGGGAAGAAAAGCAATACCCTTTACAGAATGTCAGCAAAGCTAAGTAAAGGAGATGTGAATCTATAAGCAGCTTGGTCACATGAGCGAGAAAAGGCTTCGGATGCTTGCCAAGAAGCAACTTCTCCCTAGTATAAAAGGTACTCCTCTAAAAACTTGTACTGACTGTCTGGCTAGAAAACAGCATAGGGTTGCATTTCATAGAGATATACCTACTAGGAAATCTAGGAATAAGCAATTCCAAGGATCACTATATTTTGTTACCTTTATTGATGATCACTCTAGGAAGCTATGGACCTTTGCTTTAAAGTCCAAGGATCAAGTGTTAGAGGTGTTTAAGCAATTCCACATTAGAGTAGAAAGAGAAACTGGAAGACAATTGATATCTATCAGAACTAAGAATTCTGGTGAGTACAGAGGACCTTTTGAGGAGTACTACAAGGAACATGGGATTAAACTAGAAAAATTTGTTACAAAGAAGATGAATCGCACTGTCACAGAGAGATGAAGTATATGTTATCTCATGCTAAGATGCCTAAATCCTTTTGGGGTAAAGCTATGAGGACAACGGTTTATCTGATAAATCTATCCCCTTCTCATGCTCTGGATGGAGATATCTTAGAGAGAGTTTAGATAGGTTAAGGTATTTCCTATGAAAATTTACATATGTTTGGTTGCAGGGCAATTGTGCATATTCCCAAGGATGATAGAAGGAAACTTGATGCAAAATCAAAGGAATGTATTTTTCTGATTTATGCATATGATGAGTATGACTACAGGTTGTGGAATCCAACTGACAAGAAGGTTGTCAGGAGCAGAGATGTGGTCTTTATTGAAGAACAAACCATTGAAGATATAGAAAAGCCTGAGAAATCAAAATTCTCAGATGAGATCCCAGTTAATGTAAACCCAGTGCCCTCCCTTAAAGATTCTAATAATGAGCAAGGTGATGTAGAAGACTTAGTGAAGAGCCTCATGAGCCTCATCAGCAAATTGAGTTGAGGAGATCTTCAAGAGATAGAAGACCATCAGTGAGATATAGTCCAGATGAGTACGTGATGCTGACTGACAGGGGAGAATGAGAGTGTTATCAAGAAGACATGCAAGACGAGATAAAATCCTTACATAAGAATCACATACATGACTTGGCGAAACTACCTAAGGGCAAGAGACCATTGGAGCACAAAAGGGTATACAGACTAAATACTGATAAAAAGAGCTCACAATCAATATACAAGGCAAAAACTGGCTATAAAAGGGTTCGGTCAAATGAAAGGTGTTTTAGGAAGACAGTGGGTATGATAGAACCCTCTATATGAGTTGGAGGGGGAGTTTGTTGGATTATAGATCCAACTCATATGTGTCTATAATCAAGGATATCTAAGTATATGATATATACTTGGAAGATGACTTGAAAATAAGGAGTTTTTTGCAAAACAAAAGAGCTTGTCTCAGTTTGGTCCTACTTCTGATTTATTTTGTTACAAAAAAGGGAGGAGGAAACTCAGTACCAAATGCTTGGCAATCCTTGGTAGAGCTTATGTATGATTTCGTGCGAACCTGGTAAACGAACAAATAGGTGGTCTTTCCGGAAATGTTAAACAAAGGCCATCGGCCTTAAATCATATTATCACCGGCATTAGAAATTACAATTTTTTGCCAAGAGCTGCAGGGAGGCTAGGCTGGCTTAGGGGTTTACGCCATAGGCATATCCATTGGCATAAGAATGCTGAAGTTCAGCACATGTTCCAAACGCCGCCAAGCATTTATTTAACTTGTACCAACCTGTGTTGCATCGTGTTTTTCTCTTTGTCTTTGATATAAATACTCTTGTTTTTGTTCCTAGGGTTTATTATGAGAGTGGAGGCTATCCTAAAACCTTGGGGGGGGGGGGGGGGGGGGGAGGGGGAGCAGGCGCTATTCCTATTGTAACCATCGGTTTATGGTGATGATTGTGTGATCAGCTAATATTATCTAGTGAGAAAAGTCTGTGTAATCCCATTATTTGATGGTAGAAGATTTGTGTGATGCTAGTCTGTGTTTTTCCCCAAATTAGGGTTTTCCACATAAATCCTAGTGTTATTTACTTTATTCTATAATTGTTTGTTATTATGTTTATCGCTTTAGGCAAGAGGAGGATTAACTTGTTATTTTAGGTAGATCGTTTGTTTTAACTGAAATAGAATTAAAATTATTTTCTCCTGACATGAGCCGATTGAGTCAATACATGCCAAGAAACCAACCTAAGCCGATGCCTTAATCAAGCTCCTTCATCAAAGTCTAAGCTATCAGGGTAGTGTATCGGCTAAGTTGATCTTCTAAGCACTACTAAACTAAGCAACAAATTTATAATACTAAGTGTAGACACCCAATTTTTGCCCAATTAAAAAATAGGCTTAAGTCTATAATAAATTAATGTCATGTTGAGTTCATCAAAAATATAATAATAATAAAAAATAGTATAAGAGAAAATAGAAAAATAAAAAATAGAGGAATAAAATAATAATATAATTAAATGAATAATAGTAATATAAATAAAATATATGTAAGAAAAATTAAAATAAATAATTATTTGAGCTCAATATAACATATATTTTATTAGCCTTAAGTATTAGTGGTTTAGCTATATGACCAAGGCACAGGCCAACGGCCTAACGGTTCAAAACATGGACACAAGAGCAAAGGGACCCGAGTTCGATCCTAGCCCAAGGCAGATTTTGCCTCCTTTTTGTTCAATTTTTTTTTCCCAAAAGACACATCGGTTCATCCACTTTGAGACATCATTTGATCAATGAATCTTTGTGTTTTTCGAAATTAATTGTACAGACACAAACTAGGCATGGGATACATCACATCTGTACATATTTCATGTATTTTTTTCATTCCAAAAGGCATCTTAATTAAGGCATGAAAATTGGGAAAAAATTCGAATGGACATGATTTTTCAAATTTCAAAATTGGCCGAATTGTATCAATTGATCAAATTAAATACACTTAATCAAGGAGTGATGATCTGTAACACAAGATTCGTGATCAATTTGAACCACAATCACGAATCGAGTCCTAATTTTGAATCGTTCTTATTTGAAAAAATATAACGATTCGTGATTCAAAAATTGAACTATTACAAAGCTTCAAAACGACAAATTGATTCGAACTCTATAAATAGGATCACCCCACAAGCAGAAAGCACAATTCAATTTCGAAAAATACACACTACAAGATTGAGATCTGAAAATAGGAGTGAAAGTGTTCGAATTGCAAAAATTGCAAATTTGAAGTGATCGGGAGGATTTCGATCTAATTAAAGAGTGTTAGGATCATTAAGGAAGTGTTTTTGATTGATTATAGTGTTTAGAATTGCTCGAATTTGAAATTGGGAGTTCTGAAAATTTTTGGGAATTTTTTTATATTGCGCCGCCGTTGGGTCACCACACGAACCGCCACTTCTGGTGGTTCTGGGAGTGAACCACCACCACCAGCCGCTGCAGCATCCCAATCCACGTCGGGCCAACAAGGTTGCAGGCTTCGAAAACCACCAGGAACGGCCGAGGAACCCTCGAAAGGCAGCATCATCGTCTTCTTCGCCCCGACGGGTATCCAAGATCCGACCCAAAATCCGAAATCCAACCCGGTCGGTCGTCGGTCAAAGTCGATCAACGGTCGTCGGTCAACGTCGGTCAACGGTCGTCGGCCAACGGTCAGCCTGATCAACGCTCCAGATCGAAAGTCAGAGGATCAAACGGTCAGGATTTAGCAATCAAATCAGACGCTCCATATCTGATCCGAGAAATCCAACGGTCCAGGTTAGTCACAATATTTTATTATTTATTTATATATATTTAATTTCGAAAAATAGGGAAAATAGGAAAAAAATTAATAAAAATTGGTAAAAAATTCAGAAAAATTCAAAAAATCCAGAAAAATTAGAATAATTATTTTTAATGTAAATTTACATGTTTTAACAATTTTTGATATTTTTTGAATTTTATGAATATGTATTTGCATATAAATTGACCTTTAAATATATATTTGATGCATGAGATGTTTTGTTTTTGTATTTTAATTTTGTTATGATATATTTTGAATATATTCTGAACATATGTGATGATTATTGAATTTTGAAAAATAATAAATTGTAAATGGATTTTTTTTAAAACCAAAATTCTTGTTGAATAAAAAATGAAAATTGTTTTTGAATAGAATAAAATGATTTTTTTTTTATTTTTTTTTTGGATGATGAAAGAAATGAATGAAGATGAAAGAATTGTTGTTGAATATTTTTGAGAATCATGATATTGATCAAGTTTTTTTATCAAAATTTATCTTCATAAATTTACTATGAAGATATTAATCAAGTTTTTATCAAAATTATCTTCATAAATTTGCTATGTAGATAATATTCAAAGTTTTCAAAATTATTTTCATAAATTGACTTTGAAAATAATTAAAGTTGTTCAAAAATGTTTTCATAAATTTGCTATGAAAAATTTAATATTGTTTAATCAAAATTGATTTTCATGTAGCATTAAATTAGCCATGAATTATCATAAATTGATTTTTTTTTTTAGAAAAATGATTTTTGAACTTAGAAAAAATATTTTTTATGAAATGAAAAATCAATTGATTAGATCATAGGATCATCAAAAAATGATTTTCATAAAAATTCAAAATTTAATGAACTTAAAGTGAAATAGTTCAAAAATATAAAATTGATCAACAAACTAAGTTCTTTATAAAAGAACTACGTTTTGTCTGATCTCGATTAGCGAGTACGTAGGCACCTTCGGGGCGACATTAAAAAATAAAAATTATTTATTTATTTATTTTGTTTATATTTAGTTAATTAGATATTATAAGTTTAAATTCTATTAGTTGTGTTATTTTTTAAAAAATTTAAAATAGTAAAAATGGATATGATATTATTTCTTATTAATTAATTTTTCTTTATAAATATTTAATTTTGTGATTATTTCTGGATGTAATTATAAGTTTTTTTATATATATAATTTTTGAATGTTTTGCTTTTCTTTGTAATATTTAAGTGTTCTAAAAATTAAATAGAAAAAATATTAAAAATGATTTCTGACTTATAATATTATTATTATTTTTTAATTCTTTTGCAAGTTTTTAGAAAAGGATAAATTCTAAATTTTAAACTTAAAGTGGTAACCGCTTAGGTTTTAATAGGTTAGCCCCCGGACTCAGATATCTGGTATTTTTTTAAAAGTTTGTTTTAAATCAAATTTTCGCAGACTAGTGGCTAAGTTAGGATTAACCGACCCATTAATCCTAACTTTCATTTTTTTCCGATTTTTATCGGTTGGCGACTCCAAAATATTTTCAAAATTAAATTTCTTTTAATCCCTAGTCGAGGATTCATGTTAAATGGGTTAGGGTTTAATATGAATCGGGTTAAGAAATGAACCGGATGATTTTCAAAATCAGGCTCGACAGCTTGGCGACTCCACTGGGGACTCGCTTATTTTTTTAAAAAAAAAGAGGGCTAGCCACTTAAGTTTAAAATTTAAAATTTATCCTTTATTTTTGTATATTGTATATTATCTGTTTGTATGTGTTTTTGTATATATGTCTGTAACTTAGATTTTAAATTAGTTCATTTCATTGCATATGCATTTGCATTCATGCACACAATGTGTGCTAGATACGGTCGAACCCAGGCCGTCTTAAGAGCCTAAGCGAGGAGTTCGAAGTAAGGTCCGGGGGCTGTGGTTTCCACCCTCTAGATCAAGAAAAGACTCCCACTCCGGTTTAGCCTTATGATTTGCTAGACCGGGGAACCTATAGAACCTTACCAAATCATGCATTCATGGGATTTGACCAATTTTTTTCAAAAAATGGAGTTGTAAATTTTTTTAAAAAAAAAATTAAATTTAGGATTTGTCTCCTAATAGGGTCTTTATAAATCCTCAGGAAATGATTTCCTCGAGTTCGGACAGTAGCGATAGCCTATGGGCTCGTCTCATCAAGGAACCCCGAGTAGAGACTTTCAAGGATCCAATGCTGTTACTGGACCGATGGTTGGTCAGTTTTGACCCCGATCAACAATCATTCATTAAGGATAGGTTGGGCCCGATCCTCAATTTACCTAAGTCCAAGTTCCATTTACCATGTTTCGAGCCCTTGTTCATCTCTGGGAACCCAATGAAGTGGCATTCCGTCTAGGTCAACACGTGCTAAGTCCTACCATTGAAGAATATGCTAGGTTGCTTCAAGCCCCACCCACTTCCGAAGGGATCTATGTACCAAGCCTTACTCAAGTCCGATCCGCATCATTTCAGAATTTTTGGGATTAAAAAGAGAAGCAGTAATTGAAGCCATGAAGGGTTGCAATGAATTCTCCATCCGATTAACTACCTTGATGGATTGGTTTGGAAACTTTGATAATTACATAAGCAACCGAGATTCCTTTACAGTATCAGTTGTGACCTGGAGTGAAAACGGGTTAATGCTTTCATAGTGGCTGCTTTTGCTACCATACTCTTTCCACATGGGAACCTGTTCATTCACTT
The DNA here is from genome assembly GCA_024138025.1 of Combretum micranthum. Classification (NCBI taxonomy): domain Eukaryota; kingdom Viridiplantae; phylum Streptophyta; class Magnoliopsida; order Myrtales; family Combretaceae; genus Combretum; species Combretum micranthum. Next base: position 8,949 of record JAMXBD010000974.1, on the reverse strand, counting down.
CCGAGTCATCGAGCTTGTAGCACAATATCTAACTGGCAAGTCATATGTTCCCGCCCTTCTAGCAGAACAAATCAGAAGTTTGAATCACATCAAGTCTAAGGGCAGGGGCAGTTTCAAGGCAAGCATGCATGTTGATGGTTTGGTTCGCTAGTCACACCAAGTACTACGGAAAAGATCTAGCTAATGGGTCCCTTATCCGCCCGAATTATGATCTCATCCAGTCTTTTGCTGAACGGGTCCATATGGAAGATAACGAGCCTTTCTGGTCTATACTTGCAATATTTGAAGACATGAGACCTGAAGACTTTATGTGGCAAGCCCGTTGGTTTAAGTGTCCCGTTGCTATCTTAAGTTGCAAGAATACCTAACTGTGCCTCTGATTGGAATCACTGGCTGTACGGGCTATTACCCCTCAAGTGTTATCCGGCAATATGGCATGCTACAAGACATTACTGTCAAGCCAGAGTTGGGACGAGTTATTCTCGACTATATGGATCCAACCATGACTCAGATAGCAAAGCAGTCCAAGGTAAACCAAATAAAAGCCATCTGGGATGATAGAGAAATCAAGCCAGTTTTCGAAGTCGAGCCAGAAAATAAAGTGACTCGGGATTATAGAGCAACCAGGTGGTACATAGCCAATCAAATGAAGAAGAATAAGGACATCCAATATGAAGCTCCTAACATTCTTGAACCAGCACCACCTGAACCTGATCCTGAAATGATTGCTTACATGGAAATGGTTTCAGCTCGGCTTGAAGTCTGTCATCGGGATTACTGCAAAGAGATAGAGAGATGATTGACCGCTTGGAAAAAGCTCACAACAGGATTGCACTGTTAGAGGATGAATTGAAGAAAGCTCGAAAAAGGACTCAACTACTTGAGGATCAAATCATCTGCCCTGCCAAGACTAGAAGACTAGTTTAGAAGTCCTGAGTTTAGTTTTAGCAATTTCTTGAACTTTTAGTATAGTAATTTAACTTTGTATGAAAGATTGTTTTTTGAATTATTACAACTCCAATAAATGTGTTTATCAAAATTTGATGGTCATTATCCCCATTTGCATTCATATTTGCATCCTTGTGTTTGTATGTTAGTATTCTTATCTTCTTACTTCTTACGGTCCAGTTACGAATCAAGTCTAGCGAATCCAAAATCCTGAAAGATAGCTCCCAAACCAGTTAGAAGTCCCATTTATACTAGATCACGAGCAAAGATGGCTAGTACCGGGAACACTACCCCTGATCAGACCACTGAACAGAGACTCAATGCCATGGAACAAACCCTGCTTAGAATTACCGAAAATGCAGACCCTTACTCAGAATGTTACCCAGTCCAAGACCCCTATAGCATCTGAAGAATCTTCCGGGGAACAGAAAGGAAAAGAAATCATGCAGCAACCAGTCAACGTTGATGATTCCCACACTGAGTTCAATATGTCCGACTAAAGAAAGAACTTGAAGCCCAAGCAGGACATGGAGAAGAAACTGTTTGAAAAGATGAAGGCATTTGACGGCTTTGATCAGACTGCGATTTTAAGCCTGCCACAATTTGAGGAAGGTGCTTTTCCTGAAAAATTTAAGGCACCCGAGTTCGAAAAATATGATGGAACTGGCTGTCCTAACATGCACACAAGATTATATGTACGACGTATGGGGCAGTATGCCAAATTTGATAAACTGATGGTACAGACCTTTCAAGATAGCCTTACTGGTCCAGCATTAGCCTGGTATGCCCAATTGGACTCACAAGAAATTGATACTTGGGATAAATTAGCCAGGGCATTTTTCAACCAATACAAGTTCAATATCGAAATGGCACCCTCGGTCTGGGATTTGAGTACTATGAAGAAGAAGAAAGACGAAGCTTTCAAGGAATATGCTCAGCGATGGAGAGCTTTAGCTGCAAGAATCACCAATCCGATGCCTGAAAAGGATCTCACTTTTACTTTCATCAACACACTAGAAGAGCCATTCTTTTCTCATCTCATAGGGCATGCGTCAGCAAGTTTTTCAGAAGTGGTAGTAGCCGGATGCAGAATTGAGAATGCTATCTCAGCCGGAAAGCAGCAAGTAGAAAAGAAATATAGCACCTAAAAATGTCACGTACAAAGGAAAGGATTCGACTGTCGGTATGGTCAATATCTCAAGTCCAGCAAACCCTACTAAATCCATAGTTCTGCCGACCAATCAGGTCAAAGTCAACAAAGGGTTGTTTCGAATCAACAATCAAGGCCAACCGACGCAATTTTACTCCAATACCGGTTCCACTCAGCCAAGTGGGCTAAATTGAGAGCCGATAATCTGATTGGCTTTGAAGTACCCAGAGATGATTATAAGCCCAAGAACTACAACCCTGATTTAAAATGTGAATATCACATGGGGCAAATCGGGCACTCCACTGATTATTGTTGGAGACTCAAACATAAGATTCAAGATCTTATTGATGCAAAGACCATCCAATTAGACTTTGTGCAGCCTCCAAATGTTTCTACTAATCCATTGCCAAATCATGGGTCGGTTATTAATATGATCACTGCCGAAGCGCCGGACCCAGAAGTCAACTTGGATGAATTGCCTATCACCATAGAACAAGTGGCATGGAATCTCCGCCAAATGGGGCATTTACCCTATATCAATCTGAGAGATCGCACCAAAACCAGACCAGCCATTTACAACTTGTTGCAAAATGGAATCATAAAGAAAGAAGATATCATGGAAATGCTGGTCCCAAAGCCAAGAAAGTCAAGCACACAGGCAGAATTGTGGGCAAGATACCAAGCTGGAGACCCAACTGTCGGAACTCTAGGAGATGATGGAAAGTACCAATATCTGGTTGACTATTGGTTTGAACCACGCGTATATGCGATGCTCCTGCCACTGGATGGGGATCAGAGTCTGAAGATGAAGAAAAGCCTGTACCAAGAAAGAAGAAAAATTTGTTGGCATGATCACATGTGAACCGAAGTTAATCAAATTTGAGATGAACAACAGTAAAGAAGAGGCAACTGTCTCGAAGCCTAGAAGTTATACTTTTCAAATCCCAATTGCTGTAAAGGATTACAAAGCTGCCCCATTTGATTACCAGACAGTTAATCACGCTTCTATGATTGGCGGGCTTACCCGTTCGGGAAGACTTTATGAACCAACTGCAAAGAAGGTGACCATGGATTCATCGCCGCCGCCGAATGATGAAGAAAAGAAGGAAGATGAGAAAGCAATATTGGCTAAACTCATGAAGGCAAGTGAATTCAAAGTAGTTGAACAACTAGTCAAGACGCCAGCCCAAATATCACTCATGGGTTTGTTAATTAGCTCTGATATTCACCGTGAGGCCTTGTTCAAAGTTCTCAAAGAAGTAAAAGTTCCAGAGAATGTGACAGAAAAAACCTTGGAACATATCATTAATTCTGTCTTTGCAAATGAGCAAATTAGCTTCTCATCTGAAGAATTAGAGAGGAAGGTGGCCAACATAATAAAGCTCTTTTTATTGTTGTCAAAAGCAATGGTAGAATCGTCTCCCGAGTGCTTATTGACAATGGATCTTCTCTGAATGTATGCCCCCTGGCTACTCTGAATTTGTTGGAAGTAGACCCGTCAAATATCAAGCCAAGTCCTACTGTAGTACGAGCATTTGATGGATCAAAGAAGGAAATAATTGGAGAAGTGGAATTAGAGGTCACTATTGGGCCTCAAACTTTCCTAATTCCTTTTCAAGTGATAGATATCCCAAGAACATTTAATTTGTTGCTTGGAAGGCCATGGATTCATGCAGCAGGAGCAATACCCTCAAGCTTGCACCAGAGGGTTAAATTTGTAGCAAATGGCCAACTTGTTACCGTTATGGGAGAACAAGATTATGCCATCTATCAAGAAACGGCTATTCCATATATGGAAAAGGGAAGAAGAAGACTTTGGGCTCCAAATATTTGAAGAAGTCTGTGTAATAAATGAAGAAAAGAAGCTCAGATAGGAACTTTTGGCCTAGGATATTCTCCTACTCAAACAGAGGTAGCAGACATGAAGAATAAGATGAGAACAAGGAACTTAATAAAGAATATGATCCAGACATCGAATCCCCACATCAGAGCTCCTTTCCAAAGCCTCATCATGTCCAGAAGACAGATGACTCCAAGGAAGATGATCCACCCAAGAAGATAGCTTTGAAGAATTGGTTTTCCATACCTTGTGCTAGTTTTAATTTTCTTAAGTAAGGACCGATATTAGATTGCGTTTTGTATTTTTCTGCTTTATGTGTTGCTCAAATAAGTGTACTTAAACACCATTTCAAATTTAATAAAATTCTTTTGTGTTTTTCCATATTCTTATTCTTTCCCCATTCATATTCTACCAGATCCGACTTTTGTAATGAGTTCCGGGATATCTCGCGTCTGTAAATACTGAAAATATCGATATCACCTCCAACCCTACTGGGTTAGTCGTTGAAGATGATATCGATTATCAATTGAAAACACAAGAAAATTGGCAAAACTTTGATCATGAAAGGATTGAAACCCCTGAACCCACTAAATTGGTTAATTTGGGAACAAGTGAAGATCCTAGGAATTTGAGAATTGGGGGTAAATTGCCAGAAGACACAACACAGGGTTTGATTAAGTTACTAGCAGAGTATTTGGATGTTTTTGCATGGTCATATAGTGATATGCCCGGTTTAGATCCGTCAATTGTGGTCCATAAATTGCCAACCAAAGAAGGCATTAAGCCTAAGAAGCAAAAACTAAGGCGATTTAGACCCGATTTGCTACTTAAAATTAAAGATGAGGTCAAGAAGTTACTCGAAGTTGGATTCATTGAAGTTTCGGATTACTCAGATTGGGTATCAAACATAGTACCAGTACTTAAGAAAAATGGGAAACTTAGAATCTGTGTGGACTTTAGAGACTTGAATCAAGCGACCCCAAAAGATAATTTCCCGTTGCCACATATTGATGTCTTGGTAGACAATACAGCTGGAAACCATCTATTCTCATTTATGGATGGATTTTCGGGATACAATCAAATATTGATGGCCGAAGAGGACAAAGTCAAAACCACATTTGTCACAGCCTGGGGAACTTTTTGCTATAAGGTCATGCCATTTGGTCTCAAGAATGCCGGAGCAACTTATCAGCGAGCAATGCAGACCATATTGCATGACATGATGCATAGAGAGGTGGAAGTATATGTTGATGACATGATTGCCAAATCAAAAGAAGGAGAAGATCATGGAAGTATTAAGGAAACTTTTTGAAAGATTGAGAAAGTTTCAATTAAAATTAAACCCAGAAAAATGCATTTTTGGAGTAACTTCTGGGAAACTATTGGGATTTGTGATCAGTCAAAGAGGAATAGAAATTGATCCTGATAAGGTCAAAGCAATTCAGGAATTACCTCCCCCAACAATTGAAAGAAATTAGAGGTCTTTTGGGGAGACTAAATTACATTGCTCGATTCATTTCCCAGTTGACGGATAAATGTCAACCACTGTTTAAATTATTGAGAAAAAATGCCCAAATTGAATGGAATGAAGAATGTGAAGAAGCCTTTAACCGAATTAAACAGTATCTGACAAATCCCCCAGTTTTGATCACTCCAGTACCCGAAAAGCCTTTGTTCTTATACTTGACAATTTTTCGGAATCCATGGGTTGTGTACTCGGGCAAAAAGATGAAATGGAAAAGAAAGAGCTATTTATTACTTGAGCAAAAAATTCTCAAATGGAGAGCAAAAGTACTCAGAGATAGAAAGAACTTGCTGTGCATTAGTATGGACTATGCATAGACTCAGGCAATACACGCTCTTCTACTCAATCGAGTTAATTACAAAGCATGATCCTTTGAGGTATCTGGCAAATAAGCCCGCCTTGGTCGGTCGAATTTCAAAATGGCAAATGTTACTGTCTGAGTTTGATATTACCTATGTTAGACAAAATTCAATTAAAGGACAAGCCTTGGCTGATCAACTCGCTGAAAGCCCGGTTGATGAGGAACTAAAGGAACAAGATCAATTCCCCGATGAAGGGATTCGGGTAACACAAACGGAAGATGAAAGAATGCCGAATTGGAAATTGTATTTTGACGGAGCAGCTAATGTGTATGGATGTGGAATAGGGGCAGTCCTAATTTCACCTGAAGGAAACCAATACCCAACAGCGGCCAGATTAATGTTCCCTTATACGAATAATATAGCAGAATATGAAGCATGCATTTTGGGTTTAGAGATGGCAATCCAAATGGAAATTCAAGAGCTCGAAGTTTTTGGAGATTCATCACTTATTATTTTTCAAACTCGAGGAGATTTTAAAACAAAGGATCCCAAGTTGATTCCTTATCATAATCACTTGGCAGAATTGATAGAAAGATTCAGGGAAATCTCCTTTGTATATGTGCCAAGAACTCAAAATCAGTTTGCTGATGCTCTGGCTACTTTGGCCTCATTAATTCAGTTTACTGAAGGAGCAAGAATCCAACCTTTGCAAGTCCGGGTGAGAAGTGAACCCGCATTCTGCCATGATTGAATCAGATGAACCCTGGTTCCAAGATATTAAAGTTCTTTTGCAAACGGGTAATTATCCTGAAGGTGCTACCAAGAAAGATCAGAAGTCACTGAGGCGTTTGGCCAGTCATTTTTTGCTAAGTGGAAATACGTTATACAGAAGATCATTCGACACGACTTTGTTAAGATGTGTAGATGAAAAAGAGGCCCAGAAGCTCATGGAAGAAGTTCACGAAGGAATTTGTGGTCCTCATATGAGTGGTTACATGTTAGCCAAAAAGATTATGAGATTAGGATACTTTTGGTTAACTATGGAATCAGACTGTATCAAACATGTGAGATCTTGTCATTTATGCCAGATCTATGCAAACAAGATAAGTGCCCCTCCAAAAGAATTACAGTTAATGTCAACCCCATGGCCTTTCTCAACATGGGGGATAGATGTTATTGGGCCAATTTCACCTAAAGCTTCAAACGGTCATCGGTTCATATTGGTTGCAATCGATTACTTCACTAAATGGGTAGAAGCCGCTTCCTATGCAAGTGTAACGAAGTCCGTGGTTGTGCGGTTTATCAAAAGAGACATCATCACTAGATATGGAACTCCGGAAAGTATCATCACTGATAATGGTACGAATTTGAACAACAAAGAAGTAACAAATTTGTGTCAGCAATTCAAGATCAAGCATCGGAATTCTACTCCGTATCGGCCACAGATGAATGGGGCAGTTGAAGCCGCCAATAAGAACATCAAGAGAATTATTGAGAAGATGACCATTGTCTATAAAGATTGGCATGAAATGTTACCGCTCGCATTAATGGCGTATCGAACGTCTGTAAGAACATCAACCGGGGCAACACCATATTCCTTGGTATACGGAACTGAAGCTGTTTTACCTGTAGAAGTTGAAATTCCATCACTTCGTATATTAGTAGAAACCAAACTCGATGAAGCTGAGTGGATAAAACAAAGATTTGAACAGTTGAATCTGTTAGATGAAAAGAGGCTGACTGCAATGTGTCACGGCCAGTTATATCAGCAAAGAATGGCTAAAGCATTCAACAAGAAGGTCAAGCCAAGAAGCTTCCAAGAAGGTGATTTGGTTTTGAGAAAGATGCTGCCAAATGTACAAGACTCCAGAGGAAAGTTCACACCAAATTACGAAGGACCGTATGTAGTTAGAAAAGTATTGTCGGGAGGAGCATTGATTCTTTCCCAAATGGATGGACCTGATTTAAAGGATCCTGTAAACTCAGATGCTGTAAAGATGTATTATGAATGATCAATAAAATTTGTCATTTTCTGTGTTCAGTTGATTTCATTTTTAGTTTTTACAAGCAAAGTTGATATCCAAAAACTTTGAACTCAGTCAAATCTCAACCCGTTAATTAAATCATTCAAACAAATTTCCAAAAATTCTCAAATCAGACCAAATCTCATCCCATTCATCACCAAATAACCATAAATTCTCAAACCAGATCAAATCTCAACCTATCACTTAAACAAATTCCCAAACCCAATAAAACTGTTAGAAAGTAATTTGAGCATCCCATATGGCTTTAAAATGCATATATGCAATTTTATCTGGTGATTATATTGCACAAGATAACTAGTTTTTGAACACGGTTATGTGAACAACGGAAAAGCCCTAAACACATTAACCGACGAAAGATCAAGATTCTTCAAATGGATCAAGAAGTTTAGTTCCCAAAGATCAAGATCAAGCAAATGGATCAAGAAGATCAATTTTCCCAAATGAATCAAAGTCAAGTTTTGAGTCAAGTGATCAAGATAGATCAAGTTTCCTCAAATGGATCAAAAGATCAAGTTTCATAAAGATCAAGTTTCCTCAAATGGATCAAGATCAAGTTTCCTAGAAGATCAATGGATATCAAGTGGATCAGATCAAGTTCCTAGAAGATCAAGTTACCCGGAAGATCAAATTTCCCAAATGGATCAAGAAACCAAATCTTAGGTTTCAAAAAATCCCCAGTAAACCAAAGCCCATAGGTCGGCAAATGACAAACCAAAGCCCATAGGTCCGGCAAATGACCAAACTAGGTTCGAAATGACTAGCAGTTTTTCTATAATCTAGACCCGACAGACGGTCTATCAGTTTTTTAGTCTAGGCCCGACAGATGACCTAGCAGTTTTTCTAAATCTAGACCCGACAGACGGTCTATCAGTTTTTTAGTCTAGGCTCGATAGATGGCCTATCATTTTCTAAATCTAGGCCCGACAGATGGCCTATCATTTTTTTAAATCTAGGCCCGATAGATGGCCTTCATTTTTCCAAAGCTAGGCCCGACAGTTGACCTAGCAAATCTTAAAGTGTCTAAACTCGACAGATGGTTTAGCACAAGATAAAAATCTCTTGTTAAAATAAAATTTGGCAGGAGAAATTAAGCAAAAATTGACTATTTTGTCTTTGTGGCAAAAGTTTTGTTCAAAACT